>VZRM01002345.1:2330066-2628288 GCA_013397955.1 Grantiella picta | reverse complement strand
GTATATATAATATAATTATATGGCTATAATAATATAATATTGGCAATTCCATAGGGATCCTGGCCACTGACTAATTCCTGACTAATCTCTGACTAATCTGGATATGACAGTTTTGTTGGTTTTGATATGTTTGTTGGTTTTTTGATATGTTGGTTTTGATGGTGGTGATTTTGTTGCTGTTGGTTTTGTCGCTCTTGGTTTTTGTTGTTGTTGCTGTTATTGTTGTCATTGTTATTATTATCATTATTATTTATTATAATAATTATTGAAGTGGTTTTCCCATGACCACCCACTTATCCCCACTGGAAACACAGCCTAGGGGAGCACAGAGATGGATGGGAGGAGAACTGTTGCAAAATAAGGAGGTAAAGAGGCTTGTGTTCGAACAAGACCATTGTTAGCTAAGTAGGCCCTTACAGGCCGCAGCAGAGCCCTGGGAAGTGCTGTGAGAAATGTACTTGGGAAGTGCAGCTGTGCCCTTGGGCTCTAGAGAGTACTGTAAGGAATGTACCAGGAGGAAACTTTCGATTAAGGAGAATGAGGGGGAAACTCTGAAAGTGTGAGAATGGAATGCTATAGAATGTAAACTATAACCTGTGTAATCAACCAGTAGATTAGTGATCCAAAAATAGAAGCACTGTGACACTATATAAACCGCGCACGCCATGAAATAAATGGAGCTTGCTTTATAACTCATATTGAGCTGTCGCATGCTCTCTCTCGCCTCCTGTCAGAGAACTCCCCAGAATGGCTCATTCCAGCTCCCCGGGGTGAGCGCTCAGGCTCTGCTGACCTCCACACATCGCGTGGGCATCTCGGCGGGGCGCTGGCCGAGCAGCAGGCGATACCATGCTGGGGACAAGGAGTGGTCACACACCAAGTCCTGGCTGTCCCCTCGCTGCAGCTCCAGGGAGTCGAAGCTGGTGCTCCTGCGGGGATTGCGGAGGATGCGATGTCCCTCTGGTCGGCACTCAGGAGCTGGGGAGGCTGGAAAAGGGTAATGATTAATCAGTTAATCAGTTTAATTCAACCGGACACTGCTAATAGCTGCTTAAATCTGATATCCTTTAACGTTCCCATTCATTTCAGCATTGGGTTAATTTTCAAGGTAAATCCAGAATTAAATATATAAAAGCGCAAGCTTAGTAACAAAAATATTTTAGTTAACTAGGTTTTCATCATAGCTGAATCAGAACCAAAACCCGTCACCTTTTAACGTGGTTTCAGCCTAATTTTAGGGATTAACATCTGAGTCACTCCTCCTCAGAAATCAAGTAGTGTTTTGAGGTTCCAAAGCCTTGTGACCTTTGAAAATATGTGGGGTTTTAATTTAGTTTACGACATGCACAAGCATTTTAATCATTATATAAATTGATGCTAGAGTATAAAGTGCACTTCACATGCTTTTAAATATGTGCTGAGAAGAATTAGAACAAGAAATGTTAAAAGGACAAAAAAAAAAAAGAAATTATGTAAAAACAACAGTAGAGGGTTTTGAGAAATCAGCTCAAGTTAGGCTTGCAAATATTCAAGCCACAGGTCAGACTCAGTGGAGGCGTAAAGTCAAATAATCAGAGCTTCTGCATGTGCATCTCAAATTCTGGATCAAACCTGCTGCCCCTTGACGTGTGTTTGTTTGCTCGCCTGCCCTGTTTATATTCATACATCTCTTGATTTTTTTACAGAATATTCCGTTCTTTTCTTCTCACCTAATAAAAGGAAGCCTCGTGGTGATTTTGTTGGAAGTTGTTTATCACCAAAGAGCTGATCATGTAGGAAAAAACAGCCTTTTCTTAGTTATCTGAGCCATTTCTTGCTGAGGCCAAGTCCCTTTTTCCCACGTCAGCACTGCAGGTTGGTCACAGGAGGCACCAAGGTGGAGCTGCTCTGCTCTGTGCCTCAGCAGCACAAAGCTCAGCTAATTCCTTGCTGCAGTAATCTTTATTTGCTAATGATGATGTAAGAGGCAGAGGCCACATCACAGGAACTGCACAACCTGGCAGTTAGCAAAATCACGTCTTTTGGCTGTAAATAGTCCTTATTTATATGGCACTGTTGACAGAGACCCCTCCCCACAGAATAATTTTTCAAATGCCACTTTTCATATTGTGACTCTGCTTTAATATTACGCCAGTGGCACTCTGAAACACATTTATCATTTTTATTTTATTGACAAGATACTCAGAAGGTCAAAGTCAATCCATTTATGGCAGTATTTTTAAAGATTATTTTGATTGTGCCAAAGGCAAGGCAGTGGTATACAAGACAAATGGGGACAAAATGTAGCGTAACGAAGCCTTTATTGCAATTTTCAGGGAACTAAACTGTCAAAGCCATTGCAATTCCAATGGAAAATTCAGCTGAATTAATACAATTGCCTTTTTAAATAAAGAAGAAGTGCCCTAAGCTTTTCTTTTCTATAGGTAAGAGACATTTCAGAGAGGGAACACTTGGAAATCTTGCACCTCTAATTAAATCTGGGATGAAATCCCTTCCTTCAGAAATCCTGTCTGGAGACCACATGGAGACTGTCCTTTGCTAATTCCCAGCCCAAGGGAAGAAGTGACATTTCAGCAGACCAACTATTTTACACAAATGAAAAGTTTACCCTATATTTAAAACCCCTTAAAAAAATGCAGACCCTTGCTGACCCTTCCAGTACCACTCAGTGTGTTAATGGGAACAGAATCTTGGCTCCTGATGCTTTTTGCTTGCCTGGATTAGCTCCTTTAGGAACAAAAGAAAAAGGAATCTAAAAGCAAAAATGGCATTGCCACAGGAATCCTGCAAGAACCTTGTAATATAATTAATTGCACTCACTTCCTCCACAATAATAATATCAAATAGTGCCTTTAGATGTAACTAATAGCCTTCTGCTCGATACGTATTAGTTATAATCCAAATTCACACCACATGTTGTGGTCTTACCAGTGATTAACTGCTCTGTCTAAACAATGCAAATGCATTAGACACTGACACATGGCTAATTATTTTTCATCCCTCGCATGGTTTTGTTTACAGTAGTTTAGGAAAGGCTTTCTCATGTGAACACCAGAGGAGCTGAAGGCTGCAGATGGGCCTGGAAAAGGGCAGGGATTGGAGGAGGACATGGGGAGACGTGCAAGGTCCCTAAGGAGAGGTGTGTTCATCCAGTGAATTTAACAGGATTTGGGACAAAAGCCATGTGTTCAGTCCCGAAGGAGCCCTGGCTCAAACAGCCACCTCTGAACGTGTATTTTACCCTGAATTCACTGTCAGAGTCTGTTTATATACCTGTGCCTGGGTTTAGTTGTGCTTGCAGGCTGTCACTGGGAGGCAGGATGGCAAATTGATCCTCTGTCAGCTCCCCTAGAGCCATCCTGACAGATTTTGTTCCCTCCTGACGCAGATCAGACCGAGGAGTCGATGGCACAAAACACCTCACCCAGGTTTTGCAGCGAGCCATGAGCAAAACAAGCCCTCAGTTACTGAGTTCCCCTTGTAAAATGGTGCTTATTATGGCCCTGTGACAGGATGATTGTAAACTTTAACATGCAAATTGCAGGTTATGGTGGAAGTTAATTACCACTGCTTTCCCGCAGAAATAAATGAATAAAGGCATCACTGTAATCAGGCTTTATTATAAAAATGTTATTTTAAAAAAACCAAAACAACAAGAAGGCACAGCTGAGCCCTATTGGTTCTTCACTTGAGAGATGCTCTCTTTTATCCTGTGGTGGCTGCAGCTACATTCAAATCAGATGAAACCTTCCTGTTTGTTTTTATTTCAGGTGCAGATGTCAAGCTTCTGGACAGTTGTGAAGTGCCCAATATCCCAGTTGTCCCCTTCATGTCCCCATCCATGTCTAGTATGGAGCCACTGCTACTCTGGGCAGTGAAGACTACGTTGCCTTTAAATTATTTTCTTACGTAAGATATACTTACGAATGTAATTTAATCCAGCCCTATTTCTATTATTTCATTAAAGGGGCTTATGAAAAAAATGCTTGCTTTTTGGGCAGCTGGTCACTATGAGCATCCAGGTTTCCTTCAGAAAGGAGTTAAACTGTGCAGTGACATTTTGTGGCTCTTGGTCCAGAGCTGTTGGAATTGAATGCTGGATGTAGCTCGTGCTTTAATCTCCTGCAAAGAGCTGCTTCATGAACCACCTAAAAACTCTGTATAGGCAAGGAGCTGCTGCTAAGACTAAGCTTTTTTTATTTTATTTTAAACGTAACAATTTTTTGGCAGCAAGTTGTGGCAGACACTGAGAAGCTCCTTTTCGACACTAAAGCAAACAAATAATAATTCCTGCTGTATCTGCTAAGTGAAAACGACATCTGAGTAACTCTGGTGGCATGACAGACCAAGTTCCTTGGAGAAAAGCCTGTTGGTGGAAAAAATGCTCCTTTGACACCACCAGGCATTTGCTGAGGGTCTGTCTCTCCTGGCTGGTGCTCATGGCCATGGCAAGAAGCATCAGCCATATCAGGGAGAAAGCCAGGAAACTTAGGAGTGTCAGGCTGAAAAATCGTAAAGAAATAATTTGCTAAACCTTTGCTTTCATTTCTAAAGACAGGTGAGTAGAAGTGTAATAGAGCTTTACCTGTTCCTCTTGCTCCCAGTAAATATCAGTGGCTTACACTGAGGAAGGTTTAAGAAGTTGTGAGATTTTGTTTGTTTGCTTTGAGTAGCGGCTGCAAATCAAATAATATCAATAGGTGATGGCAGCCAGGAAACCCTGAAAGAAATATAGTCCACAAGGCTGAGGTGCGTGTTTGCTTTTGGCAAAGCCACACAATATATCTAAAGGGCATTCCAAAGCCCTGGGAAATAGCTGGCAAATTGTAAAATAACTTTTGTGTGGAGGGAGAATGAAAACCCAGCGAGTGATGCAGGCAATGCTAACCACAGCCTGGCTGGGATTGCTCTGGGATGAGGAAAGGTATTCCAACATGGAAATCTCCTTCTTGCCATCATCTCCCACATTGTGGGAACACATCTGGAGCTTTCCCCAGAGCTGCAGTGACTGCTGGGGCTGGGGAAGGAGAGCTTTGCTCTAAGGCCCAGAGAGGAGGTGCTGGGGAAGTTGTGAGGCTGACATTTGACAGCACACACATGTAGGTATGCATACATCTATATGAAAAATAAATACATATTTAAGATTATATACGACTAATATTTTTGACATTTGTATGACATACAGTAAATTTTTGAAGTCACTTCCTCCCTGGCAGATTTTCAGATTTCCTTAGTGGAAACAACACCTTTTCTGGCATGTTTGACTCTCTCCTAGCAGAAAACTTATGAAAGACTTTCATTTGGAAAAATCAGTCTGAAATGCTGAGGCTAATAAGCCATAACTCCACATTAGTTGCAGACAATGGATATGTTCCCTTTCTTCTCTTTCTGCTTTAGAAACAGAAGGAAATTTTTCAATGCCCAGCCACTTCCACGCTCAGGGACCACCTTTCAGTGACGTAGGAAAGCTCAGGTAAGAGTTTCTAAAGCCTTCAGTGTGTCAGTGCCATCACTTCCACATATTATGATTTACCACACATTGAAAGAGAATTCATGTAGAGAAGGAAAGGCAGATGTTGGGAAAGGAAAATTCTTTTCAAGCTCTTAATGGATGTGTTCAAAATAACAGTAGAATCCAACTGATCTGGCAACATTTAAAAATTCCTTGTGGTAGATGCAGGTTCCAGGTCAACAAACATCTATTAATGGATAAAATATTTGTAGCTAAGGAGCATCTGACAGTTTACTAGAGATAAAAGTTGCTGCTTTATTTCACCAATAATTACCAAGATTTTACTTCAATTACTCTTCCTTCTGATGACAAAAACATTCATTCTTAATAATATTTAGAGGCAGAAATTTGTTGCAAATATAACAGTGATCACTACATTAAAATGCTTGAACTCTGAGTGCTCTTCTGGTAGATAATAATTGCATTAAAAAGCCTTGATAGCTAATAAATAAAACTATTTTCAGAGATTTGAGAAGCAGAAGAACCTCCTACTGAAGTGAAACGATAAGGAAGCCCACTGTACAAACACCATGTACTCATAATGGCCAGGTCTTGAACAAGTCACAAAGCATTCATAAAGCAAAATTGATGGGGATAAATGAACCATTGTGCAAAATGAATGTAATTATAGAAATTTTGTCCCAGGAAGAGGCAAGAGGCTGAGCACCTGCTGAAAAGAATATGACATCTAATATATGTTATTTGCACTGAATAACAGGCAGATTTGAGAATAAAACCCTCCTACAACCTGAAGGTGTTTTCTTTGTGATGCATCTGAATTCCATTTGTCTGGAAACAAGGTCGCATATCATCCTGGTCCTCTATGGAGTAAAGCAATAAACTATTGACAAACCAAGGGGCAACGCTCAGTTCCGGAGCAAACAATTATTTATTCATGCTGGTATCTCTTATCTTGCCTTGCATTTCTATTTTTAACTCATGGTTTAGAAAGGAGGAATTGATTATGAGAGGCTTTTCTTCTATCTGTGTATCCCCTGAATAATCTGCAGAATAATGAGCTGTGTGCATCTCACACAGGAGGATGCAGAGACAGACAGAGAACCATTTCATGTGGGGCCAGAAGTGGTGTCAGGAGGGGCTGACAAAATAGGTGAGAACAAGAGGTCCCTGTGAGGAGTGTGAGCAAAGCCTGAGGAACTTGCTGGCAGTTTACAGTGGAGTTTGGAGAACTGTCACAGGAGACGGGATGAAAAGCACTTTCTTCAGTGCTCCATAAAATAGAGAAGATGAAGGAAATTTTTATTTTCAGGGACAATGTATGTGTAGCCAACTATGGTGAACGAGCAAAGAAGTGTCCAGCAGGAGCGTGGTCCTTTAAAGTGTTTCAGTCTCCAGGAATCCCTGTCTGGCATCTCTTGTCAATGTGACAATTCCTCATGGATAACGTGGTGGACACAAAAAGGATGGGACACATCACATGGATAAAAAGCAATGGGAAGTTGTGCAGGCAAGGTGAAGTCAGTAGATACTCTGCATTGCAAAAGGCAGCCTCCTCTACTGAATGGGCCAGTTATAAAAAACAGCAATTGTGTCAATAGCTCTATTATATTTTACCAAGTCTCCTCCTCACTCATTCTGGCTCAGCCTTAGAGCCAGGCAGGCTGAGAATCTGAATATAGAAATCACTTACTATTGCTCTGTCACAACAGAATTCAAAACCTCATAAATTTCCTCAAGTTATCTCTAAGTTAATGATGATGCCTTTAAGGGCTTCTGAGCAATCAATAAAAAGAAAATTATAATTATTGTTATTGATTGGTCTATTTTGCTCTCATCCCTCAGAATGAAAAAGTGAAATCAAATGAAAAGGTTCTTTCTTACCTCCTAATCTCAGTTGAACATACAGTCACAAAGGTAGCTTTCCTAAACAGAAGCAGCAAAAACAAACTCACAGGTTTTGATTTTAGAACCCACTGGGCTCTATTCAGATGGAAATTTGATTTCCATGGTTTAGACCTCTGAGAGCTGGAGCTGTTTCTGTGCCTCAGCCACAACACTGGCTAATTACCCTTTGCAAGCCACACGTTTTTCCAGAGTGCTCCCATGGATAATGCTGAATTCTGGCCACATTTTCCTGCACTTCCTCGATGCAGTGCTGTGTGTGGATGATATTGTGCTGGGGAAGGCATCACCCCTCTCTGGCTGTCAGTGCTTCCAGGCTGCAGCAGAGCCTGGTGAGCAGATAAGGGCACTGGGAGAGCAGGAGGCTCAGCGCTGCCAAATGCCAGCTCCGCGTGTGTCCTGGGTGTGATTTAGTTCCCAATGCATGCAGGGTGACCCGGCAATTTTTCCTGCTATTGTTTTGCTATTATTCATTGCTGTTATTCATCCCATTCACTGGCACAACGGTGGCTTGGGCAGCATCACCCTCCTCACGTGTTTTTAATGGGCTTTTCTGTCAGGGCGCTGACATTTAGGATGAATGGCTGAGTTCCCTCTTGCCTTTGGAGCAAGGCTTTATTCCTTACACTTCTGCAATAGCACACAAAGACACGTTCCAATTCCCAGCTAATGCACAAACCTGAGAGCTTCTCACCACCATCCTACAAAAATTTGGGTTTTCTTTGACCCTGTCCTCCATCCCCTTGTGGGCTGTCCACTGTTTGGAACTTGGAGAGCTGGTATGAAACGGGCTCGAGCACATTGCAGCTCCTGCTGCAGATGCAAAAAGTTCTTCTCAAGCATTATAGCACTCTGGATGGATTTTAAAAATATTGAAATAAAAGGTCATGAGCTAGAAATAGCCGGCAGTCTGCCTGGCCACTGTGATAAGATAAAGCTGTGTACTCCCAACCGTGGAATTGCAACATTAAGCCTAATAGATTTCTAAAATCCAAATTTATCAGCAGTCCTCACTGTTTGTTTCTTTAACTTTTGAAAAGCATGGCTTCTGTACATATAGTCATGGTATCTTCAAAACTAAAATAAATCAGTGCCTTCCTCCCATAGAAACAGGATTGCTTCAGTTCCAGCCAGCACTTTCCCTCAGCCATGGTGGCTTTCCAGGGAATCTCACACACCTGGCTGTGTGTATTCTAGCACCTGACAGAGGTCTGGTGATGCTTAATCATGCCACAAAAGAGCAAGATTTTCACTTCCTATAAATAAAAACTCCAGATAAACTCATTTGTTATTTTTATTTAGTTAAATTTAGTTCCCAATTCCCAGTTCTAACAGGCTCTAATTTTTCTTTTTGTTTAGGGTTCATCTCTGCTTTGGTTGCTGCACAGATCTCTGCTTATTTACCAGGAGTAGTAGGAGCATCTATAACAATAGCAAGGTTTCAGGAACCTGTAAGGCCTTCAGCTATAAGCTGCTTTTTGATGTAAAAGAAAATGCAGCTCAGCTGGTATCAGCTGAGTCTTCACCACATTCACAGCTACTACCTGCGCAACCTTTTAGGATGTAATAACAAAAAACATCTCCATAATTATGTGTATGTAAAGGCAAAAGCCTTTCTGTGTCCATCCAGCCAGAGCTGCAGGTACAGATCTGCATGTTTGGGGGATTAGGGAGGGACAGGAACAAACAGGAGACAATTGCTGCCCCATATGGTGCATATCATAGGCACATGTGCTTTGATCAGGATCAGCCGTGCAGAAGGCAAACCTACTGATGTCTTCTCATTTACACTGAATTAACTTTGATCACAGTGCAGGTTTGTGTGTTTTAAAGCTGCTGCTGGCTTAAAGATATGCTGGGGAGATCTGTGTCCTCAGAAGGTGCTCTGTGGCAGAGATGAGCTCTGTCCCTTCGGGGCTGATGGGGCTGTGGGAGGGTTTCCCATGCAGGGATGGTGGGAATGGGATGGGGTTTTCTTCCACCATGGTCGATGTAGTGTCAGTGCTTTTTACAGCAGGCATAGCACTGACACTTTCTAGCTCTTTAGAAAGAAAATAAAAGAAAATCAGATTGCCAGATGGAGTATTCTCAATGGGAACCACTCTCCTCCTCAGACATTGACAATGCAGTTCAGTTTCTTCTCAGCAGATGAGACGAATCCTAGCAATTTCTTATTTCCATGGAGCCATTTCCATGCTGAGCTTTCATTTCTATTCCTCCACCTCCTTCTTGCCTGATAACAGCGAGAGTATACTTTTAGATTATAAAATAAAGTCATACCTTTTAGTGGAAAGCGTGGTTTAAAAAATAGCATTACTGAACTGAAGGAGGAAGCAACCAGATCTCAATTCTTTTGCTAGGGAATAATTCAACTGAAAATGTTATATGTGTATCTGCATCCATAGGCAAAACAAGGTGATTATAGGCAGACAAGCAGTATTTCAGCTTTTCTTCCATCTTTCTGCTATAAAAACAAGACTCAGCTTTGCATTCTTAGTTGGTAATTGGCTAATAACTGTAATTTTCATCCAAAGAAGATAGGCCAGAAACCATCGTTCAGAAAAACCCTACAATATGACAATTGATCAATTCTTCATTAGACTTGATGCATTCAGTTTACCACAGTCATTTCATTTGCAATTTGAGCTAAAAATAAAAACAATCGGCAAAAATCTAGTCAAGCAATTTCAGATTGGAAAGCCATAACACAAATTAGTGCACAAAGAAACAGCAGGCAATCAATTCATCATTTGCTACTTTATTCTTTAGCAATTTGCAGTCATTGCTGAGTTGCTTTTGAAACTTGTAAAATTTGATTATGTGAAACCTGGTGAGTGTCAGACTTTGGTAATATCTGTGTTGTGTTTTATGAGTTGTTTTATGACAAAAGGATATAACCTCGAGCTATGCATGGGAGGTCCAGGCTGGACATCAGAAAATTTATTCGCTGAAAGGGTTGTTAAGCGCTGGGATGGACTTCCCAGAGAAGTGGTGGAGTCACCATCCCTGGAGGTGTTCAAGAATGGACTGATGTGGCACTTGGTGCTCTGGTCTAGTGGAGAGGGTGGTGTTTGGCCAACGCTTGGACTCGATCATCTTAGAGGGTTTTTTCTAATCTTAATGATTCTGTGATTCTGTGATTCCATTCTAGGAGCCGGCTGGAGAACAGAGGGTTTATAGGTAGATCTGTCTGGCATCTGCTGACATCCTGCACAAGCATACACAACTAAAGGAGTGTGGAAGTCCTGGCAGCTCTGTTTTTGTCGTTTCCCAGTTAACCCAGTTCAGAGAAGGTTTAGTTACCTCTAAAACTTCAAATGTCATTTTTAAAAGCCACAGTGTGGACCCACAGCTCCAAAGAGTGCAGGAGCCAGTAGTGAGATAGAAAATACCTGCAACTTTCTGAGGTGATCTCTCAACTCTCCCTCAGTTCTCCTTGCAGGTCACTTCCAAATCAGGATCCTCTAGGATTCTGTTTTTAACCCACAAATACTTTAAAATATGGTGTGAAAGAAAAGCCAGGGTCCAAATCTACTGTGAAGATCTCTGCTAGATATTCCTTAGCCTATCATTCCCCCTCTGTCCTGACACTGCAGGCTAAAGTCAAGTTGTTTCATACTTTCTATTATTTGCTGCAATAAGTGTCTGGCATAAAGCAAGGCACTCAAATCTAGGTTATTCCCTTACAGAACATGTAGATTCAGCAGCGTGGCTTGATATTAATAACATCTGAATGGCTAAATCCCTGCAAAGTGGGGTAAAAGTTTGCTCCTAGGGATCCAGCAAACCCACTTAAACCACTGAATTATCCTAATTCTAAAATAGCCTTCCAGCAGCACCACAGGGCCAGGATACACTCATGGGTTATTTTGCTGTATCTGGAATTTTGAGGCTATTCCAGGGGCATGAAGGCACAATGAAAAGCAGAGTTGGACAAACATGTGAAGGCTTGAGGTATAAAAGGATTAACAGATGCTAATGTTCTGCATTTTTCTGCTGCAATAATGTGAGCACAGACAGCACCTAGAGCAAAGCAGAAAGCGAAATATTGTGTGTAGGAGGGACAGAAAGATGTGGCTATCGTGGTGTGCTGCTGTAAATTTTGACAAAAGGCAACTGTTGAACAGATGTTACCAGCACATGGAAGATTTAGTGTGTAGATGATTTGCAATTCACTGGTCCGCTGAGGAAAAGTTATTTATTTCAATCTAGAGTAAAATCTTTCCATTTTCCCAGAGAAATAAAATCTTTAAAATCGCAAAGAATGATTGATAATATTGAAATTCTAGCTAAACTCCTCTTCAACATAAAATTAAATATCTCAGAAGCAGGAGGCATCGAGGCATTTCATTTGCAAAGACATTGAAAGGAAAAAAGAATTAAACTTTCAGAAAAATATGCCTCTTTTTCTCTAAGCTAAATAGCTTGTCCGATTCAAAATGAAATTATGGTAGCTGTTGCTGATGTGGAGAAAATTGTGGCCAATGCCATTTTAACCCCCTGTTTACCCAAAACCCTCCCAAGGGTGCTCGCAACATTGGGTTTGCTCTAAGGAGCTCTGTCCCTGTGCTTTTGTTTTCCTTATCTCCATTTCCTTCACTCACATGAACTGCTCTGTGGGAAGAGCTCTTTTTTTGTTTGTTTGGGGTTTTTTTTGGTTTTTGGTTTTGTGGGTTTTTGGTTTTGGTTATTTTTTTTTTTTTCATTATTCTGGCTGTGGGACAGCCAGGTCCAAAATGCAAACCACCTCAAGCAAGGATGTCTAATTCTAATTTATCTCCCATACTGTAGTGGTTCACCACATAAATGAACACCTCCCCTCAATACTCCTGCAAGATTTTTACATATTTCTTCAACAGCAAGGCACAGTCTTCATCCACCCTGAGAGAGCTGCCCTTACTACAGTTTTGCACCTTTTGGGTTGCAATTCTTCATGGTCACAATGAGAATTTGTTCATTGCCAGCCAATCTGATTTGCCATCAGGGTCTCTGAGATGGATAATGAAGAGTAGGTCTGGCTCTAGGTGGCCATGTGAGACAGTTAATTTCTGTATTTCTCTCAAGCTCATTTCTTGGTATTTGTTGCTTTTTCATTATGACTCCTGACTGCAGAGAGCACATCAAAGTGGAATTTTTCTCTTTAATCAGGAACCAAAAACACTATCGCTCTGATCATAGGATTGCAGTTTTCATATTTTCTTCTCTGACCTATTCTTGGAATGTGTCCCATCATTTAAAATCCTCTTCTAAGGTAGGAAAAATTACCTTTTCTCTTTCAAGGCAAACCTTTTCATAGGATATAAACTTAATGGGTATATGCCAAGAATGACACAGATTTTTATACAGATTAAATCCTATTTGCAATAATAATTTGCAGTGTTTTCTCATCACCAAAGTCCTTTCCAAGATTTCTTACAACAGCAGGCTATTTTGGCTGTGATTCCATGAGAAATGACAGTCCAGCTCTTTGCAAAAGCCTCTGCAAATAGTCATTAAGATAAATCTCCCTTCCCCTTAGAGTGGGATGTAAAGAACTGACATGTGATCATGTGTGTGAATGTGAAATATGCAGAAGAGTCTGTTTTTCAGCTTGATCAAGCAGAAGTTGGACCTGTTCACAAACAGTGTCAAGATTAAAGAAAATAAACAGACCAATTACTCACTTCTTGTGGCCCAAGTAAAATTAGCACTAGAGCTGAGTTAGCACCTTTTACACTGGCAGGGGGGGAAATCCCTGTGTTGAAGGCAAAACCTGTGAGAAGGAGGAAGAGAGGGATGAAGGAAGGAAGAAGCCTTGGGGAAATCAGACGGCCTGTCCCTGCTGTCCTGAGATCTGAGCCAGGAGCAAGGGACTGCAGGACTCTTGGGTGGTGCAATGAAAGTCAAAGCAAAGAGGGCAGGAAAGGGCTGGGGAAGGTCATTTAATCCACCTTCATCCAACAACACACCCCACGGGTCGCACAGTCCCATTTGTCACATGTGGGATAACATTTGGGAACTTTAGGGATGCTAAATTTCCTGCACTGTGCTCTTAGCAGAGCGCCTTGCTTTGACACAAATCTCTCTCAGCAGCTCCCAGAAATTCCCTAAAAAACTTTGCAAATTCATTTGCTCAGGGCCTCCAGTGCTGCCCTGGGGAATTTCTGCAGGTCCCTCTGAGGAGAAGACCCCAAGCAGGCCCCTGATGCTCCCCAACAAGGAGGGTTTGTTCACACCCTTGTCTGTTCAGGGCTTGACATGGATTTTCCATGCTCGTTTCACTCTCTCCCTGCTAACAACTTGCCCCTGAGTATTTGGATTCCGTGGAAAGTAAGTAGAGTGAGATACCATATGTTAATTCCAGGATGCTTTTTGGCTGATAAAAGTGAAAAGTATAAGCTCTTTGGGAGATTATTGCATATAAATAGGCTAAGGCAATGGCATGGAGAACCTAGCCAGGCAGAAGCTTCACCATTAAGATTTTATCTACGTGATCCAATGTTATGAAGGAAGAAATAAGCAGTAGAAGGCTGGATACCAAGATCAAACATCCTCAAAATCTGATTTCTGGTCATGCAGAGGTTTTGAATGTTGAGCTTTTTATTATGTCTAAGAGATGCTCAGGCTGGGGTGGTGCAGCAGAACAGTTAATCTCTTGCTGGGGTGAATGTGTACATTTTGCTCAAGAAAACAAATATAAGTGGCAGGGAAAAGTATGCTGTTCCTTGATGCAGTTGTACTCCTGACACTTCACACTATGAAATACACTCCAATTTCCCCACAGAAAGAAACTGAAATTATGAAGAATCAGATCGACTGAAATGGATGACAGTGTTTAAAAAAATGTTAGCTAGAATTGAGGTTTTGTAGGGAAAAAAAAGACTCCAGGAATGCTGCCCCGAGGAGGTGATGGATAGGGCTGCCAGGGGGGGCTTGTCATGCTGGATAAGTCACTCCAGCCATGTCAGAGGTGATCATCACTCCTGTGCTCCTTGTTTTCTGGGTGCCTGACTGACGACCCTGATATGCAGAAATATGAGGCACTTAAAGCTTAGCTGCCTCCGAAATCTTGATGTTGATGGAGGTGACTGTGAGCTTTCTGATAAATTCTTTTTTTTTTTTCTTTTGGAAAATGTTGACTCGCCACAGCTGAGATTTGCACAAAGGGTGTTTTTCCATTGAAGTTTTTGTTGTGTGATTTTTAGAATTGCTGAAGGGGAAGAAAGGAGAAAAGAAAAGGGAGAAAGCTCTGCACTTTGGCATAATCAAAGCACATGAGAAACCACAAAATGGGAGGCTTGGGCTCTGCTCTGGGTCTGGCTGAGCAAAACTTCCCAAATTAATGTCACTGTCTCCTGGGCTGATAGTTTTGAGGGGGTTGTGGGTGTAGGGAAAGGAGAGGAGAAGAGGATTTTTATCCTTTTCCTCTCTTTCTACATGCTTTACTAAACATTTCAAAGGAATTTTGTTTCATTTCAGTGAGAAGGAGTGAAAAAGAGAAGTCTCTGTAGCTTCCATGAAGCGGAAGAGCAGCTCTGTGCCTGTCTCTGCTTTGGGCAGCTCTGGGTTCAGGGATCAGACATTCAGCAGATGGGACACATTCAGCCTCATTTCCCTGTCCCTGCAGCTGCTAACTTCTTGTCCTGGAGATGTTGGTGAAGGCAGGACACCTCACACCCCACACCTCACACCTCATACCCCACACCCCACACCTGCCTCTTACTAGACCAGGAACGCTGCAAGAGAAGAGAATTGACTCCTCTGGTACAACTGGCTCTTAATAATCCTCACCAGCTTTTCCCAACCAGCTCAGTTCCCTGTTTTCTGCGGGAGGTTATAGCACTGCCAAGCCCTGAGCCTGTGGGGTATTTCTGTGCCCCTCTAGCTCCAAGTGAAGGGAGTTCTGTGGGTGAGCACTGATCTCCCAGACAAGGTGCCTCACCTCTGAGATCATTCCTCAGGGTGCTCCAGCCCTGCTCAGGCTGCTCTCCCTCTTTCTCCACCATCCGTAGAGATGAGGAATAGCAAACTGTTGCCTCTTTGCTTTGTATATTAGAGGAACAAACGCAGTCCTTTTCAGTCCTCCCTTCTCGGAGGTAAGCCTATTTCTTTTCCACTTTCTTTTCAGGTCAAAATTCCAGGTCCCTTGTTAGCACTGCAGTTCCCTTTCTGAGTTGTCTCCAATTTGTCCATCTTTATTTCAGCAGGATGATCAGAATTAGTCACAGTAGTCCAGCTGTGGCCTCTCAAATCCACGTGCAGAGGTCTAATGAGTTGCTGTGTTTTACGTTCATTAACAAATTCCGTTCTTAATTTTTTCTAATAACCCTGCAAGTTGTAAGTCATTAGGAACCTGCATGGCAGACAGTCTGGCTGGTTTGTAGCTTCTCAAACCATCCTTTTTTTTTCACTTTTTGTCATTAAGCTCCGAATTTTTGCCTCTATTTTTGCCCTTTGGATATCAGAAGTTCTGCGTTCATTTTTGAAGGCAACTTTTGATTCAAATAATGATATGGTTTTTACTCAAGGTGGTATACCCATTTTTAGCTTTTTCTCTTTTCCCGTGCCTTGTGTTCTTATTAACATCTTGAAATAAACTGCTTAATATCTTACTGTAATGAAATGTCTCTGGGAAAAATGAAGCAAAAAAGATTTTGAATGCATTTATATCCCCTGTGTTATCTTACCTGCTCTTCTTCCCTGTTAATGGATCTGCACTACTTTCTTTTAATAATATTAATACCTTTAGCATTAATGTTATTTGGCCTTCAACCCACAAAGACTATGAAAGTAAATTAATGACTGCAAATTAAGCACCCATTTAGTACACTGAGGAAGGGGAAAGCCTCTCAGAAAGTGAATGGCATTTCCAAGATGGGTTTTGCTACTTTGAGCAATCCATGCACTAAACCATGTGCTCACAAGTGGGAGTGCCATGAAATCCTGGCTGGCTGCTCTGCAGTGGAGTCTCATCCATCCTGGGCACTGCAGGAAGCACCAGCCCAGAGGAAATCAGGGCATTGTAGTGCCACAGAGCCTGGAGCACAATTTACAGGCACCAGGAGCCAAGTGTAGGGGTACAAACAGCTGTAGCTTTGGGGTTTCCTGGTCTGTGAGTGATTCCCACTGTGACTTTGTGTGTTGGTAGATGGAAGGGGAAATGTTTGCTCAGCCCCAGTGCTGGGGAGTGTCCTGTCAGGCTCTTCAAGGCACAGAGTGCTTCCTTGTCTTGGAAGGAGTTGGGTCTTTCCCTCCTGCCTGGGACTGCAGCTTGCACCTTTAATGTTCTGGGCTTTTGCAGTTCCTTATGCACTGAAAAAGGACAGAATTATACACTCTTAGTGAATACAGAGAGTTCTAGAA
The DNA here is from genome assembly GCA_013397955.1 of Grantiella picta. Lineage (NCBI taxonomy): Eukaryota > Metazoa > Chordata > Aves > Passeriformes > Meliphagidae > Grantiella > Grantiella picta. The sequence goes on along the minus strand of VZRM01002345.1, from coordinate 2,611,571 downwards.
ATTCCCCCTGCTGCAGTGTCTGATGAGTGTGTGATTTACCAGGCAGTGCTGGTACCCTGCTTGGCCCATGACCATGGGAGCATCTGCTTTGTGATGTATCTACATCCTTCTTCTCAGGAGGAACAATTAAAGTAGTCTATGTTGTCTCTGAAATGACCAAGACTTCCTGCAATGAGGCTATTCTTACCTGGTGACCTGCAGCAAAATTAAGACCTTATTTTCTGCTGGAGAGGTGTGAACAATCACCAGAGCGAGTCCAGACTTGACCTTGTTTTTCTCCCTATGACTTTTCTTTTTTTTTTTTTCCCCTTGTATATTTTTTTTCTTCTCTTGTCCAATCTGGCTGCTGGTGATTTAACTCACAAGCTGTCATCTGACCTTTCTGCCCATGACTGTAAAATTAATTAGACATGCCTCTCTCCATGCATGTTCACTAAACAGACTGTCCATTCCAGCACTAGTTGGTACAGAGTTCCCATCAATATTAACAGGAAATATCTGAATAGAGGGCATGAAAATTTTGCACTCTGCCTGCTGTACAAATCAGCTCGCTGTACATCCTCTCCATGTCCTATATGCGTAGCCTTTTGTCTCCTGTGTCCTTTTGACTTAATTTTAGTTTGCCCTCTACTTTCCCCTCCATTACTGTGTTTTACATGGGCAGTTGGCTTTGTGACTTAATCATATTGGTCTCCTCCCGCTGTTTTACCTCAATCATCTCCAACCTTTCTCCACCGAACTGACAAAGGTACTTTCTCCTGTGCCACGGAAAACATGATCTAAAACAATATGACAGCATTGGAGTTCTGCATGCATAATTTCAATAACGTCCCATGTAACCAGTCCCAAGGCTGAGCTCTTTTTAATGAAATCACCCTTGTTATCAGCCTGTTTTCATTCAGCTCTCACAGAAGGATTGCTCACAGCGTGAGTCATGCCAGACATTTCAGTGTCTCTCTCAGGAAAGCAGTAAAGATAATAAAGAGGGGTGAAGGCATGAAAACATTTGGAAATACAACACTTAGGAGCAGTGATGCTGTTGATAACTTTCAGCCATTTTGCAGAACATTGTGGGAAAAAAACAATCAAGCACCAAAACTGACATTTTATTCATTCACACTTTTGTATTTATTTCTGGGTTTACTTGCATCATTGTGTAACTCTAAAGTTTCTTTTTTTTTTTCATTTTAAGGCCGCCTGCTCCCAGAACTTTCTTCTCCCAAGAATAACAGAAAGCTCAGCAGGGCAAGCAAAGCAAAGACACTATTTAATCACTCAAGGCTGCGGCTGAGCCTCCTGCCATGGCTGCAGTGAGGTGGTGCTGAGGGCTGAGGAGAAATGTGCCCTCCTGCTGCCATCCTTGGGGACCAGGTGAGCTCTGTCCCTCTGGCACAGGAGGTGCTTTCTGATCTCAGTCCCATCCCACCTGACCAGAAAGGGATGACCACACACACAAAGTGTACACTGAGATCACCTGTTGGGTTTTTGCATACGTTTCCCGCCTAAACAGTAAATTTCTGTTTTTTTGCAAAGTCAGTCGGCGATATCTACATCATTATGAAGCTTTTCTGGCACTGCATCTGCTGATTGATGGCTGTGAAAATGCAACATATTTCATTTTCTTTTCCTAGACGTGGAGCCAGCTGCTAATGGTTTTCCCAGGGTGAAGCTGGCAGCTGCAGGATCAGGTCTCGAGGCTCTGAAATGTACATTTGCAGGAGAGCCACCTGGGCTTCTGGCTGTTTCATTAGTGGTCATTACAGCTGGTAAAAAAGGATCTGAGCAAAGTGGGTGCTGAGCCTGGCTGTAAATTCTGGGTTTTGATTGGGGAAACCACAGTCATTAGTGTTGGATGGGAGTGATCCAACGATCTCCAAATCTTTCTGTCTGCAATTAAAACTCCCATTGCCTGTTTCCAAAACCATATTGAGCCCCATGGTCTAACAGTTCACATTTATTTAGTTTTATTCATCTGCTTCTTCGAGTCAAATACAGAAACTAATGCATAAGTAGCACCCTTTTAATGCTAATTTTGAGTGCTTGCTGAGGACTGAAGTGTGAATGCCAGAGCATCATTAAGATGAAACTGCAGCTTTCTGCAGACACCACACAGCAATAAGTAATCTTCTCCCGCAGGTCTTGGGTAAAATTATTATCTAATTCACTCTAGCAAAAGGTGCTTTTATTTCAACATGTCTATATTTTGTCTGACTTTCCTGTGTTTTATACACAGCAAGGGACAAGGGGCTGTGGTGGCCTCCAAGGCCATCCTGGCTATTATAGGATGGATTCCCCATCAGTTTTGTGAGCTGCTGTCAGGCAGGAAGCAGGAGGATCTGCATTTGCATTTGCATTTTGTGGAGTGTTTCACAGCAACTTAAATGGGCAAGAACAAAGCAGGAATGATTGCTTGTGCTGCAGTTTCTGAGAGCAGCAAGAGGATTTCATAATCACACAAAATCACAGAAGCACAAATTTTGCATTGTTGGCCCCTGACAGAAAATTGACCTTGACATCCACTTGAACAATCTAAAAGGGGAGGAATACGTTCTATAAGCAGAAATAATGTAAATCAGAACCTTCCCTCCAGGTAGCAAAGTCCTGTTTGCTTGATTTCTAATCTAAATTATCAAAAAAAGCATTTATAATTGTTAAGTGGTTGAAAAGTGGGCCCAGAGTGTACATCCCTCTCTCCTGTGTGCCCCGTGGGTTGAATTCTCTCTCCTCAGTGAGTGCCACAGAGGCTTTAGATAAAGAACCTGTGAAGAATAGCTGAACAGTGAAAGCTATTATCCCTAAAGACTGATATTTACTGGATTCCTGCTTTTTACCTTTCTAGCTGAGTCACAGAATTTCCTTTGTTGCTGCACATTCATTTTCCTCCTTTCCCTAGCAAACACCATTGAATTGAGCAGGTGCATGGCTTATGTGTGGCTATCTAGAATCTTCTCCAAAAACCCTTTTAAAGTCCTGTTCACATACAAATGAGACTTGAGCACTTCCAGGGCAGAGCAGTACATTAGCAAGCCTGAGAATTAACAACAGAATCAGGTTAATAAAAGAAGGATATACTCTCTGATCACAAGGTGACTGCAGTGCAATGGCAAAAGCTGCTTTCAGTGCTGGAAACACAGTAGAGCAACAGTTAAATTAGTGCCACTGTACAGAGCTCATTTGGATCTCTGCCTGCTTGTTCTGATTTGCACAAGCAGTGGGAAAGGCTATTAGGATAATCAGGAGAATGAAGAGCTTGCTCCGAAAGTACAGGTTGAAATTCATTTGCTTAGCCTAGCAAAAGGGAAAGTGAGGATGCATTTTGTGTTGCTGATGTGTGCATGGCAGGGAGGAGAACTCTGGGCTAAGGAAGAACCTGGTGAAAACATCTGCTTCGAGAGCAACATCTGTGAACATATCTGAGGTGGAAAATAGGGAATTTCTACCTTTTGGGAGGTAAAGATTGAGGTGATTGGAGCAAAATATCTTTTTTACAAGATGGATTTGTCCCTTTTGTGGATATCAAGGAACGTGGACTGGGCGAGAGCAATGGCATGGTTTGTACAGGAGGGACTTTTGTCACCTAGGGAGCTCTGTGTGGTGGCATTTGCCAAATCCCCTCTCCTCAGAACATGAGTGTGACCAAAACAAGGCTCCTCTGTGTGGCAGGCAAAAACCATAGAAATCCCCAGCCCCACTGACTGCACAGAGAGGTCTCTCCCAGCACCCCCTTTCTCTTGTGGATATAATGCCTGAAAAGCTTTCTGCAGTCCAAAAATGAGCATGATGTGTAGAACCTCCCCACACCCCCAGCTTACTTGGGTATATTTGATGAAAAGAAAATGCATATTACTGCAGACACTGAAGCAGTGAAACTGGAAGATTCTGGATCAGGGGATCAGAGAGCTCTGAAAGTTTTGAAATTGTATTCTCGCCCTCACCCACTGCAGATTTGATTGAATGCTTACAAGACATGTTATTGTTTATAATATTTCACTCTTCCGATGCAAGAATTTTGAAACCTGTTATCTATTTTGTTATTTTATCATCAATTATTGAATTATTGTTGGGGGAGGTTTATACATTCACCATCTTATCGTAAATATCCTGGAGTATAAAAATATCTGATTTTTACACTCTTACTATGAATAAATTAGGTTGGATTTATGAGACTTATGGCCTGTTCTTCCTCTGTTCTTTGGAGGGCTTTGTGAATGCGCAATGAGAGCTCTTATTTCTCATTATGGAATTTTATAGCCACCATGTAACTGGGTTAATATAAGAAGTATAAATAAGGATATGCATTTGCCTGTGAGATGTTTTAATATGGAGAAGAGCATCTGATGTTCAAAAAATATGAACTGAAGCACAGACTGTATATCTTACTCTGTAAATAGGAAGAGAAACTGTTTCAAGTGCTGAAAAAAGGATGGAGTGTGGGGGAATTGTCCCCTAGGAAAGGTAAAAAAGCCATTGGATTTATTTTTTTAAGCTATCGTGCTCTACTCTCCAACTACATTTTAGCAAACATCCTGAGATGCTGCAGTTGCTCCCTCTCACCTGCTGGTTTCCTGCACAGACTTTCACAAACTGAAAGAAAAGGCACTGAAAGTAAGAGATGCTGGAAAGGCCTAACAGCCACAATCTCATTGCCTAATGATAGTTCCTCTTCTCTTTGGTCTACAGGAACTTGGGTGACATTAGTTCATGCAGGCTGAGACCCAGACAATGACTCCATCCTACTTTTAAAAGAAAAAAAAATAACTGGAGACACACAAAATACTTTTTATTAAAGAGTGCAGGCTAAATCCTGTGATTCTCTCTCCTGTGCATGAGCAAAATTAATCCTCATTCATCCCTGTGCTGTGCTCTTATCCTTTCCCTAGTTAAATGCTACTTTAACAGCATCTTATAAATATCCTGGAATATAAAAATATCTGATTTTTACACATCCAGAGGGATGCAGGAGATGTCTGTGCACACAAAGGGAGGGAAGGCAGGAGGCTGCTGCCAGCAGGAGGAGAAGGAGCCAGCCCAGCTGTGCCCAAAGAGATAGCAGCTGGACAGGACTGAGGTGGCCACCAAAAGGGAGAAAACCTAAAAAAATATATTTTAAAGGAGGCACAGGCAAGCTGGCTTAACTGAGAGAAGCAGGTGTTGGGTCTGGAGAGGAGAGATTGCCTCTCAGGCTGCTGGAATCCCTGACTGGGGGGATCCTGGGAAAGGAGCAGCAGTGGGAGATGGGGAGGAGAAAAGAGAGTTTGTTCTTCACACAGGCTGGGGGAAAGACCATTCTGGCAGCTCTGTAGTAAAAAGCCATGGGGAAGGGGTTTGGCACAGGAGACTTTTTTTGGTTTCCTGTCAAAGCAGAAAGGCTGGAAACCAGTCTGAGGCTGCTGCTCCCAAAGGGCTGCTGCTGCTGCTTCAGCCCTCCTGGGCAGATTTCCCTCTGCTGCCAACGGATTTGCTGTGGTTTCCTGCAGGAACGGGATGATGATAGTTCATGGACAGGCTGACTGTAGAGATCAGTATTTTGGGGTAGGGGTTCATGCTCTTTGTGCAGAACTGTTGATGAGACCCTTTTTTTCTATCTGTCACAGTTCAAAGAACCATTCTCCTTTGGCCCTAAATATGAGAGTGCAACAGGTATTCCAAACATGATGGGCATTTTATTTAAAAGGTTAAAAATCACTCCTCTCTAAAGCAAAATGTTGTTTTCCCACTGTTCCTCATGGCTGTACCCATCTTAGCTGCTCTGGGCTATCAGAGGGAGAGCCACTCCATTGTGCTGAATTCTGCTTTGCTGTGAGATCCAGTTAGATTAATGAATTTGGGGTCTCTGGAGATTTGCATAATTTATATCAGTGACTTGCTGTTTAAAGTGTTTTCCAAAATCAGGAAATAAATTGTAGGTTTTATGAAAATATCATAATTAAAAATTGACTTGTACTAACTGTTGGCTCCAGGAACGTGGATGAAGTTCAAGTATGATGGATTGTTTTGCTCACTGAAAACTATAAAAAACTAGGAGAGACTTATGATGATAAAAAGTACTTTTTTTTAGGTGGTTACATTATCAATCTTTATATTGAGCCAAATGCTGCTTGCATTTCTTCTGTGCATATTTTATTGACTTCATTGTGACCCATTGGGGAAGGACAGCAATATTTGTATGAAGTGAAGAAATATTGTCATATTCAAAATCAAAACATATTCTTTAACCAAATATAAAACTTCAGAAGACAGAAATGTCTTTAATATGACTTAATCACTCCAGATCCTAGCAAGCTGCAATAAATATTCTGCTATAAAAACAGAAGGAAAATTTTCTTGCTTTTCTTTGCATTAGTAATACAAATATTAAGATGATGAATGTTATTTTTTCAAGAGTTTGATTTAGGAGAAAAAATGTAAAATTATGCAAAGGGGGATCTGTGCCATGTAAGGCTGGTCTCAATGTTTTTTTAATGAAAATAAGTTTGAGGGCAGCTGTTACAATGCAGAAATGAGCCAAACTCTGCTCACTGCATGTCTGTTCTGTTCCCAGTGAAAATCAGTGGAGTTGGACCAACAGCCTGGAATTTAATGTGGCTTTACAGGGTTCATTCAGGATTTAAAAATTAGCCTCACTCTTCCATTTTATTTGGTACCAAACCAAGACTCACTTGTTTGAGCAGGATACTGGGACATGCAAAAGAACTGCTAAAAATGTAAAGTTCTGCCTTGTTCCTATGATTACAGCAAGAAAAGTGCTGTTGTGCTGCTTGGTGTTGTCCATCTCTGCCAGCTCACCTTTCCCCACAGCTTCACTTGGGTTTCCAATCAACAATCACCCTGATAAGTTTTCTGGGCCTTTATTTTCCAGTTCCCTGAATTATGGGCTTGTGGCAAAATCACACAGATAAAATCTTCCAGATCTTATCTGCTTTTCAGAAAAAGCTTGTTGGGTTTGCTCTTGAACTCTCTCACAAAATGCATCACTAGGGGTCACCAGAAAGAAGCAAAACTTTGTTGTTTAACCTGGGATGCTTATGAATTTATACAGTGTTTTTCAGCTAATCTTGTAGAGAGGGTAATTTAGTTTTCAAAAAGCGAGACAAATTATTTTTCTACAGACAACAGGTATTTCCTGCTAATGAAAATGCCATTATAGAAGGTCTGTATTAAAAAAAAAGAGGAGGGAAAGGAGAAAAAAAAAGGCTTGTGTGCAATTCTTCACTCCCATAATTGCATGCTGATCCTGACTAGACACTGTGATTTGAAATTTTACTCTAAGCTAAAATAAGATGCTTGCCTTTCTGGTTTGGTAACCTGTGTCAGAATATTGGCTAATATAGCAGTCTGAATTTTAATTTTTCAGCTGGGCTTTAACAAAGTAGCAATGATTTGGTTCTGATAAAAACTTACTGCAATACCTCTAAATTCATAATTGTAGAAATACAGATTACAGATTTTCAGAATTTGTTCCATCTCTTTGCTTGCAAATCTTAGAAAATATATCCTGTGAGGTGGTGCAAATCTTAGAAAATATATCCTGCTTATGTTTTTTAAACATCCAAAGATGTTTAAAAGGATGGTCTGCTAGGTAGAAAAAAAATATTTTGGGAGAGAAGAGCAAAGATAGAGTGTGTGAAGTTTGGAGGCGATTTGAAGAAGAATTTGGCCCAGCACTATTTTATTTTTCTTTTATTCATTCTCAATGCTGACCAAAGGCAAAGTCTACCAGTGACTATTCCCAGCAGGGAACATTTATGCAACTTCTCCCATGCTTTGTCTTGTCCTCCTTCAGTTTGGGTAGAAATGACATTCTTTCCCCCTCCCTCCCTGAATGTATATATTTTATAGCTAATGAAAAAGCTCAGGAAATATAACTGTCCCTCGTATTGATTTTGCTTTTATGTAGTGCCTTTTCCCCAAATGGATGCCAGAAGGCACTCTTAAAATCAAACTATATAGAACAATAATTTCTACCAGAATGGAAAAACATGGCAGCAGCTTAACAGAGCACTTTAGTGCTAGGCAACACTTTAGGAAATGAAGGTGGCTTTAAAGAGCAGGAATAAGCTCGTGGCCTTGAAGGAGTTATTGGATATGAATATTGAGCAAGATCAAGAACAGCCTTTGTAATCCACAGCTGCCTGCCCTAGATGCAGGAATATATTGCCAGTCCCTTGCTAGACCCTCTGATATTAGAGAATGGGTGTTCCCAAGCAGATCTTACAGGCTGAAATATTATTTAAGTTATGAAGGCTCTTAGGATGTCAGATTTCAGTTTATGTAACAAATTGCCCAAGAACCCCCAGCCCTTCACACAGCATTTACTCCAATCTATCCCTGCTGCCCCAGCCCCAGGGCCCTTACAAAACCTCCCAAATTAAATAGCCCTGTGCATTTAGCAAAATCATGCTCTTTGTAAGGAAGAAATTGAGTTCATGTAATCTCTTTTTCTTTATGCAAAATATCTAGTTTCCTTATCACTTATACATAAAACAAGAGGGGATACAGGATACTCCATGGCTTTCTTTTGGCAGAAAAGAACCTTTGATTTAAAAATAAAAGAAAAAAAGTTGAAAATTGGTGTGTTAAAGCATTACTTCCCAAGCACAAATGAACATAAATCGCTCCACATTGCTGGGGACTCACAAACAAGTATCATTACTAACATTGAAATCTATTGCCTCTTTTATTCAGCTTGCTTTTTTTCCTAAAAAAAGATGTATGCCTGTGTTAGAGCTGGCCAGGAATTTTAAGTGGTGTTTATTTTATAAGAGGTTAATGAAAATTTTCGTAGAAATTTGAATTCAAATTTCTTTGTTGGTGCAGGTTTTGAATCAAGCGCGGAGAAATTTGGTGGCTCATGCACTTTGTCACAAAGTTTTGACCAAAAGAATACGCATTGATCAATTGATGATTAGTCTAGCTACTCATCTAACTGTACTGGAGCTGCTTTATTATTTTTTATAAATAACATCTATGCATTACACGACAGAATGATTGAAGCTGCTGTCCATCACAGGTATCTTTACCTTTACTGAACACATGGGAGATGACACCAAAGCCCTCATTCCAGGATGTATTTAATTACCAATAGCAAGTGAAACAGTTCAGATAAGATATTCTTTCTGGCATAATCGATGGAGCAGTTCTGAGGGCACCTGGCTGTGACAGAAGAGATTGATCCAGTTCCTGTATCCTAAAACACAGCATCCTTCCTGTCAGTGGTGATTAACAAAACATCAGAACATCAGTTAACACTTTGGGTTTTTCCTGGTTATGTCCCAGTGGAAAAGTAAATTTTTAAATGTTTTCAGTTGTGAAAGAAATCAGACAGAAGAAAACGTTTCTGTGTGGAGCAGCAGCAGTTACTCAAGCTGAAGCTGGATATTTTTTGGGGAAATCACAGTCTGTAAGGTGTTATGCAGATTATCAGAGTGAGAAGCTGGGCTATAACATCAGTGATGAAATTCAGAGGGAAAAACCCTTAATGGGTGCATTTGTGCAGTGTATTTTTTGTGGCCATCATAATTTTTCTCACTGCATTTCTACAGCACTAATGGCTGTGATAATTACATGAATCAGGGATAACTGTGGTGGCCAAAGTGATGTTTCCCGTGCTTCTGTCCCCACATGGCCACCTGTGCTACCTTTTACAGGGTCACAATGATTTCATTTTATACTCAGTTTAGCCCCATTGAAAACAATATAAAATTGCCTACTAAGGGTCTTAAAAAAAAAACCCTGATGCTACCGCAAACCCCAGATTTTTCCTCTCCAGAACTGCTTGTTTTCCACCTAATCATCTTGTATACACGTGGTATTTAGAGTCTCTGCCACCAGCTTTTCTGAATGGTGGAGAAGGTTCTGCCTTCTTCCAGCACAATTTTTTGTGGGTTTTTCTGTGCCAGGGTCCTTGGGAGCAATGTGGGGCAGACCAAGGGCAGCTCTCCAGATCCCCTCACATCCTTCCAGCCCCTATTGGGCATTCTCAGGAGGAGAATTCCCAATTTCTTGGTATTCTCAGGAGGAAAGCTGTGAGCTCAGATCCAAGCCAGACGATGAAGTTATTTGGAAACAGCAGATGAATAACATTGTCAGAGGTGTATTAATGAGAGAAAGTGTCTCCACACCCATGCAGAGTAGAGGTAATAGCAAACAGAACAAGAAATCTTAGTGGATAACACGCACCAGAAAGCAGCAGGAATAACTGTGGGGGATTTTTGTGATTAAGATATCAGTTATTGGGGAAACGTGAAGAAGCAGCGAAGGGCTGGGGTGGGTGGTAGATTTATGATTTATGCCAGAGCTGTTTGTACTGCAAGGCAGCAACCACGTCAAGAGAAGCAGAGAGTTGTAAAATTCCTCTGGGAGGTGTCTGGGTCATGCTGGGATTGTCTGCATCCCCAACCTAGCTGTCCTGAAGTACATCAGCACATCTCTGCTCCACACCAGGAATGCTGCAAGGCACTTCCCTGGGAGTTTCTGTTCAATGACCAATTGGAACAACTAAACATGGAAACAGGCTGAAAATTATCTGAAACTGGAGGGTTTGTCTATTTAACAATTATGAGTGGGGCTGTTAAAGGACATTATAGGAGAAGAGAAGCCCAAATGCTTCAGGAAAGTAATGGGATGCGGGTGTGTCAGTCCGCTGGGACTCACAAGACTCTCTTGGAGGCAAAACCTTCTGGAATGGTTCTGGGCTAGCTAAGGGAAAAGGATCCATTTCTTTGACCTTTATTTTTATTCTGCTTTATACCCATCCAGAAAATCAAATGTCCATATATTTTATCACTTGAAGAGTGAGTTGCAGGTACAGTGGGGTAGGACATAGCCTCCTCTTCATTTCCCTTGTATTTCTTGTGAAAGAGAACCAAGGAATTAATTAGACTTCTCCCTGTTTATGCTTTTGTTGCTAGCTTTAATCTTAACATCTAATAGAAAATCAGAGCAAATGGCTCTGTGAATTTTCTTTTTTTCTTTTTTGCCATAGTCCATTAAGAAAAGAACAGAGTCGATGACGAGGTAGCCTGAGTGAATCAAAGTATCTGTGCTGTATTGTTGAGGGAGGCTGAGTCACAGATTGCTAGTTTTATAGCATGCCCATGGTTGGTTATAAAACAAGTAGCTGGAGGAAAGGGACAAAGATGATTAAAGTAACCTCTGAAACATGTTTTTGAATTGGTCAGTTCTGGTACCTGGACCAGATCAACAAACAATAATTTATCTAATGAATGCAGCAAACTCTAATAATGCTAATTATAAAGAAACTTTTAATTACTAAATTATGAATAACAAAGCATTAGCTTAGTTGTTAAATAAGCCACTGACTGAATTTTACCTTCATTGGCTCTTCACATAGACCTGTAGAAAATCAGTGAGATAAAATTCCATGAAAAGTTTCCACGGGGGTCAAACATCAGCAAAATACAATTTAAAATGGAGGTGAGCAGGAAGAAAGTGTTAACATCAGACAGGCTCCTTTCTGTAAAGGAATTGTCTAGTTCAGATCCCAAGTAATTTTTCATATTTACAGTTAAACTCACTACAGAGCTATTCAGGAACTTCCGAGAGCCCTCTTGTCTTTACATCGTCTTCTAGATTTATTTTTTTTTCCAGAGACTTTTGCCTTCTGAGACAAATTGAACATAAGTTGACCAGCCATTTAAAAAATGGAGAGAAACTAAGGCTGGGGGATGTTATACCTTTTCTTATTAGAATAAGGAGGAGGAAAATTGGGGTATCTACCAGTTTGGGGGAAGTGCAGGAGCTACTGAAGGGATGAGGCTTTAGCAAATACTGCAGGAGGAGCATTGACTGAAGCACTCAGCACACAAAGCTGCCAAGGGACAGCTGAGTTGTAAAACACTTCAGCTACCACAGGAGATGCATTACATTACTGTGATATGCAGATAATTTGCTATCTAGCTCGTGGAAGCTGCTTTGTGGGGGAAAAAATTAAAAATAGGGGAATAAACAAGCTTGTTCTCAATCGATGAATTAATATAAAACCAGCAAAAGGAGCAGAGCAGACTACTACAATCCCTCAGCTATATTAGGCAATCAATTTTTTTCCCCTTTCAATATGTAGAATATTCCCTGGTGGATGTCATGCAGTGTGAACACAGCAATCAAAGTAACAGACGTCAGAACAATCAAAATAAGATGTGTCAGAAAGAAGCAAATGAGTACGTACTCTCATTAAATAAATCTCCTAAGAGCTCAACGTGCAAAACTCTTCCCAGAAAAGCTGTACAAACAATTGCATGCACTAATACATGGTTTTATTGGTGTTTCAAAGGCAGATAAAAATATTCTTCAGACTAATCCACGTTTTTCAGATTTCACCATAAATAATCTCTACCTAAGGCGAAACATACAGTGTATCTGCCACAGTGACATTAATAAAGATCATAACTGAAGGTAAAATATACTACTTTAAAGAAAACTTAAAAATCATTAAACAAGCAATATATGCTGCAAACCATGTTAAAGACAATATCCATTTTGGCTCTGCACTGGCAATGTCCAACAATAAACTTCCCTCTGTTAGCTGACAAGACACTTCAGCCAAGAAGAAGGTAGCAAAAAAGTCAGTAGAAGTCTTCCAGGGAAACAAATTTGTAGACAAAATCAGTAATCTGGCTGCCTTGAGGATTTTTCCCAGAAAACTATTCAAACAGGTGCTGTATGAACCCAATGAAAAATCATCTAAATGGTACTTCCACAATATTCCCAACATTTTGAGGCAGCAAGACTATGGCACAAAAAAAGGGAAGGAAATATAGAAAAGAAAGAGCCATTCCCAGAATTAATTTTTTAGGCTACAGAAGTGGTCTAAGAAGAAGCAGAAACAATCAGAAAAGAAATTCTGTCACTAATGAATCTAATTCAGGATTGAATTTTCCTTCTGTTCTTCTACCACATTTGTATGATAAAGCACTGATATAATTTTGGAAGGTGAATGGATCGTTTCCCATTGAAAACAAAAGGCATTTGGGGGAAATTTCGAGTGCTGGCCACCTAAAACACATTCAGCAGTCTAAAACTACCAGAAATACTTCGTGTCCCCTTGAGTTTGCGTGTGGTCATTGGCGTTTCCGGGAGGACAGCGAGAGGCTGAGCGTTTTTATTGCTCTCCAATTTACAATATTGCCTTTTGTGCCAGTTCTGAGCCGTCCAGAGCCAACAGGGCTGGGCTGTGACTCCCGAGCCTCGGCACAGATCTCAGCCTCACCAAAGGATTTTCTTCATGACCTTGAGCCACTTCACGTCGCTGTCCCATCGGTGAAGCAGAGTGATGATGCTCCCTCTCCTCAGCAATCTGTCTTGTCAGTTTAGGAGCAAACACTGATTTGTCTTGACTCCTCGCAGCTCCTATCGATTGCCAGGGCAGTTGGATGTACACAATACTTCTTCAGATTTGGCATTTGGAGACAAAATAACTTTGAGGGACTGGACCATTAAAGGAAACATTTTGGCCGTGAATATCCTGTGCTGTTATGAGCGGTGGCTAATAAATTGATTCTCAATTTTAGCACGGTGCAGAGTGGTAAATAGCTCTTAAGAGGTTTAAACAGCTTGCATATTTGGCAGGTTAATGGGAAATAGGCAAAGGCTGGAGAGATGCAGCTGAAAGGCAGCCCTCTCACACCAAATGTATATTTAAACCTGTGTAACTTTGGAAAGAAATAATTAATTTTGCTCAGAGGATTAAAAGGCAAATGTATGAGCAAAAAATTATTTTCCTGGAAATTCCAAAGGGCTAAAATCCAATAGTGACATACCAAGCTCAGGAGAGTTAAAAACTAAGGTGAAAGAGATACCCTAAGCCCTAGACTGCAACAGTGCCTGATTTTCCTGCCTTATGAATGAACTTTCCCTGCAGTGGCAAAGCCCTTGTGTTTCAGGTAAAAAGAAGTGGAACAAAGAAGTTATCAGTGAACAGAAATCATTGTACAACCTCTGTGTGGCTTTGACAGCACAAAATCAGATAAATTCAGATTTCAAACAACGTTTAAAAAATACAAACTGGCTTAATTGGGCCAGATACCTGCTCTGGTGGATGACATCCCTGCCCATGGCAGGGGAGTTGGAAATAGGTGACCTTTAAAGCCCATTCCAACCCAAACTGTTCTATGATTCTGTGATAATTCCAGACAGTGAGTCTATTGGGGTGCTTGATGTTGACAAAACCTAATAAGAGGGAAGTAAAATATTAACCTGTAAATGACTTTTGATAATTAAAAATAATGCTGGGAGAGAAGCATGCTGTAAAGGTTGTTCCTCTCCCCTTAGGAGTTACCCATATTTCTTGGCCACAGCCAGCAGCCTTGGCTTTACTTCCAGAGGAGAACATTCAATGAGTTATTCTTTGTTTGCAAATGTCTGTTGTGCTTTCCACAGAGCAGAGACACAGAGCCAGACTAATCCCAGTGTTATTTCCAAAGGCATGGGAATGCTCTCACCAAACCCACTCATGAGCTGATCCCTGCAAGCTGTTTCCAGCCTGGGATTCCAGATCCTGAGGATTCCCCAGGGTGTCAAACCCCTCTTTGCTTGGGTGGAAGAAGCCCTGGGGCTCCTGGGGTTGTTGGGGACATGTGTGGAATGTTTAAGGTCTGACCAAGGGATGGGAGAGTTTGTCACCTGGGGCAGATTCTTGAAGCAAACGGGAAAAGTCCTGAATAGTTTGAATAATTCCTTTTGAAATACTCTGGGGAAATGTGTTCTCAGCCTCAGCAGATTTTTGCTTCCAGCCTGGACACTCTAGAGCACTCGGGTTTCACAGCAGAAGCTCACAGTGAGATCATGGGTTGCTTTTGGGTGGAACACAAACCAAATCAGATAGTCTAATTTTAATTTCATTCTTCTGTGGAAAGCAATACCAGCAATACTCATACAATTGCAAGATACACTGAGTGATTTTTGCCATGCTAGACTATTCCCATTTACTCTCTTAAATCAAATTACACCATTGGAGAACACACCATCTTTCCAGGCTGGCTGTAGGCACCTCACCTTCCCCTGACACCAACCTCTCCTCTCTTTCTTCACCTCTGGATATGCTCAAATTTCTTCTAACGTGTTTCAGAGATGAGGGAAACCCACAGGAGTGAAATTGCGAACAATTAATTGTATCTGATTTTACTACATATGTAATACCTTGCAGTGAAGCCCTGGTGGATTTCCTGAGCTTCAAGGGTGCCTTTGCAGGAAACTCATACCCAAATTAAAAACTTTCTCAGCTGCACATCATGAAAAGGCTCCAGAGAGGATGGGGAGAAATTCCATCTTGTGATGTTACGAGCAACTATCTACTTTAAGGTGAATGTTTATCTGTAAAATACACTGTAAAAAATCTATTGTCTTGTTCTTTTGATTGACTTATTTACAGAATTTCATCTGAGAAAAGTCTGACAAGCTCTGGGTTGTGTCAGCCCTCCCACACCTATGATTCAGTGAGTTGCTTTTGTCCTTGATGCTTTATTTAGTCTCGTACCAGAGAGCAGATACAAGTGCTGGTAGCCTTTTTGTGCTTCTCAGTCATGGGAAATTATGTAAAAACCCCGAATATCGAGAATACCCTCAGTCACTGGGAGCTTCATTACTTAAAATAAGACTGCAGAAGATGATTAAGCTCTTCCTTGGTTTTTAAAGGACATTTCCGTCTTCTCTCTTTTAACAAGGCATCTGCAAAGAGCTCTTTGGTCAGATCTTCCTTACCATTAAATTCTTATGGGATTAGTAGGTTTGTTAGAGTACAAAAGTAAACAGCATATGGCTCTGTTAATATCCCTATAATGTCACAACACAATCTGTCAGAATGTAAACTTTTTTGAGAAGCTTCACTTACTTCAAATTCGCTCTATGAAAAAAAACCCCACAACAAGCTTTATGAATCCTTCTGCCTCACCTAAGAGACAGCACAACACTTAATTCTTGTTTTGTGCTCCCAGTTTAATAAGTATGTCTATACATATTACCTTCAGTAAGAAAAACACAGTGGCAAATACAGTTACTTGTTTACTAGGAGTTGAAAGGTCGTTTCCCCCAATGAAAAGCTTGTTCTGTCAGATAAGTAGCTGCTACACTCCATAAAACTGGCAACCCTTCAAAAGGTTTCAGAAATTAGAGGCATTGTTTGAAGATAAAGGCGATAAGGTCCTTTGCTTTGTGTTTAGTCCTGCTAAACTTTCTGGGTGACCCTTTGATATTCAAGTGAAGAGGGCTCTGAATTGTTTTATCTTCATAGAGCTAGTGAGTGCTGGCTGACAGTCACTGTAAAGACCAGCTGGAGCCCCACTAGAATTAAATTTTGTAAAATNTTTGCCAAAGCTGAATCCATAATCACTCACAGCACTTGTCTGGCTGCTTTTCTCAGTTTCTTTTATTAACTCAGTTTTCACTAGCTGAATAATGTCGAACATGATTCTCAATGTATTTCTGTGTTCAATTAATAAAGCTGTATAAACAAGCCACATATGTAAAATCTATGTCCCCTTCGAACTCTGCTAGAGGGAAACAAGACTTACATTTAATGTGTACAGTAGTAGAGAAATTACTCAAGAACTTTTTATTGCCAGAGGCTGTATAGCTGTGTATGATTATTAGATGTGTAATTAACTAATCTACAATGTTTCTCTGATATATGGTGTATATAATTCTTTCCTGGAGGAATAGAATGTTATTTTAAAGCCTTTTTTTTTCTTTTATGGTTAGTTTCATATATTCTGTTTATGGGAAAATGTTATGTGTATGCTTTAAATCATTTGATTTTTTCTAGTAGGAAGTAGGAATTTGAACAGGTTTTTAATTTCTTCATTTAAAAAAATGTAAAAAAGGAGTGTCCTGTAATGATCAATATGCATCATGTCCTGTGATTGTGCTTGGCTATCGCTGTGACCTTCTTCATTACCTTGGTTGTTTATTTTAACCTCACTTACATCCTATTTTGGAGACTCTCTAATAATAGCCCTCTGCCACTCTAACCCACATCCATAAGTAAACGTAAACAAGATCATCTCAGTTTCAAGCACACATGAACTCAATCCCCCAAACGACCATCAAGTAATGAAAAAGCACAAAATCCTTACCTAGTGTCGCTGACTCAGCACTAATGGCCAGCAAGGGAATCCAGCAGAGGTAGGCAACAAGTTGGAGATGCTGATGGGAAGGAAAGAGCTGCTGCATAGTGTCCAGAACAGCTTTTATCCATGCATCTGCAGTCGCTTACAAGTTAACTTTTGAAGTCCTAAACTTTGCAGGGAAAGCCATCAGCCTGCCTGCCTGCCTCTTTTGATTTTTTTTTTCCCCTTTCATTCTTTTCAATCCACTCTCTCGGAGAGGGCTTGGTGTGTCATTAATGCCAGAATTTCCAGGAGGGAAGCCCTGCAGCCACACACAACCCACATTCCCCCTCCCACACACACACCGAGCTCACTCGTCCCTGCAGCTGCTGCAGCTGCTGGGATTTGCACCCCTGGTGACATCCCTGAGCTCAGGAGTGCCAGGACAGCCTGTGCCTCACTGCTGGGAGGGATCCTGCAGGAATTGGGGCTGAGAACATCCCTGCCCATCACGGTTTGGAGCAAGCAGCACTCACTGCAGATCCTCGCAGTCATATCTGGTGTTGTGGTTAGATTTGAGGGGTCTGAAGAGTGAGAGAGACACTCTTCAGAGTGTTCTCTTACCAGCCAGAATAGCAGAATAGAACAGAAAAACAAGGAATTCCATCACTCGGGTTGCACAGTCACATTTACTGAAGTTTGGTCTCTCAAAGTGCCCTGTTGCTGCCACAGGTTCCTATTTTTACTCAGTGTGAACAGTTTATTGTATGACAGTGCATGTTGCCACCTTAATGCAAAACAAGCAGAATTTGCTATTGAACCACATCTGACATTCTGATATTCATGGTGTTTTGTTTAGAAAATATTGCATCCTCACCCACTGCTCTGTGTTTTCCATACCTGCCAGCACTCCTTTTCTTTGACTTTTCAAGTTTGGTTGTCTTGTGTCTGCTTGTTTAAGTGAGTATAATGTCAATTATCTGATAAGAGAATATTGTGCAAGACTGTAAACATTCCACACAAATCACTCTGAGGAACATTTCAGGGAAAAGCATACACCCAGCCATTAAAAATATTTTGCAGTATAGCTAAGGAGTTTCAAAAGTTGCTCATTTGGCTTAACTACATCATTCAAGGAGTTTTACCACTGAATTCCTTGAGGGAAATAGAGGTTATTTAAGAAGAAACTTCTGAATCTTTGTTCTAAATTTGGATTTTGTATTTAGGTGTTGCAAAATCATTTTTACCACTCTCATTGGATTAGCCATCTCATAGGCCTGACTTGTAGCACTTTGGAAGTCTTTAAAAGTCTTTCCACTAATTTCACTGATGTTTAGATTATATTCCTTCAAGATCATTATGACTCCAAGTCCAGTATATCTGATATTTTTTATAAGAGATCTCTGTCCTTTTCTTGAGTATAAAGATATTGGAAATGAAAAACTCAATTTATTTTTCAGAGTACACAATTTTTACTTTTATATGTCTTTCTCAGCTAATGTTTGAATTTATTTGTGGCAGTTTCTATGCACTGGTAGGGGTCCAGTGTGGACTTTGGCCCTAAGTTTTGGCCTAAAAGGCATAGTTGTGAAATCTGCTGAGGGTTCAGATTTATCCTTGCCAAAATATTGGTAATCAAAACCAATTTCCAACAAAACAAGAGAGTTTTCCACAATCAACCCAGACTTTTTTTAGTCTTCTGCTTACAGAAAACAAAAGTAATCAACTTTAAAAAAATATAAGTGTAATATAAGGTATTCAGGGCAACAAGAGAAAAGGGAAATTTTTGGAGACTTGCTTATCCCCTTAGTTGTGTTCTCCCCAAACAGTTTTTAGTCAAGGGGAGGCTTGGAGGGTGGTTAAGATGAAATGAAGCTCGAGTAGGAAGTTTTCCTATTTCTCCCTTCATTTTAGGAAGACAAACTACAGCAGGTCAGACATTGAGGGATTTCCCATTCTCCCACTCCAAGACAAGACCTCACAGAATTGAGAAAAAAAGAATGACACTGCCTTCTCCCTCCCCCACAAATGTCATTCTGAAAAAAAAAAAGTGAAACTAAAACCATGGAGAACCTGCATAAAAATATTGGAAAACATTTTCACAGTTTCCACAGTTATTAACCTGAATAAGAGGAGAACATGAAACTCCCCAGAAAGTTAGTGTAGTCAAGTGTGGTCAAGTGAATGCTTGAAAGAATTCTCTTCACTGTGAACAACACAACACTGACTCCCTGACACCAGTCCTTCTAGTATTAAATTGATTTTCAATGGTAGGCTTGCATGCAGGGAGATAAAACCAGCCAAAAGCCACAGCTGGAAGCTGGCAGCAGCATTTCAGGCTCGGCCAAAAATTGTCTGATGGATATGCACGTTGGGTATTCAGATGTCTTCACTTCATGAGAAAGGGACAGTGTTTGCTGAACCTCCCCCTGGGCTGTCAGAGCTGGGCAGGGGCTGCAGGAGGGGATGGAGCAGCCCAGGGGGATCAGCAGAGGGAGGGGGAAGGCTGCAGGAGAGTATTAGGAACAACAATCTTTGCCTTTTGCTTCAGATGCAGAACTGAGGGTCAGGATGCAACCGAATGATAACATTATGATGAAAATGCGAATGAATAAATGCCTCTAAAGAGGTGGCTTTTTGACACTTTGTTCCAAGTGTGAAATGCTCAGTCTCCAGAGTCAGAGTGGGAGGTTTGCGAGGTGCTTACAGGAGGCCTGGGTTAGAGTGGAATTGGGAGGAATAAATCCCATCACTAATGTGTTCTGAAGGTCAGGTAGGAGTGTCCTGCTTGGGAAGATTCCTGGAAAGGAGAGGGCTGTTTCCTGTTCTGCTCCTCAAAAATTGAGTGTGGCCAGCAGTTTCCTTTTGCAGGTTTTCCTTTCCTTGAGCCAGCAGGGAGCTCTACAATCCTTCATTTCCTTCTGCTTCCTGTGAGGAACACCTTGCCATGA
This sequence comes from Grantiella picta, assembly GCA_013397955.1. Taxonomy (NCBI): domain Eukaryota; kingdom Metazoa; phylum Chordata; class Aves; order Passeriformes; family Meliphagidae; genus Grantiella; species Grantiella picta. Next base: position 2,591,560 of record VZRM01002345.1, on the reverse strand, counting down.
GGCTGTCCCCTGGGGTGGCTTTCTAGGCAGAGAGGAGATTTGTTTTTCACAGGTGACACAGAGAGCATGACCCTGCCTGTACACACACTTTCCTGGTGTGAAGGACAGTGTCCTTCAGAGAGAAAAGATGTCTTCACTATCAGGTTTTTTTTGCAAGTATGAATTTACACATTTTCACATGATAAAACACTCCTCTGTCTATTTCTGTTTGCTTTTTTAAAATCTGACTGAAAATACCTGCCAAGTCCAGTGACAAGGAATAAACTCGCTGTGCTCCCAGGGCAGTTCCCTCTGTTGGAATGAGCTGGCTGTGTCCTCTGACTCCTCCAGTCCTTCCTGCAGCTTCTGAGCAGCAGGAAAATTTGGAATAATGGATTTTAACTGAGTCCCAGCAGTGCCCAGTAAGGAGCCCTCCCACCACAGGATTTTTCTAAGAGGGATGAGAAGGGCTTCATGTCTGGGATTCTCTCACCTTATTCCTTTCAGTCATCTCTGCACATATATTTTAGAGAGGAGGCAGAAAACACTTAGTATAACCAAAGTAGAGTATTCACACACAGTGTTAGCCCAAACAGCTGCTGCTTATTTCAAGACTGCACAGGTGACGTTGAATGGGAAGAACCTCACTTCAGCCCATGCCTGCTTTGGGGAAATAAACAGTGAGCGTACAGTGATCAGAGCTTGTGTTTTCCTCTGTTTTGTGTTCTTGTGTGCAGAACACAGCATTGCTGGTTCTTCAGAAAATAATACAAGTTCTAGGTGTAATCTACAGGACCAAGCTCTTAATTTAAGTGAGAACTAGTTGTAATTTTTAGATTACACGTAAGCATATCCCCGTTTTCAGAGCTCTGGGATTATACAGAATGATTTCCACATTAGATCATTTGGTGTGTTTATCTTTCACCGTCTAATTCCCTTGTGAGAGGGAGAACTCTGGTGCCTTTCAGAGAATCCCTCCTCATTAGCCAGTGAGCCAAAATATGTGACTTCAGACTCTAAAGCGGAGATAAAATGAAGAAATCTAATGATTATCTCCAGGTTTTTTAAGGTCAGCAAGCGCATGAGCACCTGGGCTCTGAGACAGCATAAGTGAACCTATTAGAGGCAATAAATCAGTTCCTTGTAACTGCAGTGGCCCTTGGCATGGATCAAGGTGGGATGTGATCCCTGACCTGGCTGGGAACTCTCACAGCTCTGCCTGGGCAGGGCCAGGAACCTCTGCTTTGCTCTCTTCACTGCTTGCTCTGTGTCTCGCTCTGACCTCCTGAACTCTGGCTGGGCACAGTGTGCCCTTGTTACATCTACAGAGTGCACCCTCAGTGCCCCTCTGGGATGGAACCTCTGCCAGGTGCCAGGGCACAGTCTGACTGACCTGACAATTATTCACATGAGCTCCTTATTTAATTGAAAACCCCAAATTGTTGCAGGGATGTCAAAATAAATCACATTGCAATTCTACTCTGCTGCAGAGTGCCCCAAGACATGTCTGAGAACAGTTGCTGTTGCTCAGCAGCTCAAACCCAAAAATGATTATTCTGTGTGAAGAGATTGGCAATTACCAAATATTCCTAAAAAGAGGACACTCCTGTATTAAGTGTGTATATTGGAACTAGCTGGTGATTTCCATCAGAATCCATTTTTGGACAAGTATATGATTTTCACAAAATCAGTAAGAAAGTCATACATGTTTTATAGATGTTATTTTTTTTCCTTCTTCCTAGATCAGCTCTGTATTTATTCCAATTTTGTGAGATTCCATGGCTGCCTGAATTCCTTCTACAAGGAATCCTTCCTTCAGCCTCTGCAAACACCGTATATTGTGCAACTTAAGTGAAATGGATATATGATTAAAAAACCAAACAAACGGCATTTTGCTCTTTCTTCTGCAAAATTAATATTAATAACTATGGAAATATTTTGGAAACACTTCTTTGGCTCTCCTCCCTAAGCTTTGACTTATTTTGTCTTGATAATAAGAGTAAGAGAAATAGTTACTCATAGCCTTCATGCAATCGCAATTACTCAGAAAATTTTCCGACTGAATTTTCCCATTGAGTGAACTTTCCATTTAGGAAAGAATTCCCTCTGCAAAGGCAGCAGAAAGGCATTCCACAGGAGGTTTCCATCAGTATTAGCAGCAGAAAAGCATGAAGTGGAAAGGTGTTGCCCAGGCCTTGAACCATTTCATTCAGGCTTTTCCTGGAACCTTTTTTTTTTGAAGAAATCAAGACTCTAAAGGCAACCAGCACAGTGCCAATCCTCTCTGAGGTGTTCCAGCAGGAGGAGTAACGAGAGGCAGAGCAGAACCACCAGGCTGAGTAACAAGAGGTGGGAATTTGGCTTGGATTGAAAACAGACTACAACCAGCAACTGTCCATATATCTGTCATCTCTTCTTTCATCCTCCTTGCCCATCCTGGCTGCTAAATTTTCATCTTGTGAGAGTGGCTGTGCAGGCAGATGTTGTGCTCAAAGAGAGCTCAATTCCTGCCCTGGCAGAGCTCCTCTCAGGCAAGCCTGGTGGTTGTTTCCACTTCTTCCACACAGATGTTGGCTCTTCCAGGCTTTCCGAATGCCAAACAGGCCAGGGATGCTAGGAGTAAATAAAAAAATACATCCTAGCTGTACTGAAAATACTATATAAATGGTATGAGATGTAAAATATGACAAAGCTATTGAGTGAATGAAAACAAGTGGCAGAGAAATGTGAGTATTGCAGTGTATTGCAACCCCCTAATTTGATTCAACTGCCTTCCTGCATTCATTCAAGAAAGAAAAATGCTGCAAATATAATTTATTTTCAGAGATGATGGGTTAATACAAGTATTAATGGGAGTATTCATCACTATCAGATTAACTTTAAAGCCCTAAGAGACAGGCATCCCAGCAGATTTAGGAGGACACTTAGATTCCTCCATAGGATGCTCACCATAATATATCGTTTCAGGATCTCTGAGAAATCCCCTGGAGAATCCTCACTGCATCACTGTAGAGGCATCAAAGTGTGCTTTTAAAACTCCCCCTCAGCTTCCAGTCTGTGTCATACACACACAGGAAATGAGGTTTAACAATTCTGTTAAAACATTTGCAATTACAAATAAGAATTTTATGTCAAGCTCCCAGTGACATATGTTTCACTCTATAACCTTATCACAGAGCAGATTGCTATGGGAAAGACAGAGATTTATTCTGGAACATTTTTCTTTCATCTCTTTATAGTTCTGTTGATGATTTTAAATGTTTGTGCTATTGGTACTTACACACAGTAAATGATAAATGATATATTATAACAACAACTCCATGAAGCTGAATTGCTTTTTTTACTGAATTTTGTGAATTTACTGCTTTGAAAGGTAACAGATTGATAGCACTACTGAATTAAATCCTCTCTTTATCCCCAGATCAAGTGTGATATGGGCATTGCAAATATTTTCCAGGCCGATAAATCAGCCATGGCACCTCAACTATCATCCACAAGGACCTCCTGCTCCCTGCTTTTCTCTTGCTTTTTTTTTCAAAAGCTTCTTTAGGGATTTTACAGAATACATCAATTTTAGGAAGAAAAAGGTGGTGGAATACCTCATAAGCCTTGGTTTTCTGCATTAAAAAAATAATAAATTATAAATTATTAGAATAATTAGGGAATATAAGACTTGGTGGTTAGTGTTGCCTTGGAAGGTGGAAGAGGAGCTGCTAAATAAACACCTAATCCAGCCATGGATGGGAGACTTTTCCACCTCTACAGACACTCTTCAAATTCTCTGCTTTTTTACTGCTAATACTGTCATAAACCTCCAAGTGGCCACCTAGAAAACACCAGAAACCAGAGAAATGCTGGATATATTGTGCTGTATTCTCTCAGATATATTTACTTCATTGCTCTCAGTGAAGTTAATCTGATTTATACACATCACCCCACAGGAAAAGCAAGTTTCCAACAGAGCTCAGAAAGACCTCATGGGAGGGTCAATTTCTAACCAGCCCAATAATTTATTTTCCACCAGGCTTCCTGCATTCAGTATTCTCAGCCTCACATTTTGCAAAATCCAGATTTTCATCTTTTGAGACGGGTAAAAATCAATTCATTACTCAATTTTTCTGAAGAAAATTGTGTGCATGGAAAAGCAGGTGTTAAATAAAAACAGAAGTGCTCCAAACACATTATTTCAGCTCTTATAAAAAACAGTTGTCTCTTAAAATCATCTCTTGTAAAGAGAACTCATCTAATTCACCTGCCTTTGAAAACCCAGTAATATAAAACTAATGGAATAATATTTATTGTTATAGACCAATAACATTTTAAAGGGAATGAAGGGTCTAGAATAGGTTTTGTTTCACGAGGGTTTTTTTCACCAAGGTAAGCATTAACTCCAAATATTACATCAATTGGAATCATAACTCTGTGTTACAAACCTGGGTGGCTTTTTGGGCAGCAGATAATGGGCTGCTCTTAAATAATTGCCTTGCTGTCTCACACTCCCCATAGACCTCCCTGAGGCTAGTTTTGGGATGATTCCTTTCTTCCTGCCCAACTTTTTTGTTGTTGTCCATTTCGCCATTTTCATGGCCTCATTTTGGATTAGCTGTTTCAGCCACCTTTTTAAGGGACATTTCACCTCCAGAGCAATGGCCCTTAGCTTCTAATATTCATAAAATTCAAATTTGCTTGCGGCCAGCTATTCCTATTGTTCCCTTCTCCAGCTGCTTCTCTACCCTTTCAGTTTTACTGGCAACGTGAGATTTGCTATGAACCACCCAAAAATCCTGCAGTTGCTGCTTCTGAATGTTGATGAAAATAATACAAATGCAGCAGAGATAATTTTTATGTTTTCAGCCGTATTTTTTCATTGTGGCTCCAACCAATGCAATGCAGGTACATGAAATGAATGGTGTATCACAGCAAATCTTATGAAAGAATTCTGGTATTTATTTATATAAACCCAAGAAAAAAAACAAAATATTTTTACTTCATTAAGAACTTCAATAACATTTACCTGTTTGGATTTTACAGCCTCAGTGCCACATGATGGGTTTTACACAGCTGACTGGTTGTTAATTGAATACTCTAATTCAGCCTCTAATTCTGCCTTTTAATGGGTAAAAGGCCATTAAAGCAGCTATTTCTCTAATAGCTGTGTGGAAAAGGTGATGTTTGTTGTTTCATCCCACCCAACTCTTCCCCCACCTTTGGCTCAGTGGTCTGGTGGGTCTGACCAGACACTTTTGGTTCAAGTTTGGTGCCAGAGCAGCTCAAAGCAGATTTTCCGAATTATCTCACAATGCAAATAAGACAGAACTGCTCTGTGTGTTTTATCCACTCAGATCAGTGTTTGCTGTTAGCACATGTTATTAGACTAATATTATTTATTAGCCTAAATAATAATATTTATTAGCCTAAAATAATAGTCTGCAGATCTCTTTTAAGCATCCACAATGCTTTCAAAAATTTGGCCATATGCTTTACCTATCCAGCTAGAAAACCTAAAAAACTCCTCAGAAAATTGCACAGGAGGAAGGAAAACTTGGGTTTTTTCCCCAGGATGCCTCGAGCATTATAAAATTCTGGTCCAAGCTGAAGCACACTGGCTGACAGGACACTTCTCTGCAGCTCTAAAAGAAGAAGCAGATGTTTGCACCTGCCAGATTTGCTTCTGACTTCCATGCTGTGAGCATGTAATCGCTGCAGGTAATGGCATCTTGCTGAAGAGTGAACTCAATAGGTTGCATTAAGGGACGTGGAGCTTATGATTCATTTTGTTGCAGCGTTTTGTTACACACTTAGTAGAACCGACTCAATATCAATGTCTAAATTATGACTAAATACCAGCTTTATCAAGGTATCTGATTTTGTAACTCCATCTAAATGTGCTTTGCTATTTTTTTGTTTGCTAATGTATTGCAAATTGTCAATTTTTAAAATATTCTAGAAAATGTCAACTCACGTCGGTGCTTGGCCTAAAGTCAAATGTAGCAAATGCTTTGTTAAATAATTGGTCTAAGACTAGAGAGCAAAGTCATCCATCACCAAGTCACAGGTTTTGTTTGGTTTCCAATAAGTTCCTTCAGTGCAATTTCCTTTGGTAATACATCTTAAATCTGTGATAATCAGTAGCATTACACAACACTGAATTTTCTGTGTGTGTTTAATGTAGGCTAAACACCACTGTGGAAACCAAGAGCTTCCATAGACTTTTCACAGCATTTTTGAGTATATAATGGACATAAAATATTTAAGAAATGAGCCAACTACTGTTCAGCTGAAGACGAAACTTCTGTTATTCCCCCAGTGCTCATTATCAAGTTTGCTGAACATTCCTCAGGAGCAGCTGGTGCTGGGCAATGCCTGATAAAATGAACAGTCTGGCTTGTCACATCACAAATACTCCTCGAGTTTGCAGTGGGTCACAGAGTAGAAATTGGCTGTTCCATGGAGAAGGAACTGATCAGCCCCGTTTTCAGCCTTTGGATAAACCCCACCTCATTGCCCCTGAGAAAGGATGCTCCTGGCCCTGGAGAAACTGCACCGGGTGCTGGGATGGGAATGTGGGGAGTAAGGCACATCAGTGATGCAAAGGGATCTCCACAGCCGGATGGAAAGGAATGATCCCTTTTGTAGAGTGAATCAGTAAATCTAAGAATCTCATTCCCATTATATTAACCTTCTCTATTGTTGTTGGTTTGGGGGGTTTTTTGTTTCCTTTTTTTTTTTGTTTTGTTTTTTAGAATTTATTTTTGTTGTTTGTTTTAGTTTATTTACATTGTTTGGAGGGCAAATCAAATCAGTAAAAGATTCAGTTGCAAAAGCTTGCAGAGACATGAGGGTCTAAGTGGTTGGTTAAATCAAAGGATAAATAGAAATATGTTTGGGTAAGTTCTGGCTTCCTCTGTGTTTTAGAATCTTACTCAGAATGGTACCAATAGACAATACAATTGAGTCCATTTTTTTTGGTTGAAATTATTGACAATTTTACTGATTCTCTGAGATTTTCAGATGACTTATGAAGACCATTTTATCACAAGTTTTTCTGACATTGTCTTACCAAAACCGAGTCCAGGTTTAGCTGGAAAAAACCTTCAATTTTTTCCCCTAAAATAGCAGTATGGACCCATTTTCTGTTGCCAAGATTCCACTACCTGTTCCACCAGGATGTGCTAAAGCAGACATTAAGCTCCAGAGAAATAACTACATGACCACCAGATCCATGGATGAGTACAGTCAGCTTCACATCTCTCATGAGATTTGCTATTATTTTGTGAGGTGAACACAAGATTTAGGTGGTATTTGATACATTTGCACAATATCCAGCAGCACAATATCCATCCAAGGGCAGTGGATGAAAGCTTTGGCCTCTCAAAAAGACTTGGGAGGAATTTCTGGAATACCTGCAGCATTTCAGCAGTGCTTACAAATTGCTAATGTCATCTTGTGACAGACTGCAAATAATTAAAAATGGCTAAATATGCTGCTTGTAGATGGGCTTGTTGAAAACTTTGATCACAGACAGAAAGGAATTCTTTTAAAAACCCACTGTTAACAGTAGGTAAAAAGTTAATGAGAAACATGTAAATAATTAACTCTTCCTCTAGAGCCAGAAAAGATTTGTTGTTGCTGTTAATGGACTCACAATATATGTTGTATTGTCTTTTCTGAAGTAAGCACTGAATTACTTGATCTCCATACAAAAGAAAATAATTTATTGCACCAATGGCTTTATTAGTGTTTGCATTCCCAGAAAACAATGTTTTCCTGGGTTAACTAAAGCAGCATGCCTTGATGATAACACAAAGCATGACACAGCTAAATTGACACTTCAAAATAAACAGGATACTTTAATTCAAAAAACTGGAGAAGGAAAATATGGAAAAAAATTCTGGCACTTGGTATTTGCAGGAGAGCTATGCAAAGCACACAGAACTGTTTCAGGTGACCCAAGTGTAATACTGCATTTAAAAATATTTCCTTCCTCCACATGGTGTTCTCTGAAGCAGTTGCACCAGGAGAAGCAACAACCTGACTTTACTGGTAAATATAATAAGCAGAGTCTGAAGGTCACAGCCTGAAAGTCATTCAGGTCAAAAATGCTCACAGGATTGTTCAGATGAGGTCATTCCTCAGCTGAACTGGAAATATCCTGTCCCTACTTTATTTGGTAGATATTTTGGCAACGTTACAATAATCTCTCTCACAAGTTGACATTTTGATATTAAGTAATGAGATTGCTCTCAGTTGTCTTATTGAAAATAATTCCTTGATAGTGGTGATGAACTCTTAATTTTCATGCAACCTTTCTGACCTCACTCTCTGTACGGTATTAGAAACTGTGCTAAGCAGGTGAATACCTTGGCATGAGCCAGAGGATAGCTTGGGGACAGGTACCAGGTTTAAAAAAAACACATAAAAATTGTCAGCCATGTCCTTTCTGGATAAGAGAGTCAGCTCCTGGTACAGCTTCATTCATGTGTGACAGACACCAGTGGTATTTAATCATTATAAATGCACAGGACCTACTGATGCTCCTGCTACTGATGAAAAAGTTGCACCTTGGCTATCTGATGCTATTAATTCTCATTTATAAGTAAATATATGTGAATAAATATATTAGAAAGAAGGAGGTTTTTTTAATTTTTTTTTTATTATTTTTAATGAGAGGCAAAGTAAGCTCCTGAGGCTAGGGATTTACCAACAGCTGCAAAGATATACATGAACACTAAACAGAATCTAATTTAAAAGGCACACAGAAAAAAAAGGCGCAAAAAAAAAAATAAAAAGCAATTTAAATATCCTCAGGGAGTCTTTTTATTTTTTTACTGATCATCACAGGAGGAAGCCCTGGCAAGGCCCACATCAGGGCTGCTGCAGCCACACTACTGCAGGACCTGGCCTGAGTTTGTGCCCTCCCTCAGCCTTTGTAGCACCCCATATTCCATAAATCTCCATGTCTTCCACAAAACAATGGCCAGGCTCTTCATCCAGCCTCCCCATCCTCACCCAGCAGTGTTTCATGGCATGTGGCACTGTCCTGCCTCCAGGCAAACCTCTGCAGCTCGGATTTGTGAGATTGTGCCACAGGTTGTGTCTCCTCTGGGCATCTCTTTCCAAAAAAAGGGAAGCATTTTAAATTTCAGTAGCACCCAGCAGGAGTTTCAGGAGGTTGAATTACTTCATCCTATTTTTCTTTCCCCCCACGGGGCTCTGAAATAGCTGGAGGTGTCACAGCTTTTATAACTTCGTAAAAAATCAAAGGGCTGGTGGGTCGGGGGCAGGACTTGGGTAACTCCAGCCATTCTTCCCCTGCAGAAGGAGCAAATCTCACTGTCTTTTCACACCAGGGCTGTCACTCATCTCCATTCCAGGGACCCCGGCAGATTGTCTCTGCACACTGACAGGCACACGTTTTAGCCTTTTTTTCTGGCTCCTGTGAAAGCTTTTCTCCACTCATCCGGCTGTTAGCAAGGCTTTGGTCACTGGGCGGGGAGGAGGGAAAACTTCCTGCAGTCGCAGCCACGTCGTCCTTGTTTGCGCCTCGGGCTACAGAAAATGATGTTCCTTTGCCACGTTAGCTGGGCTGGCAGGCTCGTGGCTCCTCAGCTCATTTCTGCAGAATGCCACCTATGGATCACAGACACCTCGGGCGTCACTGCAAAACCCCTGTGTCAGAAATAAGCCTGAGTGGAGGCTGCAGTGACTGTGATCCATCCAACAGCTGGTGATGCTGGAGCATTCGTACTCCTGCAAGAATAATTCCCGGGTCTTTGTGACGTGCTGTTCTCCACATCTGGCCGTGGCAAGCATCTCAGCTTGTCAGTGGACGTTGCTGTTTCTGGGTTTCTGCTTCGCAGGGCTGATGTGAGCAGCTGCGTGTGACCTAGCAGCAGATCTGGGAGAGCAAATGATATCAGCCCTGATGGGAGTTAAATTAATATATCTTTCACAGCTGCTCTAGGGGTGCTGCTCCCCACACGAAAACACTGTGAAAAATGTTCCCCAATTCCCTCCTTGTGCCATACAGACAGACACGTTTTGTTATGGATCTATTTATCTGTGTCTGACATAGCCAGCAGCCTGGAAAAGCATCATTCAGCATTAATAACAGAAATAATTAAGAATTACGTGATCAGGGCTTACCAGGCATGTTCTAGTGTGTACCAGAGGAGCAGTGGCTGGGAATCACACACTTTCGTCTCCAAAGGAGCTCTCCACTCCCTGAACTATCCAGCTGCCCAGCAGATGGTGGTATTATTTCAACTACTTTGCTCTGAGCTCCCTGGGAAGCAGCCAGGCTGCACCGAGCAGCCACGGGAAAAGTGGCTTCAGGATTTCGCAGCTCGCAGTATTGCGTTTCCAGGTTATTTCCTGCAGCATCTTGATATTCCTTCTTGTAGAAATAAATGTTACTGATATATATCAGCCTGCTGGAACCCGAAGGGGACTCACAAGAAGGCTGCAGAGGGAGGGTTTTCAAGGGCAGGGAGTGACAGGGCAAAGGGCAATGGCTTCAAACACACAGAGGGCAGGGNAAAAATACCAGTGACTGGAAGAAGATCTCCTTCTCACAATCAGGAAAAAATAGTTCTCGGAAAGATATCTTTTCCAGAAATTTCAATCAGCTACAAACTGCATTCCAGCCATGGTCTCAAGGTGTCATTTCCTCCTGGGGTTTCCAGTCTTCTCCACAGCTTATGTGGGATAACCTGGTTACTCATCCTCTTTACCAGATATCAGCTGCTCCTTTCTTTTGCAGTTCTTGTAACATTTTATTCTGCTCTGTCCTGCTGCTCCTAAGCAGATACTTCATTAGATTTTCTGACTCTCTTCCATCTCTTTTTTTGCTATCTGTGTTGTTCCCTTTTCCCTCTTAAGCTGCTGGCACATCTACAAACCTCAGCTCACCTCCTGGCTGTTTGGCTGCCATGGAGTGACATCCTTATCCCAGATTTTTTGGTGTTTGTGCCTTTGGATGGGAGCTAGAGAGCGGAAATAGCATTTTTAGGGTGGAGTTTCTCTCTACAAGCACTAGAACTTTAAAAACTATTATAAGCCATTGAAGCATGGCAGGGTCAGTCACCAGCTGGGAAGGATCATCCAAAGGCAGTTGGAAAAATTTGTTTGCTGAATTGATAATATTCAGTGAGCTGTGGCCTGACACAATATCTGGAGGCTTTCCAGGTATGTGGGGAATGCCATGTTTCAGTGCAGACTTTATGAGCTGCTGCATGTATTTAGTTAGCTGGCGTGCATCTTCATGAATACTTTATACAAACTCAGTCATAAAAAAACACAATGCAGGTAATTTTTCTGGTACCAGCAGGAGCAGAAATTTGTCATACCTGTTTAGGTCTCAGTGATTCCGTGTTAGAGTGCTAAGAGAGCAATAACTGATCACAAACATTGAATATGATGTACAAATGTTTAGGACCAAACCTGTTTCGTTGCTCTGTGTCAGCAGCTCACCTGCAGCTTTCCCTGAGCTCCATCCCTTCACCTGCAGCCAGAGCTGGCAGAACATTGCAGCCTCTGGGCATTCTGGCCATGGTGGAAACTCTCAGAAATACCAGGATTTTGGGGCACCCACAGTGCAGAGACAGCTGAAATTGGAGGGCAGGAGCCAAAATTCTGTTTCAAGAGTGTTTCCTCAAACAGCACAGCCCATGCCAGAGCAAGGTTGGTGCTGCAGAGCTGGAGCCTGGGTTATCCCAAGCCTGCAGCTATCCCAAGCACACAGAATTCCCACCCACTCAGCCATGCAGAGTAAGGTGTCAAAATGTCAGAGACGTGAGAATGAGACTGCTCATGAGAACTACAGAGTGTACTTTTCGTAATGGAAGGCAATTTATATGTAAAATATCTGCAATCAGAAAGAAAAAAAGTGCCTTAAATACAATATTCAAAATTCAGCAATAAAAGTCCTTCATCTGACAATGATAAATCAGCACATTAAAAACATGTCACTCAGAGAGGAGCTGCTCTTCGTGAGGGAAACAAGGTTTTAAATGTAGAGTTAAAACAGTGGTGGCATGAGCAGGATCAGTCATGCCCAGCTGATCCCTGTCCTGGCAGTGCCAGCATGGGAGCTGGGGATGTGCAGAAATCCCTCACACTGCAGAGTGTTGCTGTGGGCACCAGGACCCTTCCCTGGGGCTGCCAGGACTGTGGGTTTGTAGGGTTGCACCCCATACTGCCCCTATAGCAACAGGAACTACCTGCTGGTCAAGTGGGAAATTCTTCTAAATTGGTTCAAATAGGAATAGTCTGGCAATTTCTTTCTTCTTTGTGCTTCAGGACCCAAACCACCTAATTTTCAAATAGTCAAAAATAATTAATAAATTAATTATTAATAAAATAATTATTAAACTAAACAAATTTTACCTAACCACCAGTATGAAAATTACCTCTGAATCTTACATGTCCCTGGTCTTTTGGATGACTTTTCACTGCACTTGGTCTCTACAGAGATGATCAGAAGCAGCTTTTCTTGTAACCCAAGGACAGATAAACTAAGGAGATCTCTCAAAGAAAAAAGTATAACCTTGCTTAGAGAAAAAGCACCCAAAAAAATTCACCAAAGAGAGTGGAATAATGCATCCCCTACATCCCTGGAATGAACTTTAGACAGCTGTAGAGGAACTGGGACATTTCAGCTGTACAGTACCAAGAATGGGGTCACAAGCTAACTTCCATGGGAATGAGACCTTTATAAATCTTACCTGTGCTTGATTAGAGCAGTGGGATGAAGTGCAAGAGTTTTTCATATATTTTCTCTTCTCTCTCTCTCTCCTTTTCTTTTTTCCCTGTTAAATCTATTTCCAAAGCACTGAGATGGAAAGTTTAGGTGCTGGAAACCAACAATGCCATCAAGCAGTCTCAGTCACAGAAGACATAAATATGTAACACAGTGTGCAATTTAACAGGATTATCAGAAAGTAATAGTCAAGGTTTTGTTCAACTAAATGATTCACCAATCCTTTGTCAAGTATTTCTAATAACCAGGATTTTACCAGGATTTTAATGGTAATGTTTAGCAGCCCCAGAACTCTTTTAATATCTGCCACAACTGGGTTTTCAATTATCATAATTCTGTCCTTAATTTCTGTCATCCTAATTATCCTTCATTACAGCAACATTCTTAAATCTGACTCATCAAAGCAAAATTTTTCCTTGTTTAACTTGACTTGCAACTCAGACTGGGATTTAACCTCTCAAACTGTCCTTTCACTCTATAGTTTCAATAAATGGAAAAAAAAAACCAACCCAACCCACTTTTCTGGTTTTCCACATGCAGCTGTTGTGTCAAGTGTAGGGGACACATCATGCTTTTTGACAAAACTAAGAGTCAAGGGTTGAGTATTTATACAATTCTTATAATAATAACAGGGACAGTAAAAGATAGAACTCTCTGATATTTGCAACAGTCACTCACATCACAGCATGGCTGACCTTCAGAAAACTCAGCACGTAACAAAAAAGCATTTGTAGTAGATAACAGCCATCTCTCTGATAATTCACCTATCTTAGGAGAGCAATCCATTTGATATGCTATTAATTACCTTAAAAAATGCTGGAATACCAGTAAGCTACTGATCTTAATTTATTTAAATTTCTCATATGCAATTCATTTCCAAAGTGCTTCAATGTTTGCATTTGAAAAATGTGATCAGCCTACAAAAGAATTTAGATTTTCTCATTGTCAGATCTCCCAGCCTCCACCGGCTCTGTCTGACCTCAGTTTGATGGCAAAGCAGGATGGAGTTGGTCTGCCTCAAAAAGTGGCTTTCAAGCCCACTGAAACAGGTCACTGGAAGCAGTGGTGCACTGCTGCATCGAGTCATTCCCGACCTCACCCTGAGCGCATTGAAGTCAATTTTATTGCTGATTTTGTGGGAACAGACTCCAGCTCTCCATCTCTTTGTCAGTGTGCTTTCAAAATCTCTTCCGCAGTGCTTCATCCAAGAACTCAATTTCACAAATTCACATTGGGAAGACTGCAAAACAAATGCAGCTGTGGCAAGCAGGTCATGATAAAGGGTTGGGAACTGTTTATTGCTTTGAGTACTGCTGTGGTATTTCCTCTCTTAAGTCTGTGAAGCAGCCTCAGCTTAGAAGGTTTCTAAATTAAAACTAGAATATGAGAAAGACTACATCATGGAGAGAAATAACTGGCAATCATAATATTTGGTGGAGAAAAACAACTGGCAATCTCATTATCCTCTTCTGCCATTGCCCTGTGGGATGCTGTGTGGTGTAAGCAAGCCCTGGTACCCAGCTGAGCCTTGGAGTGCCTGTGGAATTCTGGATCAGTCACTTGACCTTCTTCTGTTTCGTTTGGGCAAACTGGAAAATTAGAGGCAGCACAGACCCAGAGTGAAAACTGGACATTGCTTGCAGCAGTATTTCCTGGAAGGGTGAATTGCAAAGCATAATTTTGTAACAGCAGATTTGTTTAGCACTGTAATGTGTGTGGTACATGCAAGGAGCAATTCTATATAGACACAGAGTGCAATATAAATTTATGAGATTTATAGATGCATGTCTGCTTTTGGCTGCCTGCTGTGCACTAAAGAGGTCTCCTTGCAACTGCCTAAAATCTACAGATAATAAAAGTGTAGTCCGTACTCAATTGCTAATTAATCTAAGATCGTCTCTTTACATTTTTATTAATTTTAATGCAGCTGATTAGTGGGCAAAGGACATGATTTATATAAAGGCTGCACTTAGCTCGTTGCAAGGAGCTTATACTCCCAGCTGTAACATAACAGGGAAAGAGGCTGGAAACACTTTCTTTCTCTCTCTTCTACATTCTTGCTCCTGGCAATCCAGCACTGATTGCACAGTCTGAGAGGACATAGAGGAATTCCTGTTCTTGGCCATTCCTGAACTTGGTGATCATCCTGGCCATTCCCGTAATTCCTGAGCTTGGTGATCATCCTGGCCATTCCTGTTGTTCCTGATCTTGGTGATCAACCTCACCATTCCTGTAATTCCTGAGCATGGTGATCATCCTGGCCATTCCTGTTATTCCTGATCTTGGTGATCAGCCTGACCATTCCTGTAATCCCTGATCGCAGTGATCATGCTGGCCATTCCTGTTGTTCCTGATCTCAGTGATAATCCTGGCCATTCCTGTCATTCCTGATCTCGGTGATCATCCTGGCCATTCCTGTTATTCCTGATCTCGGTGATCATCCTGGCCATTTCTGTTATTCCTGATCGCAGTGATCATGCTGGCCATTCCTGTTGTTCCTGATCTCAGTGATCATCCTGGCCATTCCTGTTGTTCCTGATCTCAGTGATTATCCTGGCCATTCCTGTCATTCCTGATCTCGGTGATCATCTTGGCCATTCCTGTTATTCCTGATCTCGGTGATCATCCTGGCCATTTCTGTTATTCCTGATCATGGTGGTCATCCTGCTCCAAGCAGACTGGACTAGATGACCTCCAGATGGGCCTCCAACAGACATTTCTGGATTCTCCTGGTCCTGCTGCTCGGGGTACAAAATCAGCTCAGGCACAATGGCCTTATCTCTGAGCAGGGGCAGCAGCAGGGCCCGAGGTGCCTTATTACACTTTTTAAGAGATCATTTTGGGACTCTTGAAAACCTCAAGAGTTCACTTTGGTTCACATTTGCCTGGAAACTCTTCTGAGGGTGCAAATCTGCATCTGGGTTTCACTTATATCCCCCCTCTAAGTGCCTTTGGTCCAAAACCTGCATGTGATGTAAATGGAAGATGGTAGAAGATGCTTATTAAAAAACAAACAAACAAACAACAACAAAAAAACCACTATAAAATATATTTAAGATAGCTATCTTTTTAACAAAAATTTTCTTGAGTTAAGTTTTATTCTTCCTCTTTGGTAAAACTCTTTCAGTTGCCACAAATGCAGCAGTGGGATAGTATTAGCACGGAACTCTGCCTGTGTCAGACCAACATGATTTGATTTGTAGCCTGTATGTAGCTACTTAATTCATAGCTGTACAAATAAATATTTTTTTTTTAAATCAAGTACAGCAAATAAATATGTCAGAGTGGGAGTAACTAAGGTAGTTTATGGAAATATCAATAATGCCACGTGTATGTGTTTGACACCAAAAAAAAAAAAAACCAATTACAAGGCATGGCTTAAATACTACTACTGTAGTAGGAAAGCAGTGCGAAGAAAGGATGAGGGTCTTTATTTCCTGATGATATTTTTAGAACCAACCCCCATAAAAGCCGGTGATCCTTAATGCTGCTAGAAAGTGTCAAGATTAAAGGAAATTTATGCACATGTGCTTGATTTTCCCAGCTTGTTTTCGTGCAGTCCCACTGTAATTCCTCCTTACATCCATAAAGTTAAGCAAGATCATGACTTGACTGTTGCCCATTTAAAATTTTCAGAAATTATTGGCTAGCTTAAATAATGGGAGGAGGAAATGTCATTTGCTTCTGGCTGGTGTTTGGACCAGCTTTGTGCTGCAACACTTGCAATGTAGAGGAATTATAATTAAAAATTATTTACTGTGCTTTAAAGATATTTACTGAAAATACTTTTACAATGTTACCTATTCCTCTCCAACGTGGGTTTCTAGTTAAAACATTGTGAACTTCAGGGGTGATCAAGAGATGCAGCACTGTCTCAAGCTCGAGTAAATTTATAAACAATGTTTATCTGTCCTGGATGCATTTCCAGCTCTAAGCATTGCAACACACAGCTCTGGGCATGGAGCATCTGCCAGTTTAGCACATTCCACCCAATATCTTCTGCAGGATGGAAGCAAAAAAATGTCATTATTTGCTCAACCTCCACTTGAAGCAGAATCTGTGTCTCATGAAACGTTGGGCTTTGTGTGGGGAAAGCATTGAGCTCCCACTCAGTCAGCTGTGCTGAGAGATGGTTGCATTGCAGGATCCTTCTCAGCTGGAATTCCCATTTCATCTTCTGGGGCTGAATCAGTGTGTTTTATCCAAGCAGCAATCCAGCTCCCAGAAGAGGCAGGCAGTCAAATTCTACCAGAAAATCAAAATTTGGCTGCATGTGGAGGGTTGACTCTGGCTTGAGTTACCTTTACGAACACAAGTGTGTATTTCAAACTCTGCAAGCACATATGGCATTGGTTGGCAATTGGGCATGGCCTGACAAGGTTATTTGTCTTCAAAGTCAACAAATTCAGTACGATCAACCTTTGTCTAGGTGAAAAAACAAAAATATTAATCTTCCTTATTTAAAATATTAACATCGTTTATTATTCATAAAAGTCTGATCCCACCATCATTTAATAAAATAATATTGAAAGAGCCAGCAAAATCTCAACAAGAAATTTTATCTGTCCTTTGGTTACAACAACTTACAGGCCAAGCAGAAAACACTAAAGAAAATGTAAAACATTAATTCTGTTCACTTTTCTATCAGCACAGGATTGGTTTGCCTTTTGTTTTGTCAGTGTCTTGTCTAGTCTAGTCTCCAGTGTTCCTGACTACGAGACTTCTGAAATGATTTAGCAATAAAATAGATCGTGCTGTTAAAATTTTCTCTTTGATGCATATTTGCGTTTTTCAGACATTTCGTTCTTCTCTGATTAACAAGAAGTGAATAAATGTAAAGCTTAACCAATTTTTTTTCTTTTTGCAAGGCTTTCTTTATTAAATACAATGAAAACAAAGCTTTTGGTTTTTTACAGTCATGCTAAAATAAGGATTTGGTTATGATCATGATTGATAAAATTGAACAAGTTGCATTTACAATCTTTGAGTTAATGTCCTGTCTAATGAGTCATATTTTTGTGTCCTTTTTATCTCACTTTTGTCATTGATAAGAAGTAGATGCCCTATAGAGCTTGCAATCAAATCTGTTATTCATAGACATGTTTTCAGATGAAGCTGTAATAAAAAAATACTTTGAATGGCGCTTTCTTTAAAAAAACATTAAATGCATTTTTGCAAATTAAATCAAATATAAAGGAAATCATAATGAAGGCAAATATGTCAACAGTCACAGGCTATCCAGTCCTGCCCTCGACTGACTGAGGGAAAGCTTTTCTGCTTTTGTAAATATTAAGAGTAGAATTTGAAAAACTCTAATTAATGTGCACAGCACTTATTGACTCTCAGAAAGGCATGACTTTCAAGGTCACATCCATTTTCAATTATTCCTTCTTTAGGCTTTAACAGGAGACTCACATCACCCTGGTGTTCAAGAAAAAATGATGTGTCATGTATTAGGAGCTACTCTGGGAGAAAAATCTAAATCCATTTTATTTAACTATTTAAAACCTTCCATTAGAGGAGACTTGCCTGGAGTTTGGACAGGGGGAACAAAAATTCCTTGGATGGTGAGGAGAAAAACGTGTAGTAGTTCCCTCTGATAATGAATGCAGAACCACTAATACCCTCTGAGTCCAAAATGCTTTTTCCTGGGCCCAAAGTAAACTGTCATTGGAAAAAAAATCATAAATAAAATATTATTTGACTCTACCCAGCAAATAACATATATAATGCCTTAGTAGCAAGAACCGAGCAAATGCTCATGAAGGAGAAGTGCTATTGTTATGATCTACATCAGAGTGAAAATGAATGTTCCAGAATGGATTCCTTATTGGGTGTGAAAACCTGTCCTTGCCTGGGGAACAGTAGATGGTTTGTTTGTTTTAAAGCGAAAAAGCCAAAAGGCAACAAGGGCAATAAAGGGGAATCCTAGATTCTGCCAGCAGGGCAAACAGAGAAACTGGTCAGGTGCATCCCATAGTGCCTCAGACTGATACTGAGAAATACCACCAGACCATACCTCTGTCCTCCCCCTGCTCATCCTAATCTTGCCTAAAAAAAAAATATGGACTCTAGTTATAAGAATACAGAGATTCCTGTCCTGAAGCAGTAGGGAGTCAGCAATGGAGGGAAACACTGAGATAAACCTTGGATTTCATAAAGAAGGAATATTTCTCTTGTAATTAACATAAGAAGAGAAATGGGCTGTGTGAGTAGCAGCAGGCAGATTTTGTCCCATGATATCCAAATTTCAATTCACCTCTGTGACAGAGACTTTTACAAAATCCTGAGATGGAAATACCTGTTGAAACTAACTGGTCCATTTCCAGCTCTGCTACCAGCGCCACTGTGACACAGGATGAGCCACCCACTCCTCCTCAGGCCCAGCTTCCTTTTCCCCTGAAAAACAAGTTAATAACACCTATCTCGCAGAGAAGTCGTGAGCTTGCATTTTTCAGCCAGATTGGAGATGGCAAGAAAACACGCTGAGGTAATTGACTGATAGTTGCAAAGCACTTTGAATGCAAATATCCAGTAGCCTGACTTTATTTGGGATTTCTTATCTTTAATTTCCCATTTACAAACATGTGGCAAGCTCTTTAGTTGCGAAAGACATTTTTTAGGGGAGCTTACAAGTGGCAGCATATCAGAAGATCTGAACAGGGTGGATTTGTTGTGCTTCTTTCAGGTTAACTGTTTGCAGCTTTTACCAGAGGAGTTTTAAATGTGCAAGAGAGCAAAGAGAAACACCTACTTGGCTTTAAAAGCATTTGGAAGACCAATAGCATGATTGTCTTCTTCCCAATATTTTGGTGGTTTTTTCTTCTTTCCATTTCTGTCTTAATCTTGTGCTTTTATAATTTTTAGGGTTTTTACCTTGTATTTGATTTCTTCCAGGCGCCTCCAGGAAGAGAGCCAAAGGGGTCTCAGAAAATCTGCAGACACCAATGGTGGCTCCTGCCACATGGAAATGCTTCCAGGGAACATCTGCTCATGGATTTACATGGGTTCCTCCTCTTCTTCCTCCACTCAAATTCTGATCCAGGTGCTGTTTTTCTTGGACAGACATCATAAAGTTATGATTATACAACAAGACCAAGACCTGTGGATCAAGTCCATTTCCTTTCTAGAAGCTGCTGTGTTTTTTTGAAGGATGAAACAGTCCCTTTGGATTATCCAGGACAAACTTTTATGGGTTTAATGAAGAGGCCATGAAGGCTTTAATAGGATCAAAGACCATTTTAAATACCACACACTTTTGTGACCCTGATTCACACATGTGAGGAAAGACCAATCAGCTGTAATAATATGCTTTGCCACACTGAAGAGTATTGAGTCTTGATCAAACTCCCATTTTCCAGTGTAGTTCCAAGCTCCTGAAATCTGAAGTTCTATCAATAGGAAGCACAAGTATTTAGCCTTTGATTTCAAACTGTGATGTTGCTTTTGCTAAATGGGAGTACTTTTGAGATAACTGTGCTCCTGCTCCAATAATCTCTGTAGCTGCTTGATTCCATCAAGCCCTTCCTCTGTGCTGGAATGATTGCAGTTTCTTCCAGTCCAGGAGCACTATTACAGGCAGACTGATCAGATCTAGCTCTGGCATGCAGGAAATTCTGACTCCTGCTTCTGCATGTCACTAATCATCCTATTTGGGCTGTAAGATGAGGGGTCATTGTGCAGTGTGGTTCCAGAAGGCTTCAAAGTCATTGATCGAGGAATACAAATCCATCACTGTGTGTAATTGGGTGTGAACTGTCATCATCCCACAACTAGCACTTTGGCAACATCAGAAGGGATGCACTTTCACTTAAATAGGCATCATAGCAGGATCCCGTGTCTTGCTCATGCAGCTTTTACTAACTGAGAATGCAGAAGAGGATTTGACATCACTGCTCAAAGCAGCTGGGAGCAACTCTGAGCCTTGCATGGGCTCTCATGGTACTGCAAGCCTTCTCTGCCATTAAAATAAATGAATTTATGCTCCTAGTGCTGAGTAGCCAAGTCCTCCCCAAATCAAAATCACTGCACAGCAATATCCAGAGCTGTCAGCAGGAGAGTTTTCAAAAGAGTCCCAGTGAAGCCCTGGCTGTTTTTAGTCCCATCACAGTGGGTGAATAAATATTTGAGCTGACCAACTGCTGGGAGGAAGAGGGGTGTATTAGCTTGAAAACAAACCAGTGGGAGATCACAATTCAGAATTATAGTTTAATAGGAAAATTTAAAATAAGTGCAATAATACAAGAAAACACACTGACAAAGTCAGATACAACCTGACACCCTGTTAGTCAGGGTGGTGGCAGCAGTCCAAGTGCAGTAGTTAGGTTGAAGCAGCGATCCTGTGAAGGTCTGGTCTCTACCTGAAGGTCCAGTGGTAGCTCTTGTCCTCTGGCAATCCAGCAGACAGGAGCTGCTTGTGCAGTTCAAAGCCAGGTTATATCCAGGTGGGAATGCTTGGCTCCTCCCTCCTGGGTGGAGCATCTCACAATAGGATGAGACAATTCCATGAGTCATGGGGTTGGTTCTTGATAGCTCATTAACAGTTATCAGGGGTGAGTTATAGCAGGAGATAACAGCTAATGCCCCACAGCTGGTGGTAATGGAATACTAAATATATCTATATTGCGACCTAGGACAAGGGGCTGCTGTGACAGGGACATTAGGTAGGAATTTGAAGTGGCTTCTCGAGCAGGAAGTGTTCCTGGTTTTCTGAGAAATCCTGATACACTCTTTTTTCTGCTATACAGATTATAATCAATTGTTTGACCTTCTTAGACACCCGCTAGAAGTTCAGATGCTTGTCTCACACTCAACTCCCTCTCATGTGCTCTGTTCTTCTGTGCTGTCTGCAGAGAATGAAGGTAACCAGTGTGTAAACTCATATTATTCCCACTCTTTATTCTCCTTCTTTATCTGTCTTTGCCTGTGAGAGTTGCAGAGGAGGGATTGTATTTCTGAAGTATGCAGAGATGTTCACACTCTTGGTAGTGCTACCAAAAAAATCAAAGAGAGTAAAAATGGAACAGAGAATGTTCTCAAGTCACCTCATTGTACTTTATTGGCTCCCATCAGTCAAAAGATGTACATGAGGAAATCATGCCCACAGCTGACATCAGAAACAGGAACATACTTTTGCTTCTTAGCCCAAGAGCTCTTATCAATATTTGACATGACTATCACCTGGCCCATGTCTTTTTAAATGTACCTTGAAATCTTTTGTAATGTGAATTCAGTCAAATAAGTGTAGACACTGCTCCTTTCTCTGTATTTCTCATTGTTGCTTTGGACAAAATATTTCCAGAAAAGCTCTGGCAGTGCATGGCAGGCTTCATATAATAGAGGTTTGCAATGGATTTGCTGACAGGCTCTTAGTTAGTGCAGCACTAGCCACCAGAGCTGTGATAAAGAGCTTTATCTGGGATTAAAGCTTCTGGAATTACTCATTAATTGGATTAATGAACTGTAATTCATCATGCATGTCAATCCTACTTTACTCTAGTTTCTTCTTCCACCCTCCTTGTAACGTTCATCCAAAGGAAGACCTCTGTTCTGGGAAAGTTCAAGAACAATGTGAAGACTTCCATGATTTATTTTAAATCCCTAATGTGATCAAAAATCCTTTTATTCCTTCCCTGAGCACCTCTATAACTCTTCATTATATAATGCTTAGAGCATTTCTTTAAAACCCCTCATTTCAGAGCTTAGGTCTGTCTCAGACCTTTTCTTTTGCTTTCAAGGCTGTAGAAGCATCTTCACTGCTTTTTAAAAATTTTTTATTTAAGAAATTAAAATACTTCAAATACTTAACTTAGATTTGTGTGTGTGTGTATGTGTGTTGTAATGCATTCTATTAAAATATTTACTTAAGTAGAGTCAGAAAGAAACACAGCTTAAAACTTCCAGTTGATTGTGATTAAAAAATCTTCGGAAAATGTGGTCCACCTTTTTTCCTCCCATTCTATTTTTTATAAATGATCTCAAATATAAGCATGGGGTTTTTTTTAGCTTTTTGCCTCAGAAAAGCTATTTCATTTGCACCTTCAAAGGACACTTCATTGAATACACAGAATATACATTGCTTTAGAGATGACGCTCTGAAACAGTAACATTAGCCCTGCTCAGCTGTCAAAAGCTGAAAAACAGATTCTGCAGATATCACTCCTCCAGAGCTGTTAATAAATTGCCTCGGAGTCTGCTTACAGAAGAATGTGTGCATGGCAGGAAGTCAGAATTTGAAATGAAAATGTTTCTGATGTTTCGGAGTTACCTAATCGCACATCTTGCCGTTTGCTCTGTGTGTGTCGAAACCCCTTGGCCTGACACTCCGAAGGGTAAGGAGCTCTCTGCTTTCATACCTTGGTGGTGTTTCATCTGCATATCCCAGCAACTCTCAATTTCCAGCAGCTCCTGAGGGAAAGGAGCTATCTACTCCATTTATTTGCAGAGTGAAAGTCAAACATGGTCACAGGAATGGTTTAATGCACATGTACTTTCTGCACAGAGCGTTTGCAGTAAAGCGGCAGGACTCGCCCAGCCTGAAAGAAGTCAGAATAGACTGAGCAGTGGAGTAAAACGAGATTCTGCTATTTCATATCAAGGAGGTTTTTCTCTGCTCCTGGCCCCTCTGTGTTTGGTGGAAGGATGGTTTGATGGACACCTGCATCTCACTGAGGTGCAGAGTCAAGCCCTTGTGCAGGAGGAGAGCAGAGATGAGCCAGCTGCAGGGAGACCTCCCCAGCTCCACCTCTGAATGTGAGCTGGATTAGGGATCTCCAGAGAGGGCCAGGCTTGGCAAACGGAGCTGAAATCAGGTCAGGCTGATTGCACCCAAACTCTGATGGTAAAATATTCCCTGGCACCAAAGCAGGGACCTAGCTCAGCCAAGGAAGAAGAGTGGGGGAAGTGATATTGAAATGACATTTTCCCACGTGCCCTTCTCTCAGTCTGGGGGAATTGAGCTAATGAAACACTGACAATGTTTCTATGAGTGAAGGCATTACTCAATATTATGAGAGAAATATCTTTTATATGAGAAGGTAATATCCCTCATTAAACCAACTAATATAATTAGAAAACAGAGGGACTTTCAAGCCAGAATCCCTTTGTCAGTCTGACGAGAAGAACGGAATTCAGCCTAATGTAGGCCAGACACAAGAGCTCCTAATTCAACCTAATTGTGTTAATCACTTTGTGGCAGAGAAGGGAGCTGACACATCGGAGCAGGGAGGGCTGATAACAGGGGACAAGGGACCATGACCTTGGTTTGGGAGAAATATGAAGGTACTCAGCATTGCAGAGTGGATGAGGGGAAGATTGTAAGGTACTGTAAAACCAGAGCTTTTACAGATTTGCATTAACCAGTCACCTTCTAAGATTTTAGTTCCTGACTTGTCTTTTGAAGATATTTTTCTGTTATTTTCTTTTCCTGAGGATCAGCTCTGAGAAATTAAAGATGGAGCACCTGCTTGGGGGAAATGCTCTTCCACTGGCAGAATAGAACTGTGATTCAAATGGCATCTCTGTCTTCCTAACAGGACTGTTCACTCTCTTTCACCCCTAAAAGTTTCCTTTGTTTTGTACACAGACTCAGGGTGGGATTTACACCCCTGGAATGTAGCTGTCTTGCACAGGAGAGCCATCACCCTGCCACTTAAGGAGAAAAACACTCCTCCAGAGAAAAATTCACATCACCCACCTTCAGGAGAGGCTGCTACCGGATTAACATAATGTATTTGACAGAAAACTCTGGTAAGCCAATAGCTGTTGTGTTGTCAACAGCATCCTACAAAGGGGCAGTGACTGATGGAAGCCCCAGTAGGGATGGAAACCATGAAGGTTTTCCACGCTAAAATACTCCTGATGTTTCAGATACATTTTTAAGATGGGGTTGGATCAGCCTTTACAGGTGGTGAAACAGAGAACTCCAAGGTTAGACGTTTTATCCATCTGCTTTAATCGTGTAGCCATCACAAGTTTAGTGTAATGATTTCACTGCTTTAAAACAGGGCTTGCCAAAATATTATTAGTCCCAGGAATTCACAGAGGCTGCACAAGACAGAAGCAGTTTTCTTTGAAGGGATGAGCTTGTTATTAGAATCTGGGCCTTGCTTCTAACAGTAAGGATTTGAAAGACTAAATCTAAAGGTAAGTAGGCATGGAAGATGTTTGCAATAAAAATTATGTACTTTTTTTTTTTTTTAATGTGAATAATAAAAGTGAATTGGGTTGAGTGGCCAGCTAATCCTTCTGCTTCCAGGACACCTGGAAAACTTACCACTACTCTGAGGTTTCTCAACGAGACAGAAATTAACTCAGTGAGCCAGTAGGATCTCTTAAATATGAGAGATTGTTCCAATAGTTATGACTAGAGAGATTTTAGCTTGTTTTATTCACTGCAGATGTAAACTGGGACGGCGACATGTAGACACTCCAGTGTCATGGACAATGAAGGTAAAAGAGAGAACCCAGGAAAATGGGAAAATCAGCCTCATGCCATGAAGGTTCCATGAAGGTGACTCCTCCCATGCCAGCAGTGACTTTGTGTGTGGAGCTGCTGACTCGAGGCTTCAGTCGCTCAAGGCAAAACCTTCTCCCTCGACCTCCAAATTGGAGCAATTTGGCTGAAGTTTAACAGACAGAGTTCAGGCCCTGGAGCACAATACAAGCAAACACTGCAGAGATGCCACTGCACAGATTAACATGCCAGAGGAGCATGATGCTGAATGGAAATTGCATTTCTGGCTGTAATTTCCTTAGGTGAGAAACAGGGTTGTAAATTCATGTCTTGAACCACGATGCTGGCACATCCCCACTTGGGAGTGTCCTCTCCACAGAAACCCTCATACAGCCTAAAGGACACCCTGACTATATTGAAATAAATCTCCATAGATTTTCTTCTTTTTCTTTATCCAAGACGGACTGTGGGGTTTTTTGTTGTTGGGTTTTTTTTTCCCCTTAATACTAAATATACATGCAATATAGTGTGCATCTATAGTGATCAATCTGGTTTTGCCCTCCAAAGCAGTTAAACATTGATCTCCTCCTCCTTCTGCATCTACTCTGGGTTTTGTTCCATGCTTCACAGAGCCATGATTCCCATTCCCAGGCATTGCTCCAAGCAAATGATAACACTTTACTTGTATTTTAGGATATAAATTGAGGCAAAAGACTGCTTTTCTGAAAAAAATACCCACATCTTCCACCATTATGGAGCTTTTCTTCAGCAAAGCTGACACCACTTCAAATCGAACATTTTTAGATGGCTGTCACAAAAAACATCAGACTCTTCTGTTGAGTGTAACAGTCAATGCCTGAACCCCAGGAAACATTGCTCAAATTATCATTTCAAATGTCAGCACTGGCTATAATGAAAACTGAATTCCTAACCACTCCAAGAACCTAACTTACAAAGTGATTTTTCTGGAGTTTGGAAAATTCTGTGGTATATAAGGGAGAAAACAATGTTATATGTATATAAATTAATTTCCAGAAGGACAGATTATGTTGCATTATTATTTTATTAGCACTTAATGACTGGATCACCCTGCCAGGAAGACGACAGTTTCAGCACAATTGCAAAAAATATGTGAGCCTAGCAAATAAAATCTAATACAGCACAAAATAAAGTATTATATGTACTTTTACCAAAACATGAATGCCACAATATTAAAGAAAAAGTTTATTACAGATAATTGCTTGCTCTCTTTATGCTGTTTCTGTAGAACTTGGATAAGCAATTTAAGTTACAGAGATTTATAACTCTTTCCCTGAAGATGTATGAAACTAAAAAAATTGCAAGCCTTTTTAATCCACCTATAAATCATTTTATACATTTAATTTCTTCTGTATACATTTCATATGTTCATATATAAAATACAACTGAAAATTGCTACATGCTTTCAGATGAACCAGCTTTTGCATTTCTTTTCCCCTCTTTATCATTACCTTATGTATTCACTGAGAGTAGAATATATTAAAACTCCCACTGGTTACTTTAATATTAAATATTTAATGGCTGTATAATTCCGCATTTAAAAATATTTTTGTAGGTATGTTGGTGGTGAGTACTGCATATGTTTCTTCTCAATAGGACTAGGAATGTGCTGATTACTTTGGAAATCTGAGTATTGATGAGGAGCCCCGGGCTAGGCAAGGTTGGCTCTGAGGCAATCACCAAAGACTGGAGAAGGAAAGGCTCTGGGGAGACCTAAGAGATTTTCCAGTGCCTAAAGAGGCTCCAAGTGAGCAGGAGAGGGACTTTGGATGAGGGATGGAGTGACAGGATGAAGGGGAATAGCCTTAGGCTGCCAGAGGGCAGGATTGAATGGGATATTAGGAAGGAGTTCTCCCCCGTGAGGGTGCTGAGTCCCTGGCACAGGTTTCCAGAGAAGCTGTGGCTGCCCCATCCCTGGAAGTGCCCAAGGCCAGGTTGGACATAGCAGCTTGGGATAAAGGAAGGTGTCCCTGCCCATGGCAGCGTGGCTGGAATTGGATGATCTATAAGATCTCTTCTGACACAAAGCATTCCATGATTCCATGATTCCAAGATTCCATGATTCAAGGGGAAGCCCCAGTGAGACCTGGCACTCTTGGGTCAAGCCAAAATCTTTTACACTGTCCCACATCTAATCCCTGCCCTGAAGTCAGCTCCTGGGCACCTGGGGATGTTGGATGCACCACTCACAGGCTTTCCTGTTCCAGCCTATTTTCCCTCTGCTCAAGGTGCAGCAATTACCTCGTTTGCTATTAAAGATCAATGGATCTAATTGAAAACAAGTGGCAGCAACAAGGCTCTGTCTCCTCCCCTCTCCTTGTCAGACCCACTTGGCAGATGGCACAAGACCAGACCCCTTTCTGCAAAGTTAATGTAGGTTTTGCTGTAATTTCAGCGGAAACAGGAGATTAAATTCTGAAATCCCCTGAAGAGCTTCCTGAAATGTGTTAGTCTGCACTGTGACACTGTCACTTCTAAAGTAACAACATGACATTGTTCACTCCTAATTGTTTTGACTGCTTATTCATGAGTGGATTATTGTGCACATTTGTGCTTTGTGAGAACTGATTTCTAAAAAAACCAAAAAACCCCCACCACCACTGAGAAAAAAATGGATTGAAAATGTCCTTTTAGCTTGTATTCTGCAGAGAGGCTACATACATATGAAAAAAAATTAGGTCTATTTTATTTGCATTTTATCTAATTATAGAAGAAGAATTCTGACTTCAGAAATGTGGAGATCTGATCATTAAGGTTCCTTAAGCATAATTAGAATTTGAAAAAGAACGAGAGACAGAGTAGAGACAAAGAGACCAAGTGTCCATTTTCCCTAAATGTTCCACAGAGGAAATCCAAAGAGAAAATAACAGCTAGGCAAAACTTAGCACAGCTTCTACATGATAAAACAGGTGGGGACATCATTGCCTTTATTTATAAAGAACTCCTCTATTCATCCAACAAGGGAAAAATTAATCTCACTGTGAAAAGCCCTAGTATTGTGTCTGCAGTCATGGCACTGAGGAAAAGAGCATGGCTTGTCCTCTGCCACTTGACTTGCAGTTCAAGTTCCATGGAGTGTCTGAGCACCTCTTTCACATTGTACCTTCTCTCACTTGTCTTGCTCCTTTTGTAACTTTCCTTCTTTTTCCATTGTGTGTCTGCATGTGGTTTGGGTGGTGTGTACAGCATTCAAGCCTAATAAAAAAGATATTCTTAATTTCTGCCCGCCAACTCCCCACAGTTTGCTCCAGGACACCATATTCCAACTGGTCCACCAGGATTTCTATTTTCTTCTACCCTCTGGTGAACTCAGAGTCTTTGTAGGCTGTTTAATGATTTTTCAAAAGGCTTAACAAGGTTATTGCCACTAAAGTGCTTATATCCCAGAGGACTGAGAAAAATAAATATGCAGTTTAAGCCATGAAACTTTACAAAATGGTTTGGGAGAAGAAGCCTCCAAATTTTGTGTTGAGGTATCTGGGACATATACTTTGATGAAATGCAGCTACTCTCAGTGTGCTGCTACATATATTTTAGACACAACAGGGCTTCAGTTATAGATTACTTACTGGTGTTTTAAATGGTAGTTGAGAAGTTCAAAGCCATTTCATTACTACTGAGAAATTTATCTGTAGGGACATTAGAATAAAAAGTACTTATTTCTTTGTGACTAAAATTGCACTGTTGTGGGGTATCAGTTTGCATTTTAAAGCTGTAAATTCATGAAACTGCATTATGTTTATAGTTGTCATCAAAATATGAAAAGGAACATTAATCTTTTCAAATTTAATTTTGTCTGGATTTTAATTTCTTTGCTTATTACCAGAGGGATTTATAGATTTTTTTTTCTAATATCTCTGACTTCACAAAGTTTATGTTTGGGAAAAAAAAAAAAAAAAGCCACGGTACTAAAAAGATTTTCTAGTTGATTATTTTTCCATCTCTTTTCATAGGCAAATATTTTATTGAGCAGATGGGACTCTGATAGCCCAGTATGAGAGAACATATGTAAAATATAATATCCCTGGCTGCCTTGTTCACACTGGTATGAGAGAAGTCCATTTTGTCCTGCAGTTTTGAAGCCTGGATTGATATGCAAGATGAGAAACGTGTGTAACATGGCAGATGCACATTTGTTTGTCTCATGGCTAAAGGTGGGAAGAACAGCTGACATAAGAAGAAGCTACAAGGAAAAGAACTTCTGCCTAGATCTCAAAATGTTTTGTTTACCAGTCTAGGCTAATTCTGTTTCTTAACAAAATGAAAAGAATAAGCTGAGAAATGGTGAAAAATTTCCTCCACAGCTTGTTGCTTCTGTGTGTCACTGGGGGAGTCCCTGTGAGACTCACTGCTCACTTGGGGTGAATTCCTCATGGTCGAAATCACCACCAAGATCCAAGTCCAGGAAGAAATCTCTCTGTTACCTCTAAATCAGGTGCAGCTTAGCCCTTCATGTATTTCCTCATGGATTCTGCTTCTTTCCATTTGGTTGTACAAAAGCAGGCAGCAGACCCAGCTTCCCAAAGGAATGGTTTGCTGTGTTTGCTAACTGTGAGAGAGTGAAACAGTTAATTTGGACATGCTCATTTAGATGATCTTTTCACCAGTCCTTGTGGGAAGACAGAGAATTACTTGCAGATATTAAAATCTCAAAAATGCGACTGAGATGCTACCTTAATAGAAGTCAGACCTTATAAATATTCCATGTGCCTGAGATTGTATATTACATTTCTGCAATTTTCATTCTGCTATTATCTATTTTTATTATGAGCTTTATTCCATCAGCAGCTCTGATAACTTCAGTAAAAAGTTTATTTAGGAAAACAAATCCAGAAAGGTTTTCGTTGTAGACTGCTAGGGAATTTTTGGACTGCCAGTCATTCTTATTTCTAGTTGGGATTTATTGCCTGTTTGTCACTTGTACTCTACAGATTACACTTATCAGTAAACAAAGACCTGTTTTTTTTATTACAGCTTATGCATGTCAAGGATGATTTTTCACTCACCTGCATCATGAGACAAGTCAATTTCTGAATATCCAACACCTCTAGTTTGTCAGCTTGTGGGATGACATGACACCCCTGCTGCCACTCTTGAGGGGATTTTTATATTAAGTATTTTGTTAGTGTCTAACTCATGGATCTGTGACTGAAGGTACAAATGTGAGCAAACTGTGAAGGGTGGGTTGGATCTCACAAGTTCCTTAGGATTAAGATGGCTTGGAGTCCAACTTAAAATGAAGAAAAATGTGGTTGATTTCAGAGCTTCAAGAGCTCTTTATCCATGGCCAATCTGCCAGACTCAGTTCCAGGGAGGGAAGCTAAATAGAGAAATAATTTCCCTCTCTTGTAAAAGCTGCTCCAGGACCTTTCTGCTTACCTGCCTGCATGGGTTAGAGCAGTCACACAGCAAGGAGGAGGCATTTGCACAGGGCCACATCCTCCACATGGGGTTCAGACACACTAAATAAATAATACATCCCTCACTAATGTCTCAGCAGGATGATCTTTCACCCTCTGGCTCTGGTCTCCAGGAAGCCATTGTAGTTCCAGTTACAGTCATGCGCTTCTAATTTTTGAAAAGGTTAACACAGTTTTATCTTTAATAGCTGCTTGATCATTGCGGAAGCTAACAAGTCATGTTGGAAACATTAGTCAGGGAGACAGGGGAATATATCTGGATGTCTCACACAATTACAAGGAGAGTTATTCTCCTGCTGTTATCACTGCATTACCATGGCTGGTATTGAAATGACATATTTATTAGGGGAGAGTACATGAGGTTCAAGAAGCTTTGGTTGCTTGCCAGCAAGTGGAGTGTTTGCCTCTCCTCTCCTCCATCTGGTCATCTGCTTGTCCAAACTATCTTGTGAAAATAGTCAGGCTATTGCTGCTACTCTTTTGTTCAAGGATTTCCTGCTGGCACTTCCACCGAAGGGCATCACCAAGTTCTCTGCCACGGTAATTTGATTAAATGGCTGAGTGCTGTGCTGGGTAGAGAGTCAAATAAAACAGTTTCTTTTTTTTAAAAAGTTCTTAATTAGGCATATGCAACTTTGTGTCAATTGTCTTTGAAAAATGAATTGTAATACAATTTCATTGTTCATTTAAAAATACAGTCTTGACATTCTCCCCATGTCTTCTCTCTGACCAGATCCAACCGAGCTCCCTGTTGGACAGGAATAAGTAAAATCCCTGAATCCCTGGTGTTCCACCTTGGGAGAGACTGACATCAGGAACAGGAGTCACACTAAAACTGGAGTCACACCAAAACTGGAGTCACATTGAAACTGGACTCAGAGGACAGGTCAAGAAAAATCAGTGGGCACTCATGATTTCAGCCACAAATCCACTCTCTTTCCAGCAGTCCAGACTGAGTAATGTTATAATTCTTTCTGTGTTTTAAGTAACTATATGCTCTGGAAAAAGGTAGACGAATGCAAATATGTTTAAGTTGCTTTTTCACTGGAAAATAAAAACTGTATTAACTTGGGGATCAGCACACAGTTGTAATGTTATTTGGCAGTAGTCCATGACTATGGCTTATTTCTAGCATTGTGATGTATTTCTTTGTTTGTTTCAGTTCATAAAATACTTTACAAAGAAATACTACAAACAACATTATATTCCTTTTATTGCAGAATATGAGATTATTATACTTTTTGTATATTACGTATGAATACAGATATAATAATATCTATTACTAATATATCTATGTCAATATCTATATTTGTAGACAGAGATATGGACATTGATATAATTATAGATACAAATAGCCATATGGATATTCTTAAAAGCACTTTGTGTTTAAGAAATAAGTAGTCTAAGTCAAATATAACTAGCAACATCTGCAGCTGTTAACAAGATTGCTCAGGTAATTTTTAATAAAGAAGTAGCAAAAAACTGTGAAATTTGCTGGTTTAGTGAAAGTATGTATTGCAAGTAGGGCACAAAGAAATAGAGCAAGAAGACTGACATTTACCCACACCTAACTATATTTTACCTCAATATAAGCTAATATTGCAGCACCTTTCATGCAAATTTTCACTAAAAGTAATGTTTTAAGGCAATATTTGTTGCTAATTTCACACTGAACTACTATCAGATTGCATTTAAGCCTTTTTAAGTTTTAAAGTTGTGGCTGCCCCTGGTTCCCTGGCAGTGTCCAAGGCCAGGTTGGACAGGGTTTGGAGCAACCTGGGATAGTGGAAGGTGTCCCTGCCCATGGCAGGGAAGTTGGAATGAGATGAACTTTAAGGTCACTTCCACCCCAAACCATTCTATGATTCCATGGTTTTAGTGGCTCAGTGTTACTACTGAATGCGAATTATTTGCTGTAATTGCCTACAGATTCCATATTACATTTAAGTGGGGAAAAGAAAAACTAATGAGGTTATACAATTAGAGTAATCATAGCTGATAATTAAATAAGGCTGTAAATTGCATCTATGAAGCTGGTTTGAGTTTTTTGCTGTCCTAGTTTTAATGACTTTGCTGAATATTAAGAGCAGGAGCTTAAGAGATATTGAATGTTCTCCATGTAGAGCTGATGAGCAGAGATTGGGCAACAGCCTAAAAAATATTAAAATTCTAGCTGAAAGCCCAGCTCACATTCACCCTAATGCAAAAACATTTTGATGCAGTTACTGCAATAACATTTTCATTTTTACTGCATCATGTGAAAATATTTTGGAGTTAGAGAAATTTCTGCAGAAGATGCAAAAGAGGCAGAAACAGAGTCTTTTGGCTTGCAGAGTTTCAGGAGAGGTTTCTGACCTGTGCTGTGGAGGTGCACTTGGGGCAAACCCAGACTTCTTTCTTGTGGTCACCTCCTGATGAACAGGGAGGGCACTTGGGATATCAAGAGCATTGAAGAGGGAAGAAATGTCTTCTCTAAAACTTGTCAGTTCAATGCCATGAGTTGGAAGGGAAATGCTTTGACTGATAACTGGGGGCAAGTCTGTAATGATTCTGGGCAGTAGAACACCAGTCTGGACACACCAGAGGGCAGAAAAAAGAAGATATAGGTGATTTTTTTTAACCTTTTGAATTAAAGCTTATTTTTATAGGTTTGGGTTATTTCCTACCCAGAGCATTCTCTCAATTTTCTTTATTTAGACTGTTTGCACACACATATTTTCCAGTGTTGTATTTCTCTGCTGCTTAATGTAAACACTGGGCAACATCTCAGTTATTTTATCAAGAGTATTGCACTAAACATGAATGTGTCAACATATGGATAAACCTAGAAAAATTCAAAATAATTGGACAAGTAGCTTCTATTGCAGCCTCCAGTTGACTAAACTAATAGCAAATCACGCCATGATGGAAATATTGAGACATACAGTGCAGGAAACATATAAAATCCTAAACGAATCAAGGAAACCCTGACATCAAATTACAGCAGTGAGGCAAAACCTGACTCCAGGAGAAAGCAAATGGAATGATGCTGTCTGAAACTGCTGCTAAAATTGTGACAGGCTTTGGCCATAACGCACCATCTAAACCTGTGTGCATGTTCATTGAGTTTAACCTCAGTGTGACAAAAAAACCCCAGCCTGCAGAATCCAGAACAACTGGGGTAAGTTAAATACAGTTAAATTTGCTTCTGCCTTTACCCCCAGGGAAAGAGCAAAGCTCTGCCTGGAACTTTTACCAAAGAACAAAACTAGTGTGGAGCAGCTCACAGGCTGGGAAGAGCATCTCAAAAACTCTCTGAGTCTTGCAAGACTGTCGTTAAAAAGGCTCCTTCAACCTGTCACATTTAAAAAAAAACAACAAAACCAACTAAACAGAAGATAGGAACAAACTTCCAACAGATGTAGCTGTCATTTAAGATTAAAGCAAAAAGCTGTGGTATGAAACTTTACGATGTGTGCAATCACCCTTGTTTCTAGCAAAGCAAAAGTAGCACCGTATCCCAAAATATATCAGTTAAAAATAAACAAAGTGCACCAACAGTAATTAAATCAAGGCACTGAGTAGAAGAGCTCCACAATCTGTCCACACTTTCATCCTATAAGCACCTCAAAGCCCTGTCCTCAAGGACCAGTAATCCCTCCAAGAAATGATTTACTTTCCACAGAATACGCTGAAACATGCAGCCATGAATCCTCCTGCTGAAAAGAGGAAAACATACCTGTGCTGAAAGTGAGAGGAATAGGGAATAGGAATGGTTAACAAAACCCACGGAATTGTGCCTTGCTGAGCCCGGGCAGGGGAGCACTGCTGGAATCCTTGGCTTGGGATCAAGTGCTTAGGAAAGAAGCAGGGAAGATGGCTGTTTCAGGAAAATAACCCCATTTCAAATTAAGCAGCATCTTATCTAACATAAACTAGTAGTGTTTCCCCAATAAAAAAGCCTCCTGCTAATCTGGAAATAAATTAATCTTCCCATACTCATCTGTACCATGTCCAAACACCCCACAAGTCCCCTGGGCTGAGGGAGTGAATGGGACAGAAAACACCTCATGTCTCCAGAGCCTTTTTCAGCTTGTGGGATCAGAGAGGATGGAGGGAATAGGCTATTGCATACCCCAAGTGGGGATAATTGCATTCAGGTGAAAGAAGCTTACAGTCATAGCCAAAATCCACTTTTACTAAAGTAGCAGCAAGCTGTCTGTGTATACAGGTAACAAAAGAAAAAAAAGGCATCATGGAAATGTGTCTTAACACTTGTATATTTGTTTAACTAATAAAGCAAAAAATCACAAACTTTTGTTTGCATTTCTATTTCTGAAATTGTCTCTTTCCTGGCTCTAAACCATCCTTCTGTATTGTTTCACCTAATACTTTAACACTTGCATACAAGCAAATGTCATTTTCAGATTACTGCCTCTGCCACACACATTAGAATTCCTTCCCAAGGGAGTGAAAGCCTAATTTTTAAGAGCCAATCCAATTATTTGCATTTTAAACATTGTCTTGATTAATCACTGACAAGCTGCACAGTACAAGACACCAGTCGAGTGAATATATTTTAAAAGTACTATATAATCAAGCCATTTAACCAAGCATTTTATATGTCTCAGGACAAAACAAACCTCTGTCAATAAAATTACAACGCATATCACAATCTACAACAGATGCTTTATTGAATTCTTTAAATATATTACTCCATTAGCATCAGTTCATGTCAGCGAGGCACGTCAGGTGAAAGCTTCTTAAATGAGCACCAGATAAAGGATGGACCTGTTGCAGAAATAGATTTACTGTTATGGATTTAAGAGGTCTCCACTGTATTCACATTACTTTATTACCATTTAGCAGATTCTAATTAAAAATAAAAAGACTTCTTCCCTTCGCCTCCTTCCCTTGTGCATTGAGAAGTGATTTAATTCTACAGAGAAAGAGCAAACGACAGATCAAAAGAAAATGTTAGACTATAAATTACCTGCTTCTCTGGACATATAGACTATTCATTAAGTGTGAGGTTGAATGCTGGTTAAATTGCTTGGCTGTCAGATATGCTAATTCACCCAAGCCATTTTCTACATCATGTACCACATTCCCGTGCTGTGATTTAGGGAATTGCTTCTCAACTGGAAGCTCTGGTTCCCAGAGACTCTCCAGACACCTCTTTGCTGGTGTGACAAGGACTGGCACTGCTCACAAGGCCAGGCAGGTGTCTGCTCCACCACCACCACCAAAAACCTGATATTCTCTTAATTAACATTGGGTCACATCCTGAGAAGGTAAGCAATCTCAGTGGGTAAATAGCAAAAAGAAAAAAAAAAGCTAGGAATAGAAATGAGAGCAGCGCGGATTTGTCCTTCTCTTGGAAAAGCTCAAGTTTGCCTTTATGGAAATGGAATGCTGGGCTCTCCATCTTTCCAAATGTCCACATCCTTAAAGACAGCCTGTGGACAGCAGGGCAAGGCAGGCAAATTGCATTCAAACCAGAAATGGAGCTGCAGAAAAAAATGCTTTGTTGACAGCCTAAAAGTGTGCTAATGGGAGAGTGGGTAGCTCCTGCCTTTTTGTACACTGGGAGGGGTTTGTGCCTAAAAATAAGCACAGAACTTCATTTGACATAAAAAGCTGTAAAATAACTACATTAGCACTAATTTTATTATTTAATTAAAACCCACCATAGAATTTTTCTAATGCAAAATTTTCAGAGTGGTAAAATTGTTGTAATTATGAATGAAAGTCTTGATTCCTCATTGCTGGATTTTTATTTTAAATGTTGATGGCTGTTAACATTCATAAAAATATTAATAAGATTATTTGCACTGGACAGATCCTGGCAAAACCCTCCCAGAATCAGCTCAGCCTTCTCAGCAGAGCTGAGTGGATGCAATTTAGCATTCTCCAGCAACCCTTCTCTCTTCCTAGGCTTCTTTTCATCAGAGACTTACCAAAGTGTTTTGAACTGCTTAGCTATTTCTGACTTAGATAAACACCCTGTAGGAAATTAGATTAATACTGGTTCACAATGGGAAGCCCTCATGACCCTGTTTCATTATTACCACTCGTATCATCATTCACACCATGAATAAAGATGTGGGGCATTGCTCCTGGAAATACATTATGCTGCTAAAAGGCTGCATTTTTTAAGTTACCTTTGCCTTGCTGGAAGGGAAGAGCTGATGTCAAGGCAAGCTGGCTGGAAGAGCTTCACATGAGCCAAGGTGAGCTGATAGAGTGAACCTCCAAAAAGCAAGGCTAAGAAATAGCAGATATTGCCTTAGACTAGAGATTTATTTTCTTTAGGGTCATTTAAAGCTTACCCAGTCTCAGGTTAACATTTTTCCCAGCCATTAGATAGGGACAGATTAAGGAAGCTGAAATTTTATCACAGGCTGATATTGCACTTCAACATGGCTTTTTGCTGGATGGGTTTCCAACCTGAAGAGCACATGGTTAAAATTTATTTGGGACATTTCCCTACACAGTAAAATTGCCAAAAGGAAATTCAGTTCTGTGAGAGGAGAGAAACCTTCTGTGTCTGTCAAACTACTTCAGTCATTTGGGCTGTAATGAAGAACAGGTTATCCAGCTTTAACTGGATATTCACGTCAGGAAGAAGATTTCAACTACTTAGCAGGAATTTGGTTATAGAAATCAGGGTTCTCACTGTCATTTCTGTGAAAAAGCTGTGCTGATTAATCCTGTTGTGGCAGGAGTCACCAGGCAATTTTGTTAACAACAGCCTTGAAGTTATTCTATTCTGAGGGAAGGCAAAGCAGAATTTTTGTCTGGAAAAGCACAGTATTGTTCTTTGTTTTCCTAAAAATTGGTCCTTTGAGAGAAGTTGTCAGATAGTTGAGAACTTGGTTTTGCATTTTAATCTCCATCTTTCAAGGAAGTTTCCATGACAGAGTAGCTTTCTGGGAACTGAACTATGGTTCATGGGCTAAAGTTTTCAGAAGACTGCACCATGGTTTGCCTGAACATGACCTTTTCCTCTGATGAGATTGGTGTGGATATGCACAAATTACATGAAACTCAGATTTAGCCAGACACTGCTTCACTGGTTTCTCCTCACTGAGCTACTCTCTAAGGGCAATGCTGAGCACTCAGATATACATAACTTACTAGAGTGATGTTGAAAGTCTGGCCAGTTACAGAGAGCGTAAATCTGAATAGAAATGTCCACTTTTGAAGATTTTTGGTCACTGACACTAACTGCAATGGCTTTGCAATCATGACCCCACAATGCAATTTTACAGGCGTTTGTATTATTTTATTTGTATTTATTTACAATATTTATAAATATTGTGTCTCACTGGCAGTGGGTACAGAAGATTTGCAGAGGCTGGGAAGATGAGGGGAGGAGCTGGCAGTTCCCACGTCAGTACTCAGAGCTGCCAAACTTAAAATTCAAGCTACATTTCCGTAAACATGAAATATGAGGATGAGAAGTGATTTAAATTTATGAATGGGGAATTAAGTTCTCCTGCTCTAAAAGTCTCTTACCATTTGCTGTAGCTAATGATGGAATGGTTTGTGAATTTACTTTGTGACTAAACTACAGATTGAGCCAGTTCTGAGCTTTCAGAACATCAGAGTTAGATGACACACAGTGCTATGTAATTGTCAATGATCACAATATATCCATAAAGAAAAAGTCATTAAACCGCAGTGAAACTGAAGATGATTTGAAAAGTATCTAAATGTTTCTAAATTCAGCCCAATTAAAATAATAGGCCTGTGTGAAAAATAGTACTTAAGGAGTCTGAGGGGGGAAGAAATGAGATTAGTTATCTAGTAGTCTGTGCTCTGTATAAACAAAGCTCTAAAGATTCAGGGACAAGATACTGTAATTGAAGTCCATTAAAATCAATAGAGGAATAAAGAGCAGATGGAAATAGCACAGGAAGGAAAACATGCCAAGGGAGATTCAGGGCACTGATTGTACCAAGCGAGCTTCAAAATATTGAGTGCTCACCTGCAATTTACACTGAATTAACGAAGCTATTGATGATCAAGAAATGAGGAAGCCTTGGAAATCTGTCTGCTGCCAAATTTTGGCATGAGGCTCTAAGGACATTATCCTGCTGACCTCGCTCAGCCTGTGATTCCACTCCTGTCCCTCTGTTTTTCCTTTTTACAAGGTGTGGGCTATAAATAAGTCATAATGCTGAATCACACTCTTTTTGCAGTGCAACATTCTCTGGTGTGCTTCATTTGCTTCCTCTGAAAGGGCAAAGAAAAGTATTTATGTCTATCCTTAGGCTTGCAATGAATTACCTAGCGAGGACCCAAACTCTCTACAAATATACCTGTCATTCTGAGAATTCTTGTTCCCACCCTGTCCTCTTCTCCCTCGTAGCCATGAGGATCCTGAGGAGCCTCAGCAGGTTTGGGGACTATACACCAGCAGTGACAATTTCATGTTCTGAATTCATGAGCCTGGCTTCAGCAGCAAAAGGTTTTACTTCTATTTGTGTTTTCCATCTGCTTTTTCATCTTCAATTGTCATTTTCATGGTTTGCTTTGTGTCCCTGAAGAATGTCATTTTTCATATTCAGGGAAATATAGTTTTAAAGAATGTGATTGTCATTTTTCCCATTCAGGGAAATACAGTTTTTAAAAAAGTGATTCTAAGTGTTGATGCTTTAGAAAAACATAAACTAGCATGAGATTTATAAGATATAATTAAATGAGATTTTATTGGTATACCTTAGAGGAAATTTCCCCTTATTTTCCTGACTCTTCTCTCTATTAAAACAACACAAAAGCTAGGAAAAATCTACAGCATCCCCATATAGTCATCATTTGAATTTACTGTGCTTGGGTACCCAGTAGACCCATTAGTGAGTATCATTACATACAGAGAGTGCTTATTTCAGGAAGAGCATCATATTTGATTATAAACAGTGGAACACATATAATTTTAATATGCTATATTGGCCAGATTAATCGCTCCTTCCTCTTACATTGTAAGTGCTCTCATTTATTTCAGTACAGCACAAAATTAAGTTAAGGAACAAATAAAAGCGACAATGGGTCAATTTAATAGTCAGGAGGTTGCACAGCCTGCACCACTTTTTCTGCTTCGATTCAAGACAGGCTGCTGTGATAATTTTAGCTCTGCCTGGTTAATGATGATGTGAAATGCAGGCCAAATATTGTACACCTTGCTCATGCCAGCAATCCCATAGCACCCCAGTGTTTATAGCAGTTTCTGTACTCCATCACCCGGGTGCCACGAAATGAAGTAGGATAGTCCATTAATTTCTTTTAGTGCACCAACTGATGTGCTGAATAGGGGGCTGGGAGGTTGGAAATGTACCTGATACTGAATTTTTACACACAGCTCAAGTAAAAATAATCATTAATCAATAAACAGCAAAATGGATTTTTCAGAGGAATTTTTTCCAATAAGAAATCAGCTGCTAAAATGGCTGCCATTGGAAAGTTTTCCCCTTTCAAGCCAGATATTTGTGTAAACTGGCAAATAAACAGAAGAAACAATATTATTTGGCAGCCACCCTTAAAAGAAATTTTAGGCCCATCAAGCAAAGAGATGATGTGTTACTGTGCCTATAAGTGCATCCTTGCCTCAGAATTTCCTTTGCCTTCATTTGGTGGGCTAATTAATTCCCATTTCTGTTTAAGTAAATGATTCTTCACAACATTCACTGACTTAGTCCTTATCGAATAAACATAAACAAAATTTATGGATAACTCTAAACTCAAGTCCTTGAACTGCTGAGAGGACTGTCTTGAGATTTCAGCCTTCAATTCCTAACTTCTTAAAAAGTCCACAGTAAGTAATGATGCTCGGTATATCAGCCTGATACTGCCTGAGCACATTAGCATTGGTTGGATGGTGTCCATAACTCTTGGAATGCTGAAGCCCACAGTAAAAACAAGTGCCATCATGAGCCTTTTCTCCCTCAATAAAAATGCTTCCTTGCATGGAGACCTATAAGTCTGTATCAAAACAACTTGTTTGACTAAATAGCCGTTTGCTCAACGGATTTGGGGAGCAGAAAGGAGCAGAAAAGTACGTAACAGTTTCAGTGGGCTAAGCTACTTGTCTGGCTTTATTTCCTCTGCCATCTAAAAAAATCACAAGCCCAAAGGTGAGAGACATTGGCTAAATTAACACGGGAACCTCTTCCTCTTCCTCCCTCTCCCTCTTCTCCCTCTTCTCCCTCTTCTTCTTCCTATTATTTTCTTCTCAGTCTGGGGAAGAGAATGCTCTGGAGAGACCACATTGTGGCCTTTCAGTACTTAGAGAAAGCTTATAAAAAAGGACAAGGACTTTTTACATGAGCAAATAGGGACAGGACAAGAAGGAATACTTTTAAACCAAAAGAGGAGAGATTTAGATTAGATTGGGTATTAGGAGGAAATTCTTGGCTCTGGAGGTGGTGAGGCACAGGTTGTCCAGAGAAGCTGTGGCTGCCCCTGGATCTCTGGAAGTGTCCAAGGCCAGGCTGGACAGGGCTTGGAGTAACCTGGGATAGTGGGAGGTGTCCCTGTCCTTGTCATGGGGTGAGACTGTGTGAGCTTTAAGGTCCCTTTCAACCCAAACTATTCTCCAATTCTCTGCCCATCAAGCAAAGCAATCTGGCATTTCAGAAATACCAACAGGAGTGAAATTTGCTAACATCCCTCTAAGTCCTTCTTTTCAGATCTTTAGGCAGAAGCATAAAATAGTATTTTCAAAAGAAAAATAATGACTGTTTAATTTTGCATTGCTAGTATCTGCTAATCACATACTTCCCTCACCTTTGGTTAAAAATAGGCAAGAAAAGTGACTGTGGACTTGACTCATGGGCACTTGCTGATGTAAGAAATCTGCTCAAGAAACAAAAGCAGGCAGGTATTTAAAAGAAACAAGCAGACAAACAAAACTACATTTTCCCTTAGAAAAAGAATTTTAAAAAGACAATGGGAAACAGACACAGTAAGAACATTTGTTCTTAGCAGATAGGCAGCATTTTTAGAGTATATTTAGTCTACAAGGGCATTAAAATAAAAATGGAGCAACGCAATGAAAAGAACAAAAGATTCCAAGAGCACTGGAGTGCATGTTTTACATAATGAAGAATTCAAAGGAAAAGGAGGAAAATAATGAATTTTAAACACTGTTTTCAGTAGTACCTATCTCTAAGTCTCTAATTAAAACCAGAAGTCTTTATACAGAACACAGCAATTACAGTTATCAAATACACTCTGCAGTTTATTTCTTTGGATTCTTTCTTGTTTCTTCTTTTTTCTTTTGTTCTTTCTTTGTTACTTGGTTCTTTCTTTTTCTTCCTTCCTTTCTTCTCCCACACATGTGCATTCTACCCCTTTTTCATAAATTTTCAGTGCTTTTTCTTTTTTTCATTAGGTTATTTCTAGAAAACCTGAAGATGACATACTGAAGATGTTTGGAATGCACATGTTGATTTCCATAATACAACCACTTTCTAAAAGTGATTCTGAGCTATGACTGTGAATAATTATATTTAGGTCCCAAGTAGGTAACATGACCCCAATGGAACAGTATGGCTTGTTGAATTGTATTTTATAAACACAAGGATGGCTCCCAGGAGGATTAGGCATCAAATTCCTTTGGCATCAGAATTCTGAGAACAAGATAAAGTCAGAAATTAGGCAGGTGAAAGTCAGTTATTTGTAGTTGGGTTCCATTTGCTCAGAGTGAAGACCCCAAAGCAGAGTTTATATTATTATATTTCACCCTCAACACCAATGGCACCACACAGGAAATGTCTGATAATATAAACTATACCATGCTCAGCCCCTTACCAGCAATGATCACACCAATCATTTCAACATCAAAAATACATCATACATCCCTACAGCAAAACTCTACGTAGTTTTAAATAGTTTTTTCTTTTGGGTGTTTTAGCTTGTTTTTCTCTCTCTGTCATTATNTTTTTTTTTTTTTTTTAGGTTTACATAATATATCATCAGAAACAGTTGGGAATGAAATTGCCTACAGTAAAAAAAATTGATAAAGCAAGTAAGGCAAGTCAAGCAGAAATCATTGGTTTATTTTATCCCCAGATCTTACCAAAACCATGAAAAGAAAAAGAGCTTTAGAATCTGTATCACTGCCCAATTTGGTTCAGCAAAACACAGGAAAACTGTGGATAGAAGCAGAAAAGCTGCTCTTGAATAATTTACAGTGTAAAGAAACACATGCACATCTCGCCTTTCTCACTTTTCCAACTGACACCAAGCTTTGCGAAATAACACATCTTGCCAGACATATCTGAATGTCATCCCACCCGCAAGATTTTCTATAGAAGAAAACCTAGAATGATGCAGCCTTTATACACAAAATAGTTTTTGTTTTCTGCCATTATCAGGGCAGAGGAGTTTTTTGATATACACAGGCTTGTTCCTCACAACATTGCCGATCTTGTTAACACAATAAATATCAGTATGGCAATATGAAGCCTCCAAATTTATTAATGTCCATGGACAAAGTTTCCATTTCAAGTGAAACCTTAAAGGTATTTTATTAGGCTGATACACAGAGCTTTTAAAAGGCACTGCTGAAGACTAATTGTCCTCTATTGTGTCTGCTGCACCTAAGTCTTTCAAGTTGTTCATTTTCAGGGAAATATACATTAGAG
Organism: Grantiella picta; assembly: GCA_013397955.1. Taxonomy (NCBI): domain Eukaryota; kingdom Metazoa; phylum Chordata; class Aves; order Passeriformes; family Meliphagidae; genus Grantiella; species Grantiella picta. The sequence continues at coordinate 2,548,279 of VZRM01002345.1, read as the reverse complement.
AGACAATGAAAGAGTTAACATTGAGCATGAAGATTGTTAGATTACAAATAATAAACCAAACGTGAGTGCCTAAATAAACCAAATTATTGAGATTTTCAGGCTCACCTACAAGACTGTTTCTTTTATTACTAGTTGCAGCACTCCTCATAATTCAAAGTTTAACAGGAAAGAAAATAAATATATTCCTTCAAAACAAACTTATTGCAGAATTAACATAAAATGGAGTTCAAATGTTTGTTTTTCAGCAAGATGCTTGATATGGTACATTTTAACTAGAAAAGCATAACTCTGTATTTCCTCCACTAGGGAAAGACTTAGGAAAAAAGTTAAGTTATATTGCTTTAGCATTTCCTTTGGAAGCCTCCTCTTTTCCACTTCTTTTATGATTTCTAAAGTCCCCAAAAGAGAATCACTGATGACAGAAAGGAAGAAAAGAAACAGAAGCCATTTTCTTTCCACTTCGGCAGACTACGTCGTAAATAGCAGTTGCCTCTTTTTCACCCAGGAATCATTGTCACTCAGGTACCAATACTGACAATTTTACCTGTTTAGGAAAGACATGATTGGTTTTGACAGGTCATAGTGAAGGAGGCACCCAGTTGTGTGCAGCTCTCAGGCTCTCTGCTCTGATCCCTGTCCCAGAACATTAAATCTCTCTTTTCCACCAGGTCGGGCACCGTCATCTTCTCCTGAGGAGATCAATTTCCTCGAGGCCAGCAAATGAACGGATGAAGATGCTGCTGCTTCAAAAATCCTTGTTGGGCTCTGGTAGTTCACACTAACAAGAGGAAAGAAGCCAGTGAGTGATTCCTACAGTTAACCTTCACACACACAGGGATGGACCTGAGCAAGAGAAAATGCCGTGGAGAGAAGAGCAGTAAAGGCTCATCAGAAAGACAAACGTTCCTGATGGAAAACGATCTTTCACCATCAGGTCGTTGGTTCAAACCCATTCAAAACCATGAGATCAGGCAAGGTTAAAGGATTGAAGTTACTGAGAGCCCAAGGCTTTCAGAGTTGCCTTGTCCTCTCTGTGTACTTAAAAGGAAAAGATGAATACATTGCAAAACCGGCTGAAAATCTCAATGAAACATGAATGTCCTTTGAAAACTACGGAAAAATAGCACTAATACCTTTCATGTATACTCCTGCTTCCAATGGTAAATATGGCCACATTGTCACAGGAGCTAGGGGAGATAAAAGTTGAGTGGGAAAACGAACACTTCTCGTAATAGCAAAATGTAGAAACTGATGATATTGATAAATAAAAAAAAGATTTGTGATATTGATGGATTTTTCTGAAGCTGATCTGAAAAGTGAATAGATAGCCAAATTTATATCAAATAAAAATTGGTGATATAAACAAAATACATACTGCAGGGTCATCTCCCAGATCACCAATTGTGCCTCACACTTATGCACACACTCACCAAAACTTTTGAACCCCATTGGCACTTAATAAGGAGTAGGGATGACTAACAGATTTTCTATCAAAAATGCTAGCCTAAGAAATATTAGCACCTTCCAGATATGCCACTGAGCACACAGATGAAAAACACATGTACAAGTACCCTCTTAAATTGTTTTCTTTACAGAAAACCCTAGGAAATTTAAATTTGAGTTCTTTCTCTTCTATTCAGTCAAAGTTTACATTATCTGAAATTTTCGAAATACCTTTAGCTGTGGAGCAGGTAATATTATTGTCTTTTCGAGAGACTGGAATTGCTACATTTTCTGTATTGCTATGATTGACTTTTACTGAAATTATTACTGAAGAATCTTTGTTATCTCAGAGAAATTTTCAGTGTATCCTTGACTTGCATCACCTGGATAATGTCTATGAATCACCTCAGTGTGGGCAGTGCAGGTCATGGCACATTTCTTAAGAAAGAAATAAGGTCCCTGGCTATCGTTAAATACTGACTCTACATGACATGGAAACAGGGATTGTACTGACCTCTATTTTGGTGCTTTTGGAAATTCTGCCTTTTGTGGCATTTATTATTGCTGCCACTTAATTCTTTGGGATAGGAACGAGAAAAAATAAAGTTCACATGTCAGATGTTTGTTAATTGATTAATGCACTTCTGAAAGACATGTAGTTTATAGAAAATTAAGCTGATACAGGGACCTGTGCACAACAATACTTCTGAAGCTCTTTTCTCTCTCTAAAGTGAAATAATATTCACTCCCCACATGCAACAATCAATTTCACAGTTCAAAATGTTGAAAAATATTTAATTTACAATTTTTTTTTTCCCCCACTAGCATGAGGTTTTAATGTTGAATCCTGAGTTTTGATGCATGGCTTATTGGATAGATGACAAAACCCAGCATGGCAATTAGCACAGACAAGTATGAGGGAGCAGAATCAAGCTTTCTTGGCAGCACAGGGAGTGCTATGCCCCGATGGATCCATTTTCTCGTTTGCTTGCAAAAACAACTGCACCGTTTCCTCATGCTGAGTCTCAGTTAGAATTTGGGAGCAAATGGGGAGAAGTCATTGACAAGTTTTTTCCAGCACAGAAAGTTAACTTAATTTGCTGGGAGATTGGTTTTTCGTGCAACGTGATATCTGACACAAGGCACTTTCTTCTGAAAACCTAAATTGTTTTCACCGACTCTTACACCACCATTTGCTTCTCTCTCCTTAATGGCTCAGTTACCAAGTCAGATAGAGGAAAATACTCTCATATCCCTTTAAAATTCCAGGAATAATTAACCTCTAAAGTAAACTTTTGTTCTACTTTTGGAGGAATCATTAAGCAATAATGGAAACAATAGACTTTTTAATTAAACTTCACTGGGGAGGCAATTCTGGTATTTGCTGAGCTTGTCAGATGCTTTGATAGCATTTCCCAGTTTTGCTGGCATTTTACTACTTTTTTTCTCCCCGACCCTCCCTGAACTCTAGCTTTATTTTGGGAATCTTGATGTTGACAAAGGTGTTCCCAGCAAACTGAGTTTTCATCTTGCTTGCAGACATTTCCTGGCTGCCAGTGTCACCTTGTGCACTCCGAGCGTGTGCTGCAGGCTGCTTTTCCCAGCTCAGTGGAGGGTCAGGCTGCAGGGAATGAAACATCCATCCTTTACTCCTGGTCATTCGCTCTCTGCTCGTGTTTTCTCATGAACCACCTGAAGTCCTGAGTTCTCCAGGAGCAAGCCAGATTTCTGAAGGTATTTCCACTCTCTTTAAAAAGGTTTGTCCCTTGACATTTGAAGCACCATCACTGACCCATTAACCCCTGCTCAAGGACTTGTAGGTCAAAAAGCTGCTTCGAGGGAATCAACCTGAGAATGATCTGCTGGGGAAAGGACAAGGAGAAGAAACACCAATTGTGAGAAACGCTAGATTTTATCTCCTTTTGAATACTCTGCACAAGAGCAAAGAGACAGCATAGAGGAAGAAGTGGGTGAAAGAGGCAGAGCAGTAAATTAAGATGTCAGAAGCAGTGGAGCGTGGTGAGTTTAGGAAGTCTGTGCTAGATACGTGTCATGCTTGAAATGTGTGAAAGAAAGTTGCCAGACAAGGACACCCTCAGCAGAGTGGTCAGAGATGGGCCTGACCATATCTAGGTGGTTAGACATTAATGGGTTATCAAATCTCAGAGCAAAATGGGCATCAGGAGCAGAAATGAGAACAGCTCATCCATCCTCCCCAGAGGGAAAATAGAGCTCACATTCACAGTGCCTGTGGGTGCAACAGAAACAAAATCTGCTGCCAAACCATGTCGTTTTCCCAACTTCTGCACACACACCATGGTGAAGACACTAATACAAGTCTCTGATAGTGGCATAGCTCTTCTAAAAATGCTGCTGAGGGTTTTTTTTTCAGTCTTGGGTGGGCAAGTCCAGAGGTAAAGCCAGAAAGACAGGGGACAGCTCAGACACAGGGCAACAATTAGACCTTCTCCCCCAGTCTGGTAACAGAGTGTAAGAAAAAGCCTTACAGGCTTCCTTGTGGGGAAGTGGAAACCTGGGTTAGACAGGTTTATCAAGATACTATGAAAAAGGATCTTAGGAAAATACTGAAAATTTTATTAGGACATTATTGTGAAAAGGGAGTTATAAGTAATCAATAATTCTCTGGATGTGAAGAAAGCCTTGACCATGAAAAATCATCCAAAGGGAAAAACTATTTACTATGTTATAAAAATGAGTCCTTTAAGATCAATGTCTATTTTAACTCTCATAAATTCTGTGTGCAGTTGTCCAAAAATTTCAGTTACAACTTGTCTTTTGCACCTATGGTAAAAATTAAAAATAAACTTTTTTTATCCTCTTCTACCACCTGTTTAAAGAATGGCATTCACTTTTCATATAATAAATGCAAAATATATAAATAATAGGAAAAAAATGAAATATTAATAATATTTCATATGAAATAATAAGAAAAATATGTTACTTGAAAATTACAGTTTTCAAGCAGCAGGAGCTTAAATTTCTGACCAGGTGGTTTCAATGGGAGTCACACTGGATTACTGCCAGTCATGGCATGAAAAATAGCCTCTTAAGTGTCTTCATTATAATTATGAAAACAGTGCAGTTCAGCTAAATCTAAAAAACTTATCCCTAAGTACTCTTGCCGTGACTTTTCATTAGGGTGCATTAGTTTAAAGCACACGTTGAACCCAGGCCAAATCAACACTTGATTTAAAGAGGAAGAATGGAAAGTTTTGTAAAAGTCTAGAGATGTCAGCATCTCTTACATGTCTTTTTTTCCAATAAACATGCATTGCAATAACAGAATTTCTATCTGAGAAAACATTTGCTTGGCATGTTCTGAAGGCACAAAACCCAAACGTGACACAGAATGCCTTACAGAAAGTCTGGGAATCCAGCTGAGCCCCACAGCTGCAGGAGGGACATTTGAATAGCAGAATAAATAGGGAACCATTTTCTGACTGACCAGCTCATTTCTCAACTCGTGTAATTTGAGAAGTGCCGAGTTTTCCCTTCCAAATCTTCCATCATCCAGAGCACACCTAGAAGAGTCTGATCTAATCCTTCCAGGAGTTAATTTCCTTTCGGTTCAGCAGAATGTTCAAGACTCCCTATTTAATCTTTTGTCTGTTCTATGAGCTTTTAGAGTGGGTTCAGAGGGTATAGCAGAAGTTTTTACATTATGTGTTTTTACTGTTTATTCTGATCTACGTGAAATCTCCGTCAAATATTTTACTTTATTTTAAAATCCTATTTTTATGCCTTTTCCAGTAGTATTAACAAATATTAACATTGTGTTAGTGCACAGCTAAAATATTAGCATTAATACATGTTAAATACCCGGATGATTTCTAGTCTGAACTGCACCTTCAGCTGTTGCTGTTTAACAGTCATCAATCCCTGGGAATTGGAGGAGAGTTCCATTTTTCTTCCTAATTTCTCCCTTGCACATTTTCTGCTTTCAGACTCTGTGGCCTTTTGGGGGAATATTCTCCTTTCTGGACATATGTGTTACAGTGCTGTGGCCATGGAAACTGCAGTCCCAAACAAGAAAGAAAAGCAGAACAGGAGTTTTTGCCTCCTCCAAAACCCAGCACTAAGTCCCAAATCATCTTCTGCATTTCCCTTCTCTTCCAGATAATTGTTCGCTTCAAACTATTTATTTTTCTCTTGGAATGGTTTAGTTTTCATCTCAGTTTTCAACTATTTTTAAAGGTATAAAGATTGATTACATTCTCTCTCTTTCTTTTTAGCTGCCATTTGTCACTGTTGTGAAAAACATCAGCATGAAGGCTACTTCTATTAAATGGGAAACACTATAATTCCCATGCAATTTGTCCTTGTATAAGGAATAAAAAAAAAAAGGAAAAAAAAAAAAAGAAGAAATAGCCTTTCCTCCATGGCTAGATTTGATTTCCCCACATAAATCCACACCTTCACACATCCCACCCACACATCATTTCATACATGCTGCTGAGTTAGTGAAATGCCACAGACTGCAAGCAAATATTTTAGAAACAATTGCATTTATCTTGTGAATGGCACCCTCTGATTAGCTCCCTTATAATCAATCACACTGATATCTGATTCACAAAAGCCCAATTATGCCTCTGTAAGAGCAATTACATGGAGACCTTAAAAGAACAGATTAAAAGGTTTGAATACTTGGAGAGAGTAATTTAAAAATATTAAAAGGAAATTACTTTTTAATTTTATGTATTCATCTATTTGTAAGTTAATGAAATTAATGAGGCAAGAAATGAAATGGAAATTCCACAACTTTGCATTTCTATAGTTAGTTTGTTTGCCACGAGCAAGCACAGAAAACCATATTTACTACCATTCTGCAGCTAAAAAAAAATAAACAGTCTAATTGCAAGAGTAATTCTATTACATATTTTGCCTCTTTTCTCTCATATAATCTACAAATATCCTAAATATCTCCCTGGAGGAGTCTCTGCTGACCAGCACGAGGCTGAAACTCTACTGTAAACGTGTATAAAGTGACCCTGGAAAAATCAAGCATTTCTATTAAGATTGCTTTTTCCCCTTCTGCAAACAATATCTGCTCAGCTTTCCGTGTCAACCTAACTTTGAAATGAATCATTTGAGCAACTGAAAGCTGTGGCCTAAGAACTGTGAAAAAAGCAGTTTTCAGAAGATATGTGTGTACTTGAAATGTTTTCTTCCTGCTACAGATGGGGAGAGATTTGCTCGTTTCTTTCGCCTTAGCTTGGAAAAATCAACACAATAAAAATAAATACAAGAAATGGGCTGAAGCTCAGCCTGCAGTTCCTCTGCAATCACTGAACAGCTGTAAGTTTTGATCAAGCACCCGAGCTGAGGATGAATTCCAGTGATTGATCAGCCCAGGTACTCTAACGAAATAGTTGGGCAGCATCTCCTCCTGCTGACATCTAGGGCTGGTCCTTGGTGGGCTGCCATCCTTAATCTTTTTCCTTAAAAAAAAAATCATAATTCACCATCTCTGGAACACACTAATACACACAAGGAATTAACATTTAGGGTCTTGGGTTGGGTTTTTTTGTTTATGCGTGGTTTTGCTATGGGCAAGATCACACTTCTGGGTTAGGATAAGCTATGAGAGGAGACAGGAGACTCCAAAGAGATAGTGAATGACTTTTTTTTGTTGTTTAGGCCTGAAAATCCATCATCAGTGGGTGCAGACAGGGAGCAAGAGAATAAAGACTGACCCTGCTGAAATGAGGCAGGAGCAGGAACCACTGCTCCTGAAAATTCTCCTCAGAATATTAGGAAAGTCATTAAATAAAACCTTACTTAAGCAGGTACTAATATTTGATACAGATCTGAACCTCAGGAGCTGCCACTATTGCTCATGAAACTGGTGGGAGTCACTTGGTTGGATCCTAAGCTCCTTTTGAGAATATCCTGAGAAGGATCAAAAAAGGGAACAAGCAGAACATCAACATCTGAATGATTACATCTAAAGTAAAAGGGAGTCAGTGCAAATATTGGAAGTAAGTGACATCAGAAGCCTTAAGGTCTTGTGAGGAACAAAATGATAACTTTTGAGAAAACTAGGAAAAAGTACATCAGCAGGGTGGATATCCCAGAATAATATAACACCAACTTAGAACATATTTTACTTTTACTGGAAGCCATGAAACACCTAATTAAAAAGATCATGTTGGCAAGAAGACTTTTTATTTGTTATATCTAATTACAAGCAATTGCTGTAGTATTAAACAGGTAGTATACCAAAAATGTCATTTATTGTTATGAGATTCTGTGTAGTTTAAAGCTCTGTTTAATAATAACAACAACAGTGATAATAACATTAATTGGCAAGAGGCTTATGAGGTCACTGTCCCTCTTGTCCTGCCCAGCAGGAATCTTCCTGGCAATTTTTGGTCTCTGATTGGACCTATAGGACTCAAAAAAATAGTCACTAAGTTGCAGCATTTGGGTCTCAGCCTATCAAATATGAATGTTTTAGATCTTCTCTATATCTCTTCCTCTTCATCCCTCATCCTTGGAGACCAGGATGCAGCATGGCACCATCTCTGGGATCCAAGCCTACTCTTTACATTGTAATATTTCCTTTAAGAGGATTGTTTAAACCAGATATTTTAAAATAAAATACCTCCTCTAAAATTCATGGCTTGACACACAGCACTTCAAAAGCAGCAGACATCTGGCTTTAGATGTTCAGTTTTTCTTTGCTTTGGCTGCAGTAACAAAGGCACCGATCTGGATTTGATAGGAAAATCCTGTGGGTATTTATTTTCCTAACTTCCCCATTACCTTTACACATAGACCTTGACCATCATTTCCTCCCTGTACTCCATTTCTCTCCTGACAAGCAGGGATCCACAATCTCACCTGAGTTTCCTTCTCCTTTCCCTGGTCTCATGTCCCACTGCAGTGCTGTCCAGAATGGAGGTCCCCATGCCTGGATGGTCATCAAGCTTTAACAACTTCCCATCATTTCTAGACAAAATTATGCTAATAGCAAACTGCACAGAACTCAGATATGTCAAAGCATCAAATTAAGGAGCAATTTTAGACTTTTACCCAAAATTCATAAATTCTGCATAAAGAGATTCTTGGAGCCATCCCAGTTGAGTCAACTGTGAATATCTGTGGGTAAGTGTAATTGCTTGTGTAAGTAAAACAAACAAATGAAGTAGCAGATGACATCATATCTTTAGTAACGTGAAAATAAATCTTCAAAGTAGAAGTAGGATTCAGTACATATTTTTGAGAAGACAGAATTTGGCCCAAGGTGTTCAAAAACATTCAGGCACATTGACAAAGCCCAGCAGTGCAATAGTTCATTTCCCTGCTTGCAGGAACCCACTGGCCACTCTGAAAATCTCAGGCCTTGCTATGCAATTAACTTTAAAAGGATTGGCACCAAACTGAGTCAGCTGAAAATTACAAAAACATTCTACTCAAAGAAATCTATTGTTGTATATTTGATTCTAGATTTGAAGGTAAAACCCTTTTAAAGTTTGAATCCAGTGAAATTTTTACTTTCTTCATGAACTTTATATTATTTTTACAGAGAGAGATTTTGATTTCTGTGCCTGTAAACCAATAGAAGATCTTGATATTCTCACCTACCCAAACTGTTGTACCTAAAGTCATGCTCTCTTCTTTGATGCTTTCTCACTGAAACTGGCATCATTGATGTTAAATATATTGACATCTACATGATTTTAGGTGCATCAGTGCATCCTTAGGTACTTACTATTTTTGTATTTCTCATTGCTATGTTGTTTTTCTTGGCAACAGCTTTCTCACCCCTGCTCACGTCATTGTCTGATACAATTAATCAGCAGGAAGTGCTGGTCTCTACAGTCACTGAGTCATAAATATTATAAACACTGCTTCATTGCACCCAAAGAATGTAAAAATAACGATATCAAAGTGTATTTCTATGAGTCATGCAATTACTTCTATGGAACCAAAAATACATCCTTTTTTTCATGGAAAAAAACTGGATCTTTTTGTCAGAATTTGATTTCCAGAGAAAGAATTCACTACATCTCTGCAATTCTGCTTGTTCTTCATTTGCTTCATGAATGATTATATTCAGATTATGGATATTGTAATGACTGAATCTTTATTTCAACGACAGTTTGAGAACGAACTATCTGAATTTGCTCAAAAGAAAATAAATTCACGGTAAATAACAAAGTGCCTTTGTCTTACAAAGCAAACTAAATAATGGATTCAAACTTCATTGAGAAGAAGTATGGAATGTTTTCAAAATGTTGATTTAGAAAATTGGATGCTCACATTTGTTTCCTGCCTTTCAGGCTGGTCTCCAAGTGGAATCACTTCTCAACCAAAGCAGGAAAGAGAAAGTATAAATTTTGCAGAAATACTTACAGGAAACGTAAACAACAAATATTTCTTTTTCATTTTGAAAATAATTAATAATAGTGAGATATACAATAGTGAGATAAACCCCATGTGAGTTCCTGATTTTGTGTTTTCCAATATATTGGCATCTTTTGCAATGTGATCTTAGCCCCACTGAAACTGAATAGTAAAAAATAAAAATCCCTCAGTGGATAAATTCATGTACATTGTGAAAAATGAAGACCTTGAAAACACAGCAAACTTTTTCTTTTGTCCTGCTTTAGCATTTTTACCTCTGTGAGCACTCAGAAACCTTCAGCTTATTTTTCATGGAAATTATGAACACATTTCTGTCTCCTTTTAATCACCCACCAGTGCAGAAGACAACTCTTCTTATTTGAAAAGCAGAGTTTTAGAGCTATTATTTCTACCCCCAAAAACCCCATAATATAGGCAGCAGCAGCCAATAACTTGTCGTGATCTTCACATTTTGCTCCAAAACACTGCAGTCTTTGAAATAAATGCTGGAGCTGGAAAAGCCCTACATTCACAATCCCTTCAATAGGGCTAAGATTCCTTTATTGGTCCCTGCCAATAAGACATGACATTTATTTTGGCCAGGATTCATGTGTGTTGACAAGGGAATGAGCAAAGTCCTAACCCACTTTACACAGGCCATGAAATATTCCCATCAAAGGGCTGCACTGCTAAACTAAGACTGATTTTAAGAGGTGAGGAATGCTGTATAAGCATCATTCCTTGGAGCAATTATATCCTTCAAAAGGCAACCGTATAACAGGATTTAATCTAGAATAAGAAATAAAAGACCTACATTCTTGGGTCACATATGAGATAAAGCTCAAATGCTGCATTTTTAATTTTTCTCCCAAGAAATGATTTGAAGAATATCCACTTTATTCGACTGCCAGACCTAAAGCTTTCCAAGCTAATACACTGCTTCCTTTGATCCTACTTTGGCACAGGCACAATGTGCCTCACTGTAATCTGAATCCTCTCTTTTGTTTTCTGTTTAACATCAGACATTTTAAGAGAAGAATAAAAGTCCCTGTTCCATCCAGGTCCCAAAAAATTCTCCTCTGCATCTTTTGGCTTTACCTCTGAAGCTGGTAGATCTCACAAGTGTAAGACTCCAACTACAATTTTCCTGTGATTTTTTGAAGTTTCCCTGTCCCATAGCTCTTGTATTCACAAACCTGCAGTTTGCACCCATAAAATACCATCTGTCCTTACCTTGTGGAAAACACTAAATATATGCAAGCATTAAATACTTGCAGTTCTGCATCACATGAGGATGGTCGAGTTGAGGTTGCTGCCATGAACTCAGGCCCTGAGATTATTCACCCTGACAACCAAGAAGTCAAGATCCAGCTTGGAGTCTGAGCTTGCTGTCATTGACTACAGCTAGGATTTGTGGCTGAGCTTCTCCATATCAATGAATGATTATTGCTTTTTTGAGACAAGCTGGGCTTTGCAAGATCACATTCACTTTCACATTTTCAAATTTTTTCATAGATTTCCTTCATAGTCATTAAATATTGCCCAGGCTCTTGACCCACCTGTGACACAGCAGATCAAGTTCTGCACACAGAGCAATGCCACAGTGCCCAGTGAGGACTGTTTTCAGAAAACAAATCCCACAACAAAGAAGTCCATCCCTACAAAATGACCCCTTCAGTGGCACAAGAAGTGTTTTGTGAATCTGAATCCTCAAGGCCATCTATCTGTTGCTAGAGCAGAATAACAAAATCACAGAACAGTTTGGGTTGCAAAGAACCCTAAAGGTCACCTGGATCCAAGCCCTGCCATGGGCAGGAAAACCTTCCACTAGACCAGGCTGCTCCAAGTGCCATTACATCCTTCATTGCATCTTGTCAGAAAATCTGTATATTGCTCCTCACAAAGTTTTAATTACTCTTTTAGGTATGATGGGCCCAGGTTTTCCTGACTACCTTGAAAAAAAACTCTGCAGTTTTTAATTTGGTTTTTTTTACATTTCATGTTTTTGTCACAATTTCGAGTAGGGTGGGCATGCCTGTATTGTGGAGGAATCCTTGCATGGCTGAGAAATTAACAATTTGACTGTGCAAACCAAATATTTTCCGAGTGCAAAAGCACATCTCATTCTTGCCTCACTCGTTCAGAGGAATACAAATGTGTGGGTCAGATGGGAATCTTTATTCTTTCGTTTTTAAATATCTACTAATGAAGCAATTGTCAGAAGGCTGAGTCATAATGTAAATGTGTTTCTGACCAAAGGTCTGACTACTCCAGCACACTTCAGAGTATCCGGAGGAGTACATCTAATCTGCCTCCACTCTAGTTATTCATCAGACTCCTGCAATTATCTCAAGAGTGTTGGAAGGAAACAAGCAGACATGGGGAAATTCTTGGAGTCAATTTTGATGTCACTGATCTGAGGCTGCTACTTCTACTACAAGGAGAAAGATTCTTTACAGACGCCTAAAACAATTACAGCAAAATATGTTATAGTTCATCCTGGCATCAGAATCCTGGTACATGAATATTCATTTTCAACATAATGACTGTCTTAGAATCACAGAATCACAGAATCACAGAATAGTTTGGCTTGGAAAGAACCTTTAAAGGCCACCTAGCCCTATCCCCTGCAATGAGCAGGGAAATCTTCAATCAAATCTGGTTGCTCAGAGCCCTGTCTTCTGAAAATATGTGTCAATCCTTCCCGTTTGATGAGCAGGAGAGGGAAAAGAGCCACCAAAGGAGAGGGGAAAAAATGAAGGAGGGAATAATAGCATTAATACAAAGAGGAACCAGTGTATCTGGTTCAAATACTTTAATATGGAGTAAACAGAAATTGAGCTGCACATTATATTTGATATTAATACAAAGTGAAGTCATAGCATATGGTGAGAAGATTTAGAATGCTCACATAAGAATACCTATACTGTCCCTTCCCCTCAAGATATGGATCATTCATAACCCTTACTCTGATTTAAAGGCTTCTGAACAGTTTTCAAACACCTTTTCTAGATGGTGGATGTAAGAAGGTCAGAGGTTTTGTAAGTATATAGGAAAAGGAGGGACAGTTAGCAAACAGAAGGAGCAGACAGTGAGAAAGAGATGCTAAACTGGTAAAAAGAGAGAGACCGAGATATTTGGTGGCTTTTCCTGCAAGTACTGGAATTATTTGTAAAGAAGATAAAAACCTTTCATAAAAGGCTTTTTCAGAGCATATTTCAGAGCTATTTCAGAGATATACTTGCAGTTCGGTCAAATTCTGAAATCAACCTGTGCTTTCCTGTAGATCTACACATCTTCACATCTTCCCTCCACAATTTCAAAATACTATTACCAAAATACATAACCTCAGTGTTTATTTTCTTGATGTTAATTGTTGTCAAAGGCCATGATCAGTTTTGACAGCCAGGGTACATTTCTATGAGACCTCTCAGCTGGAAAGGAGCTGAAGCAGAAGGAAGGATTTTTGTGGACTAGCCTGCTAGGACACGAGTTTTTGGCTGTACAAACAGGCTCTGACTCTCAAGTAGATATGTGCATGTGCTTGCTCAGTGGTTCAAATATTTTCAACATTGGATTGCCACCAACTAGTAAACTTTCTGTGTGCCTGTGCACATTAATTCTTTTCCTCACTCTAAACTTCCTGACCTCCAGGGGGAAAATGGCTTGACATTATGTTAGGGAAATAAACACACTTGGCCCTAGGTCTAGGTCAAACATTGACTTGAAGGAACAATAATTGTGTCAGTAAATTATTTCTGGCACAATATCTGTCACCTGTTTCAAAAGAGTCGAAGGCAAACATGCCCATTCCTCAGCTTAAACAAATCTGGCCTCCATGCTGCTGAGCTGGCAAGAGATGCTTATATTCCTTTTCTCCCTGTTTTTTTAATCAAGTTTTAAAAGGTCCTTGTTGCCAGGTTTCTAAACAAGCCATTTCAAGCCAACTTCTAGTCTCTTCTTTGTTTTCTGAGGGAGAATTTGAGGGTGTCACAGTCATTTTTCTGTACTTGTGTCTCACCTTCTGCTGGAGGGTAAATGTCAGGGGAGGACTTAAAATTTGGGGAGTTGGTAGGGAGCAGCACTCGAAGTACTCAATGCAAGTATTTGTGTAAATATTAGGAAATCAAAATCCTACATAATGCTAACACTTATTGTATAGGAGAATAGTAATATTGAATAGATGGAGCTGCTCACCTGCTCTGGAGAGCTCCTTTTAAATAGATAGCTCAGGACCCATCAAATGCAGCAACTTCTCCTGTTGATGCTTGCACTAGTTTGAAGCTGAAGCGCAATGTTATTATTAGTTGCTTCTCAGTTTGTTTCTCACTTTACCCGTTTCTGAAGGATTTTAGACCAATCTTGTTATTTTTCATACTAAATGAGGAAAACCAGATGGACAAGATGGATCACAGACAGCCTTAAAATTATGCTTGTTCTCCAAGGAAGGGATGAAATCCTGCAGTTATATCATTTATGAGCTGCTGTTTACTTTTACTGCCTCATAACTAGACCTTGGGATTCATTAATGACTAGAAACCACAGACCCTGTAGCAAGCATTTATGCCAACTTTAGTGAGCAAAAAGAAGAGTCATCCGTATCTTTCATGTTATGCTATAGGAGAATAATAATACCAAACAACCCAGAATATGCTGCAATGTAAAAGTATCAGCTGCAGGTCTGCATACAAAAAAGAAGACACATAAAACTTTATAGTCGATGTCTTTTTAATATTCTAAATTAACACATAAGTGTAAAAAACTACTTTGCCTGTGTCCTGTTAGCCAAGGAGGGCAGAGGTCTGATGTTTCATCCTATAAATTTATTTTAAGAAATAAAGAAACCTGTCTTTGAGAGGTATGCCAATGCAAAAATAATTATTACATCCAAACCCCTCAGCATAAAATGAAATTAGACAAGAAATAAGGGAAATGAAACAATACTATCTGAATGATTAAATCAATTTTGGCTGGGGTCATGTTGCATTAAGGGAAGACATTATACAAGCAGGACTATCTTTTCCCTTCCTGTCAGGAGGACTGCAGTTCGTTTGACTCCTGCACCTCAGCAATGCACACACCACAGAGAAATGTTATCTTTCACTGCCATTTTAGTTGGAAATGAAAGCTGTTCCTCTTCAGTGCAAACCTGGTCACTGTGACCCAGGTATTGTCGAGTGTGGATTGTTTGACAAGGCTATACCAGGAGTGACCTCAGCAAATTCAATTATCAAGGGCAATAATATCTCCCCCTCTCAATGTTTTACCAGGAAAAAGTCTGATTTTGTACAACAAGTTCCCCTCCTCTGCTGATCCTTTATCCCTTCCTGTAGCTATTTTGGTCTGGATTCGCCAAATCTGGAAAGGGATAACAGTCAAGGTATGCAGCAACGCATTTCAGAGTCTTATTCATTAAGACACCTAAATATTTAATTATCTTAACTGGAAAGAGCCTGCAATTGCAGCCCTACAGAGCATTTTGTCAGCAATATGCAGCTGAATATTATATGTTATATTTTCTCAGATGTCCAACTGATGGCTTCATCATCAGCTTCTCTACCTGAACGAATAATTTTCCATCTCGCAACATTCCAGATGTGCTTCTGAAACTCAACTCCCAAAATATTAACTTACTTTTTATTTTCTTCATGTGTTTCCCAGAAACTTACCATGTCTTTAAAAAATCACGACAATTTAGAGATAGTAAACTTACAGAGCATTTTGCTTTATTTCCTTATACACATTTTTTTTTCACTCTGAGTGCAGGTGGAGGTGAGCCCAGCAGATGTACAGCAGTGGTTTCACATCTTGCCTCAACCCCTTTTTTTTTCTCTCAAGGCCTCCTTCTAGGAGCTGTAAGGGCTACATCAAAATGTCTAGACAGCGTTTGTGTGAAGTCATGTGTCAATAGATTATTTAAGACCCTAAAGACTCTAAGTTATTATTTGGTTACACGGCTGGCATCAAACAATTAGGCTAATGAAAGGCCTGGATTTTAGACCACGCATTTGCAATTTGTTGAGCTGATTGCTGTCAGATGTTACCCAGGCAAGGAGTTTGGAAGGATTCAAATGAATGATCAGCCACTGGCGTGGATGGAGAGAATGTTGACTGAGCATCAAATAAGGACATAATGAAGGGCTAAGAGCCCTTTGCTTCAGGCCATAACAACGAACTGCAGTGCTTAGGAGGAAAACATTGCTCTGACTGGGACTTTCCATCACCACCAGGATTATTGGATTTTCTTATTCTTATCAAAGAGCAAAGGATGCTGCAGTAGATGGACCATGGGACAGTTGTGATATTCCAAGGAGCAAACTCGGAAAACCAACACTCATCAGTTTAAACCTCTTAATCTGTTCTATCATTTATTCTGCCTATTCTGTTTGTAAACTCCATTAAAGTGCATTAACAAACTATAATACCGAAGGCAGACAAGAAATCTAATTATCTTTTGTCGCAGAGCACCATATGCTTCTTTTAACTTCAAATAATAGGTTGAAAAACATTAGTATTTTAAATGAATCTTTGAAGAAGTTGAACAAGAGACAGGGGGAAAAAAAAAAAGAAAGTTAACCAATCTTTTCCAGTCATATTGTTTTTTGCTAGATGGGTTTACCTTTTTCACACGCTTATTTTACAGCATACCAAAGGGCAAATGAAAACAGGTGACAGGGTTAGTCCCTTTTATGTCAGACATCATTTTGCTTCCAGCTGTGGCCCTGAGGAAGGTTTTGTTCATGGGATTTTTATTATTACTGTATTTTTGGCATGCTCGCCTAGTTGCAAAAGCACCAGATGTCTCCATTGACTTTTTGAATAAACAAGCAAACTAGAAAATTATAATAATTTTAAATCCCTTCATATGTTGCACACATAAAGGAGGGTCCTGTTCTTTGCGATTTTTTTTTTTTTTGCTCCAAAATGTTATACCACAAAAAATAAAAAGCAAGCAACATCCCAGCCCACCAAAACGAAACAATCTCCTGAAGCAATACCTTCTCAAGGCTGATGGCAAGTGTGGATCCACTCAACTGGAGATCACTGAAAAGAAGGGAAACCAAGGCATTGCCTCTCCGTCCTGCTGAGTTTTGGTGAGCACTGAGGAAAGCAAAGCTATATGGGTGCAGAGCCACCCCAAGCCATGATCTTCACCCAGGAATTTTGGGAGTGTCAAAGGAGGTGTCCCACTCCCCGGGGGTGTCTGCAAGGAGGAGAAACGGGTGGTCAAATGGCAACCCTTCTGGGGATTAGCAAGAAAAACACTTAAAAATATTTCTATTGTTTACCTCTGATTTTTTCTTTCCCCCCTTCCTTGTTAACAGGTTTTTTGTGAGTTTTTCTGAGGCAACAGTGTGTCTGTCAGCTCTTTCTATCAGCAGCAGCCACCAGAATCTTGTTGAATGCATTATTAATGTTTTATAGAGTAATCTGCAAATAAACTTAGAAGGCATAAAAATGGCTCTTTACAATACTGAAGATAGAACAAAAAAAAAAAAAAGTCCATTTTAGACACTTGGCAAGACTCCTTTTTGCTTTGTCTCCAGCTAGGAGGAAAACAGGAACCATTTGGTATGTCTGTGATGGAAATGAAGACATACACATGGACTACCATGAGCTCTGCTTCTTGAAGCCTTTCCATGCTCTTCAGGTGATTAATAAAAGGCTTTATGGCTGAGATTTAAGGAAGAGAAGAGAAAGGTTTTCATACATTTGCTCTGGTTTTCTTTTAAAGGATTACTCACATTCTTTGCAAAAGAAGCTGGCAATACTTTTTCTCAGAAAGGAAATTAATTATTACAGCAACTTCTGGTTTCATTAAATATATTAGTACTTTAATATTTCATA
The DNA here is from genome assembly GCA_013397955.1 of Grantiella picta. Lineage (NCBI taxonomy): Eukaryota > Metazoa > Chordata > Aves > Passeriformes > Meliphagidae > Grantiella > Grantiella picta. The sequence goes on along the minus strand of VZRM01002345.1, from coordinate 2,530,618 downwards.
TTTGGTTAAGATCTGAAAAGAGAAATAAAAGCTGTTAAATCTTTAGCACATCACTTCAATTTCCTCAGAAAGTCTGGGGAAGCAATTCCATCTATTCTATTCATTACATAAAGGAAAAGAGGATTATTTCAAATGTATTCAGAGACCCTAACTATGCAATACCCTGGTGGAATTTGCATGTAATGAAGATTTTAGACCAAAATTCTTCTTTCAGATAAAGTCACAGTAGTATATTTGATTTCAGAGCTTGTTCAAATGAAATCAGATCTTGCCCACATTGAGCTCTGGCAGTTTTTTGGGCAATGCCTCCTTCCCTGCTCAAAGAACTGTTCCTGTGGGTCAATCCTGCTCTGAATGGAGTCTCAGAGACCATCAGCCACCTGCAATATCCTCTAATTCTGAGTGCAAAGTGCAAGGATATGGAATCTAGACAAAGAAATGCAATATTGCTTAGCTAAAGTCTTCTACTCAAAGCAATAATCCACAAATAAAAGTGCCTTTAACGAGTCCTAAGAATGCCCTTTTCCAGTTTCCCCTGCAGGAAAGGCACAACTGGCTAATACAAGTTCCACACTGAAAAGAAATATTTTTCTTTCTAAGCATTTCATTTGGATCCTGACAGTTCTTTCAGTATCCTTTGGGTTTTCATCTCTCTGCTTCAAATATATTATTCCAGGTAATAACTACAGTATTTACCTTTTTTATCTCCTCCTCTCAGTGGTGCTATGACAGTACTTTTTGCAGGAATTGGTCTAAAGTGTTTCTTGCAGATCTCCTGAGTGCACTGAGGGGCACTCCAGCCCCTCTCAGCTGGCTGAAGTGTGTGTTTAAGGCACTTCTGACCTTTTTACCCTTTTATCAGTGAAACTTTTATATACTCACTTTACAATTAGATCATCCATACCAGCCTTAGATGTGTTTCTTTATAAAGTCTCTTTGCAGTGATTGCTTTGAGCTGGCCTTGCTTTTTGTGCTGCATGCTCTATTTTCCTAGAATGAATCTTATATAACTTCTGAAATGTGGAATTCACTCAAAGGGAGGGTATTGACTGCATCCTCACCTAAAACTGCTGAGAAAGAGACACAAAATTGATCTCACCCCTGACTGAGGAGGCCTTTCAGCCTTGTTCCAAGACTGTGATACTAACCTCATTCTACTAATAAACTATACCAAACTACCTACTTTTTTAGGAGTACAAAAGTACTCCTTTTAGGAGTTCTACTCCACCTTTAGCCAGGGAAGTTGTCCTTAAGTGAGCCTTCATCAGCTGTTCCAAAGCAGCATGTGATACCTCTCTTCATCTAGTCCTTTCGTGAGTTGCACGTGGATGATCCATGTCTACAAAACCCCCAGTGAGAAACTTGTGCTGCAGTGGGGACAGCATGTAAAGGACTTTTTTCTTTAATATATCACACGTACTTCTTTTAAGTGGATGTGTCCTAAATTGCACAGTTAAAGACCCTAATTGTTGAGGGTGTCTACTCGTTGTACAGTTTTGTGTTCCAGATACTTAGGAGAAAGGCTAGAATGCAAATAACTGAAATCTACTTTTCAAAAAAATCAGTGCTTGGGGTTTATTTTCCTTTTAGTTGGACTACATTATCATTTTAGGTCTCTTTTAAGTGAAAATAATCTATTCTGTTCCTTGTATTGAGTTCAGTCTTAAGCAACATTTGCACTAGCATCCCCTCATCCTGTCTTTGGGTAACAGCCTGTCTTCGCTGCAGAGGGATACTCTGATCAACAGGAAAGAACAGAAAAATGGACAGTTTCCCCTAAGCCATCATAAATATTTCCTGCCAGGACTCTCGTGATAAGATGGAGCTGCTGATATCATATTGCAGCTGCATGCCAGAATGGCAAAAAGGAATTGCACGGTGTTGCTGCTTAGGGAGCTCATAAAGTCCTAGCGAGATCTCTGTCCCCACATGCCCACACTAAAGAAAGGATATGATAAAGCTTGGATGTCATCCAAACCCTGCTCTCTGTCTCCAGCTTTCTGTTTTCAGCAGCCGAGCCTTTCAAATTTATACGGGAATAATGTGACCTCGGGAGATCTTTGTTTAAACAAATAGAATTAGGTTGTATAGCTATGTGCTTAATGACAGTTCCTGAAACACATTCTGCAGCAATTTGATGTTATTATTACAGCTAAGTAGATTTCATAAGGTCTCAGTTAAATATTTCTCCACTAACTCATCAAGACAAAGAGTTGACCTCAGCTTTCTTTCGGAGTCCATCAATACAGCTCCTTGCGAAGCAGAGGGGCTGTTTAAAACAAAAATAAATCCAAGGACTTCCACCTCCTCCTGCTCCGTGTTAGCTAAACACACTGAGTCGGCAGGGCTGCCCATCCCCTGATGGCTCGTAAGAGCTGTTTTCATTCTGTTTTTAAGGGTAAAGTTCTCTGTAAAGGTGGGCTGCCTGCTGGGCTCCTGATGGATTTAAGGACTTGGTATCGAGATTAGGGCAGAAGTAGCTACAAAAGGAAGGAAAATATGTTCTTGTCTTGCTGTTGTGTTCAATGAAAGTCTAATAACATTGGGTATTTTTTTTCAAATTAGCGTTATTTGTGTTTAGCCTTCATTAGTGCAGTTTAGATGGAGCAGTTGGTTACAGTGAACCCTACAGAAACAGGGATGTGCTTAAGCTGCTCTGCAAAGGGGCCTGGGGGCTTTATATTTATGGAGATCCATGGAAAAGACTGCAAATCAAAAACACAGATGCTTTTGTGTGAATTTAATTCATATTAGTAATATAAAGCTATTAACATGAAGGGAAAAGATTCTGTCAATAAGGAAGCATCTCTGCATTTGTCAGCATGACAGAAATGTTCTACAGATGGGTATTTTCTTTCGAATATGCATATTGTAAAGCTCACCACACCTGACATTGCCCCAGTCTGGGTTCAGTGTTTCTTCACATTCAGGGGCACAGGTAGAATGGTTTGGGTGGAAAGGAACCTTAAAGATATCTTTCCAACCCCCAGCCATGGGCAGGGACACCTTCCAGGGCCCTGTCCAGCCTGGCCTTGGACACTTCCAGGGATCCAGGAGCAGCCACAGCTTCTCTGAGCAACCTCCCCACCCTCACAGGGAAGAGCTAGAAACACAGATATTTATTTCCCTCAAAGCACAGCTACATGAGACCTGCAAGGACTTTTGAGGGTGGCATAGACATTATTTGCTGCTTGACCTCTCTGGCCTTGGAAAGCTCTCCTGGGTCCAGAGAAAGATGTGGCTGCCAGGCAGATCTGGTGCCCCAGAGGTGCCCAGCACTCTCAGAAAAGTTACTTGAGAAAGAGCTACCTGAGCTTTCTCTTCAGCCTGCAAAAGTTCTCACGTCACCCTGTGCAGTTGTCCTGTTATCCCAAATGTCCTTGTCCACACCTTCTATGTGCCCTCTATACTTTTAAGCCTGAAATAATGTAAATCCACATTCTCCAAAACGTCAAGCCCCATTTCCTTCAATCTTCCTTTCATGAGCATTAACTCCTAAACAGTGTGGGATACATGCAATTTCCTGACTGGCACACAGCTCTCTCCTCCAATTCCAGATAAATTAACAGCGTGAGCTTCTCTTCCCTCTGTTCAAGGTTGTAGTTTTGCCCAACCCCTTGAAATGTGGGGACTAAAATGTCATCAGACACCTCTGGATGCAGTGCTTGGCTCCTGGAGGTCCAGGGACCATGCCAAAGTGCCACAGACCCGTGAGGATACGAGCATCCCTTGGCAAGCAGAGGTGATGGCACTGCAGGATGAGTTAGCCCAGCACTGGAGAACCAGGACAGCTCTGTGGGATTCTCCACTTGTTCTCCATGATTTAAAAAACTAACTGCAGAAAAACAAACAACACTTTGCTTACGAACAGAAGGAGATTGAAACCCCTCTGTGGAGAGTTTTAAAGCAACCAAGGGAGCTCTCTCTGAGTTTGTAATCAGGCCACGCTGTACTGTCAGACTGAGTCCTTTCAGCAGCCGCGGCAACAACGTGCGCGTGTCGAAAAGTGACAAAACAACTTTATGTTTTTCCCTGTGGGGGAAAACACTGAAAGCCTTTTTTCCTTTTTAATATACTAAGAGGTGTAAAAGATTTCATGCTATCTTCAGATGTCAGCGTTAGATTAGGATGTGATGACAGAGGACATAAGGTATTGCTGGACAGTAAAATGCCTCTGGCCACAAGCAAGCCTGTCCTCGTTAATTTTATCTCAACCTCATCTCTCTGATTTGTCACTGGCTCTGAATTCTTCAATCCCCTCTCTCCATAAAAATGTCTAGCTGTCTCTTAAATTCATTTGTGTCATTGCCTTTTATGACCTTTCTTGATAACTTACTCTTTGTATTTTCTATCCTGAGTAAAAAGCTCTGCCTGAATGAATTCTCTCATTGGTCCTAATTTCCTAATTTTGAGGTTTTGTTGCTGTCTGTCTCAGTTATCCAATTTCTCATGAATATGAACATTTTATTTATGGATATTTCATTTCTTCACTAGCTAAAAAGCTTGGGTTTTTTTGTTTGTTTGTTTTTTGGTAGGGTTTTTTTTTTTTTAATGGAAGTTCATTTACCAAAGCACCACTGGGAAGCCTTTTTGGTATTTTCTGCCAGATGTAAGTTTGGAAAGACTTTTAAAACTATACATACATAAATTACACCTGCAGCAGGGACTGTTTACCAGGGTGTGACCCAAATAAACACAGTTCTGAGTCAAGTTTCTGCTTTTGGCAAGTTTCTTCCCAACATACTGTCCTTTTCCCCTATTCTATGGACTGTATGTTTTAAACCATCATCCCCTACTATGCCAACTATCAATGCAGCTTCTGCAAAAATGTTCCTCTTCACTGTCTTGATAATTTTTGCAGTACTTGGAATATTAAAAAACTTTGAGAAACAGCAATAAGAATACAATGTTCACATGTATCTCTATTCATATGCAGCTCTATTCTTTACACCTCAGCTTGGGCTACCTATAAAAGTCTCTCATATGCATTTTCTATTTCAAGACTTTGTGCTCCAGACCAGCTCAAAAGGCTTTATTATCAAGACTTTGCCCATTTCATTTCTGTGCAGATTTCATTGTCTGTCATGGCCAATATATCTTCCCTTAATTTTCACAAAGTCCAGCCAGGTAGGTCATGACCAGATTCTTCTATAATCTTTTTATATATTTAGACACTGTAATGAGATCATCATCCAGTGTGCTTTTTCTTTCAGGCTAAATATGCTACACTTCTTGAGTCCTTTTCTCATCCATGGCATGAATTTAACTCCTTACCTTTACCACACACTACTCTAAAAACTGACTGAAGTGTCAAAGCTGTAGGTGGCTTTTCAATTTTTTGAGTTGGTACATGATTTTAAAATTTGGTGGGTCCAGCTCTGGTGCAGTTCTTACCCTTCTTTTTTGTTTTTTCTCTTGTTCTTTCTTTTATTCTTTCTTAGAAATATCTGCCTCTATGACACTGCTGAATGTTGCAGAAGCTGCCATTTGGGAGCCTTAGTCAAAAAACCCCAAAACCCAAAAAGTGATTGCTATTTCCTAAATACTGGTTATTCCACATGGTTATTCTTACCAGCATCCTGCCCATGGCTTGGAAAGAAGGATAAAGGCTCAAGACTTTCTTGTGCCTGTATTATAAAGCACACAGGTCATAGATAGGAAATTGAGTAAATTCTGAGCAAAACAACTCAAGGTCTGCCCTGGAACGTGCATAATGCTCTCTCCTGAAGGATATTTTATCTTATGGACTTATTAATGAGGAGAAACTGTGAAATACTGAACCCATGGATTGTGCTGCAGCATGTAATAATTACAGGCAGTTCTTCTAGTTCTGTCTGTGGGCTAGCAATGAAATGACTGTGTTCTTCCTCTCAGTGTTTAGCAATATTATTTCCTATGTCCCTGAGTTATTTGGCAAGAGTAAGGTGAGAATCCAGAGGAAATGCTGTGTTTATTTTTCAGTACTGTCTTCAGTCTCGTGGGGCCAGCATGGTTTGTACCTAGGAAAAACATGGTGCATGTTCTGCAAGCCGAACAGAAGAACTTGTTCTGCTTGCAAGGAAGGAAAAAGGGGATTGGGGGATTGAGTTTACCATTATTGTACAAACAAGAGCATTTTGATGTTGTATTTGGAGGTAGATGTGGCAGGAATTGTCAGACACATAAAAGAGTGCTGGAGCTGATGCTGAGCAGTCAGGACAGGGAGCATCAGGGACAAGGTCACACATGTACAAGAAAGATGAAGGGCTAATGCCTGTATTGCCATCATTTCTTGCAAGATTAGCTCATAGACATGCACTGTGTATCCCTTTAAAATATTTGTTTCTAACTGCAATTCCATGTATGAACTGCAGCTGCTTTGCTTGGCTGCTGTACATCTCACTCGGGTGTTTCTATAAAGATAGGAAAGTTTGTCAGCAAAAAAGGACCATGTAACAGATAAAGCACCACAACAAAATTTTTGTCATATTATCAGGCTGGATCTAGGTTAAATTATAATTATCAGAAAAAAAAATTCCTTCATCTCTTGATTTGCTTTAGTCTGGCTGATCATATGAGCACAGAGCTACACTTCCTTTCAAAGCACGCCTGAGATCTATTCCTGAAACTGCATCCAAGTGATATTCATTAACAGCTCTACCATGCACATTTACTTTGCACTGCACATGATAATGTGTGAACAACAAAAGGGATAATGTCATTATGGAGGCATAAGTAGCAGCTCTGTAGGTTTATGTTCTTGTCCTCTCGTTTTCTGCTCCAAAGATCTGTCTGCAAGATGCGTTTGGTTAAAATAGCAGACCAAAAAAAAAAAAAACCCCAAAATATTCCAGGAAGTTTAAATCCAAATTAAACACTTTTTTATGCTGATTATTAAAGCACCACTTGAGTATCATCTTGTGCTGTGCTTTTCACACAGATCTCCAACACCAATGGAAATTGCCAGGGCTGAGATGGACTTACAGCCTCTCCTTGCTTCAGGAGCAAAAACAAGAGATGCAGTTTAGGGAGCCCACCCTGGAGATGGCAGCACTGGCCAGATTTCCTGAGATTAAGTGTGTTTTGTCCTCTCATGCTTTACTTGAGCAAAGCTTTGGCACAAACCCTGGTGCCAGGATTTATTTCCAGTGTGGAAAGCCTGTAGAGCTCCAAGGAGCTGCCTTCTGCCTTCAGCACAGGTCTGTCCATGAGCTCCACGGCTTTAGGAGCTCACAATTGCATGAAGAAAGATGTGATCTTTGAAGGAAATAAAAGGCACACCCAGGAAAAGAAGATCTAAAATAACCCTGAGGATAATGTAAGAATAAGAAGAAATGGGAAAATGTTAATATCTCAGCCCAGGATGGCTCTGCAACTGATATTGAAGGAAACAAACAGCCAAAGAAAGTTACAGGGAAGTTTTATGAAGGTATTTCTGTGAAAAAGCAGGCTGTATTGTGGCAATGTATTTGTGACACATGAGAAGGATGCAGGAGCCTCATGCATGCCCTTGGTCACAGCAGGGGCTGTGCCGTCCCTCCTGGAGCAGAGCGATTATTGTCCCCCAGCCCCAAGCAGACTGCACAAACAAACAAACCAACAAACGGCTTGTACCCTCCACACACGGGAATTCTTCTGATGAATTGCCATCAGCGCAGAATAATTTATCATAGCCGAACCATTTTTGGTAGAAAACACTGTCTGCGTGATGAAATATGTCAGGAAATACTTTTTAGCTGGTGGTTCTGTTCAGGATGAAAAATGCCTTCCCTGAAGTAACCAGCAGGCTGATACCCAGGACAGGAAACAGGGATGGACAAGGAAAAGTCCTTTTTCCCAGGAGAAAACTGTAAGGCTCAACAATAGATCTTGTCTGCACAATGACCAAAACCCCATGCTGAGGGATGCTCTGGGAAGATGGAAGAATGGCAGCAGAAGGACATGTGTCCTACACCTCCAAAGAGAAGACATCACCTCTGCCCAGGAAAATTATTCAAATCTCAGTACTTCCTAGGAAGGGGAAGTTCTTCTCATGAGGGAAATGCTTCTGTTTTAGGAAGGATGTGCTTGCTCTGGAACAACAGCCAGCCAGCATTGCATTTCCACCTTTTACGAGAACCAGTTTTCAGGAACCATTGACTCTAATTTCTTGTGCCTGTGTGTTTGCAGACTTTCCTCACCCTGAAGTTACTTTGTAGTGTCCTGGAAAACCTGGGCACCAAGAAAAATAAATGCCAGTTGTAATTTTTAAATTTTTTAATAGTTTTTTTGGGTTTTGGGGGGTTCTTTTTGTTTGTGTTTTTGTTTGTTTGTTTGTTTGGGGTTTTTTTAAGATTTAGGAAATACTGCCACCTTCCCTAGTGGTATAATAAACAAAGCACCCATTGAAACAAATTGATGGCTTTTATTTTTGTCTCCTCTTTTCAATAAATAGCAGCTTATTTGAAAGAAGTGGGAATTAGCTGGAACTAAGTAAAACAACTATCCATGATAAAGGTTGGTGACAATCAGGCAAGAAATAATTTTCTGGTCTCAGCCAAATTTTTTCAGTCTGAGACATTTGTGGCTGCCTGAAATGGGTGAGGGCTGAGATCTCAGCCCACATTACAAAAGAGCTGTGAGGCTGATGGAGCTCTCACGGGTCCACCAAAACTTTTTTCTCAGGTTTCATCTCAGTTTTGATTTTCTTATGTTTACACTGCAGTCAGGGAGAGCAAAGTATCAAAACAAAACTCATTTCCAGCCTTCAGAAAACGTATAAGTGGCTTTAGAAAAGCTTGGAATGAAATACTTCAATAACATGCGAGCCTTCCTCTCTGAAGAGTTTCACATCAATATCTTTGTGGAAACAAACATTTTCCTGATTTCAACAGGCCAGTGTTTCTCCTTAAAATACTTTTCAAGGCTCTCACCTAATTCAGACAATTACACAGACACAACTCCAGAAATCCTATGACTTTCTTTAGGCTTTTTGAACTTTCCTAAAACAAAAGTACCAGTTTCTATTCAATTTCCTGGCACAGAAATAGACATGGAAAATTGTAATTGTTAAATACTTACTGGGCTTTTGTAGCAGAGCATGAAACACAAACATTAATTCTCAGATTCTCCAAACCCCTACACTTTACAGAAATCCAGAAGAGACATTTCCTCAGTGTCCCCACTGGTGATGGTCACAGGTAAAAAGCTCCATGAAACTGGAATGATGCTTTGAAATCCATGACTCTTTTTGGGAAGCTGAACATATGTTGCTCAAGCTCCACCAGCAGAAGGAGGGCAACCTGTGTGAGCCAACTGCCTCCCCATTTCTCTCCCAGTGCACTCCTAAGAACCCCAGTGGGTAATGGCAGACTTGTTTCATTATAACCCCTCTATGTATGGATTAATACACTCACTGCAGCCTTCTAGCACTCCACTGCTCAAGTAATAGACTGTAATATCCCTGACATTCAGGATGAAAAAATCAGAATACAATTAAAAACAGAATACATAATATTCACTGAAATAAAACAGATTTTCAATCAATTAAAACAGACTCTCCTTCCAATAGCGCCAGACAAATAATACATTTACAAAACTAATCGGTTCTACACAAGCTGAGCTAATGAGTGTCATTTGGGTCACATCCTCAAATTGCAAATAAATGTTATCATTTATCAACCTAACACATTACTCAATAAATCTTCTGCACCACTGTTCATACTTATCAGCTGTGTCATTTAATATTCCTTTCTGGTTTAGAAAACTATTTCCTCTGGTGCCTGACCCTTTGTAATGGAAAACTACTGAAAACAGACAGTAGCTAATTCGAGAATCATATAATTTGGAGCTAAACAGAGCTGTGGCTGGTCTTGAAATGCTCTAATATTAATTTTTCAATGGGTCTCCTCCCAGGCTGGAAATATTACAAGCTGTTGAAATGAAATTTTCGTTTAAGGAAGGTCAGACTGTAGTCAGTGCTATAAGAGGTTTTACAGTATATAAAAGCATTAAAATGATTACCTTCTGTCCAGACAAGGAGACCTGCTTGCTCATTTATGCAAGAGCAATTTGGACACTCCCAGTTCCAGGCAGAAGCCCTCCCCATCGCAGCCACCTGGTGCACAGCACACCACCTCGTGTGCAGGTTGGTGATCCTGGTGATTTCAGCATCTCCCAAACCCTGCTGGGATGGGAATGAGAGAGGGGGAAGCTTCCAAATGCTGTTCACCAACACCCTGCTCCCTTTCCGACAGCCAGGGGTGAAACAGGTCATGTTTCCCCCCGGGTGACCATTGGAGGGTCCTTTCCTGTGTCCCAGCCTGCTGTCCCAGCAGTGCCATCCTGTCCAGGCTCACTGCAGCCTCAGCACAGCGAGGCTCCTCTTCCCAACACATCCATTCCGGAACGGAATTGCTCAGACTCGTCTTCATTGCAAGCACATGAAAGCACAGCTCACAGCCTCTGGGACACATCTGAGAGGGACATCCTGTGACTGCCCTCCTCCAGGAGTGTGCCTGTGTGTCTCCAGAGCATGTTCAGAGTGACTGCTAACCACTGAAGGGGTTATGAGCTGTGGTGTCCTCCCTGTGCACTTGCTTTACAACCACTGCCCAGCTGGACATGATCTACAGGCACAGGGCCACATTTTACCAGAAGATCCCTCACTAGCTGTGCTTGGAATAGTGAAAATGATCCTTTCAACAAACATGGCTGAGCTGGGTGCGCTGGTGGTCAGCTGGTCAGGTTACTGTGTGCATGTAACTCACTCCTCATTTTCAGCTCTCTTTCCCCTGACTCCTTCCTGTTATGTTCTGTATCTCCTGCCCCACTACTGCTCAGAGAAGTGCCCTTGCATTGATTCAAATCCCCCCTTAGCACCATCTTCGCTCTGTCCCTTCATCTTTATGGATCTTAATATTCTCATCAGCCTCCTTACTTTTACTTTCAGCTCATATCCCCACCCATTTCCTATCACCTCATTTGGTCCTGCTCCTTCATTTCCCTCTTTTTCATCCTTCTCAGTCCTTACATTTCATCATTTAAGCCAGATATGTTTTCTGAACCCCTGCCTGCCTCTGGCACCAGCTCAGCTTAAAAACAAGGATGAGACAGCATTTTGTTGTCAGCTTGAGCCTTGTTGTGACAGAAAGCCCCAAATGCAAAGAGATATGACTGCTCCAGCAGCTGGAAACCCAAATAGAATCATTGAATGGTTTGGGTGGAAAGGACCTTAAAGACCATCTTGTTCCAAACCCTGCCAGGGGCAGGGACACCTTCCACCACAAATATGAGCAGGCTGTCACCCCTCACTCAGCAGGAGCAGTGGAAGTATGGACCATGCATGCCTCATGCAAAGCTCTGCAACAACTCTCTGTAAAGCTGGAGACACACGCAGAGCTTTGCAAAGATTTCCCCCTTAGGGAAGTTTTGACTGCAAAGTCAGCAAAAAGCACCCCTGGTACAAGAGAATCTGTTGACAAATAACATGCTCTCAAAGCAGGAGATTAAATCAAAGTAATGTGGCTTAAATTATGTAGCCAGAAGCAAACAAAAGTGTGGAGAGTTATAAGCAACGGAAAATTACAGGTTGGTTATGGGAACTGTTAGACAACATTAGCTTAAACATTGGTATCTTCCTATAGATGTGGCTCTCATATTGCTTATAAACAGTCTTAGATCTACTGAAATGTCCCAGAACAAGGAGTTTTTCATCTTTCAAAAACTGGCCTTAGCACATTGAAGTTCTACCTTATCTGATTTCACTGAGAATGTATGGAAACGAGCAAATCTGCTGTTCTGGATTTCCATATCAACAGAACTCAGATAAACATGCCAACACCTCGACTGCTCGTTTGAACTGTGGTTTTGATCTTACTGCTTTCAGTGAGAGCCCTGGAAACTTTACAGCACTGGAATATCCAAACTGGGATCTTCTCTGCAGATCTGAGAGGGAACTTTACACTTGACTGTTACATTTATTCTAATGTTTGTTTATATAATTTAATAAACACAGCAGTACTATAGATGGAATTTAGCAATGTGTAAATACCTCAAAAATAGTACGCACAACATTTATGGCCCAGCATAGTCATAACACATCAACCACTATTAAAAACCCATTTACTTGAATTTTAGGGTTGCACTTCACACTGCTAAATGTCTTAGATAAGTTTATCCAGCCATTTCTAATGTAACATGCAACATTAACGGGAATGCATTTGCAGTGCCTGTTGACCACTTTAACCAGTTTAATAAGCCATGAATAATAAGGTACATGCACAGAAGTGTTGAATAAGTATTGGGTAAATCTTCATTATTAAAATATTCACCTCCCCAACAAAAGGAAACACCTTTTCTTTGAATGACAATATGCTGAACTCATGGGAGTTATAGTGTCTCTGTGCTTTCAGTAAATATTTTCCTTTGTCAGCCTGGCCTGTGTGCATTGTGTGTGTGGGTGCTTCAGATGAGTGTTTTCTGGCAGTATTTACATTTCTATCTGCACGTCACCTGGAGTGACAATGAACAATTGTTAAGCATCTTGCAGAGCTTTGTCTTGCTCCAAACTACTTCTTTCCTCTTGTGCATAAAGAGACTGCTGATTCCATAGCTCGCTGTGTTTCAGCATTTAGAGCAAACTCCAGCTTTATAATCTGGAAATATCTTGGCTCAGCCACGTTTAGATAGTCTCACATGGGGTGGGAATGCATTCTGTGAGAGCACAGAGGTGAGACTTGAGAGCATTCACAAACCACATTCTGCTCTCTGCTGTCTCACTCTAGCGTGTATTGCTGCACAGAAGTAACAAGTAGATATTCCCAGGGATGTGAACTTTATGCAGATTCCTTGCCTGTTTATTCTGTGAGGATACATTCTATGCCTTTATTCTTTCACTAAACAGTCATTTAACTACCTCTTTGTGGCACATAATCATTACACCCATGTACAACCAAATTCCTGTCTCTGTGCTTTCCTTCTCCCACTCAGCAGTGTGCAAAGCCCCAGCCCTTCCCTGCATTTATCATTCTTCTCCCCACTGCAGCTGCTGCAGAATCTGGTTTGCGTGCTGAAGAACAGCCATAAAAAACCACCACCCAGCCATTTTATAAGCCTTTCAGCACCAGTCACCTGGATTTACTCTGTGGGTCTTGAAGCTGGTATTGATCACAAGGAATAACACTGAAATAGTACGTTCTGGGAAAATTAATGGAATTAGCCACCAGGGTTTTTTTTACCCATGCTCCAAAGTATCAAATGCTCCATTATGAAAGCCATTCTGGTTATAATTCTTCCCTTATACCAACTTCTTTCTGCTGCTTGCAATTTTCAGTAAAACCTAATAAATAGTTTCTCTAGGGTTTTGTATTCAAGGATACAGAATAATGGTTGTAACTTGCCTCAGGTGCCTGTTCACCATGGTTACCACATTGCGTTTCAGAGAGCTGTCCATCGGAGCTTTGGGCTGCGGGGAGATGGGCTGAGCTGTGAGCCCCTGGCAGGACAGGGAGGCAGCTTGGAGTCTCCTAAGGTGGCAGAATAAATTACAGATTAATTGCCATTGTCTAAGCAGTGACAATCATAATTTATTTTTCAACAAGATATGACATCGGAAGTCTTAAAAAAACCGACCACCCTTTTAAAGCCAGGCAAATTAACACAGGTGTATAAAATGTCTCATCCTGTGGTTATTTGTTATTGCAAAACTTTCTTGACTTTCCCCTGAGATGTCAAAATTTTTACTCTGAGATCTGTCATTCCTTAGTTTTGCTCTTCTTCAACAGTTTGCTTAGATTTTAAAAAGATTTGTCTATAGCACTAAGCAGAAATCAGATGATGAATTTTAGACTTTGATTGCATGTAAAGTGGAGAGTCAAGAATGCATCAATATGCTACTGCTCTGAGAAACTGAAGCCTATTCTCTCCCCAAGTTTATGGTTGTGGGAGTCTGACTAGTAAGAAGATATTTTATTTAGTTGTATCACAGAGCAGGTTGTGCTCTATATAGTGCAATGTCTGCTGACTGAGTCTTCGAGACTAGGAATTATTCTCTAAAGAGGAGATTCTGAAGAACATCACCTAATCAGTGTGCTCTCTTCATTGCACACGTTAGCTGACATTAGCAGGCTGTTTTACTCCAGGCTCTGCAGCATTTTGGACATCTTTTTGCAGCTGCTTCAATAAAGTTTTTGGTAGAGAGCTCAGGGTGTTAAGCACATGTTCACCATTAACAATAATGGCAGCCATGCACATATTGCTATCAGGACTTCATTTACTAATTACCTCCAAGGCTTTCTATTCTAAACCAAATACATTAAGTGCAGCATTTGCCAGAATGCACTCGAGTTTCTTTCATTCATACTTCTGTTCCAGGCTCCAGACAGACCAAATATTCTGATCGTGTCACTCTTTGATGCTAAATTGGATACAAATGTACTTGGATAATTAATCACACTCAGTGTTTATTGTGCATCCTTCTTATTATTATGCAAGCAGATTTTTCACAGCTTGTAGTTCATTATCAGAGTGCATGAAAACAGCTGATTACCTTTCTTCTCATATAATTACATTAACAGCAAGGCCAACTTCCTTTTTTCCATGTATCTTTGACCATGTGAAGTATTTCAGGAAAGACTTGTTAGGGGAAAAATATCCAGGTTTCAATTACCACTGACAAACACCATGTCCAGAAATACCCAGTGTTCCCATCCCCACAGAAAGCAGATGCAAAAGAAAGAAATGCCATCTGCTGTCCCTCAGTCCCAGTGGAGATAAACCCTGCTCTGAGCTGCACTTTCTGCCTCTGTCTGGACAGGATTATGCCCAAGGAAAGACTCAGCCATGGCAGTTACACACATGGAGTATCTTTTTCTTTTACAGCTACTATCATTCAGATTTTCTCCATTTAAATGCAATCAATATTCTACATTCTCTGGGTGAACTTTTTAATAAGCTCATACCATCCTTTTTTTAAACAGAACTTTGCTGGAAGCTGGTTTCATCTGGTTTGGGAGCACCCAGGGAGAAAATATAGTAGAAAATATAGCACTGACATGGACAGAGAAACACACTGACCAACCTTGTTATCCTTTATGCTGATGTCAATGAGTGTGCACAGAGTAAAACTTGGTGAGTGTCAGCACCACCTTTCCCAGGATGAGTCACTCCCTGGAAAATGTCACTGGACAGTTTTTTCTTTGGCAGCAGCACTCCTGAAGTAAATGAAGGCTTAGTATTAAAAGAGTGCTTTAACCCCCTAACAGTCACAGAAAAGAAAAAACACACACACACACAAACAATAGGAGTGCAGAGAAAAAAAAATACTGTAGAAGATGTCTAGATTTAGGTGAATTTGGCTGAACAAACATGTTTTCCACGGATCTGTATTTTCGATGTCAAATTACTAAAAACTTCAAAAATTGCCATGACCCAAGTTGCATCAATTCACTGACTTTTACTCATCAACCCTCTGGGTCACCAGAGCTGAGATTTTTTATTATTTTATTTTTTACTTTATCCAGATTTTTCTTTACTGTGTGTCTCTAGTCCCAAAAAAAAGATGTTTTGGGGCCCTTCTTTGGAAATGGGTGCACATTTTCCAGCCATCCCTTCTGCCATTCCCACCTCAGAGATCTGCCCACACCTCTCTGTATTCCCCTTGCCAGCTGCCTGTGTGCTCTGAATAGGATGTGGCCATTCATTTCTGGAGCAGCTGCAAGAGAGATGAACCCCATTTGGATTGAATTTCAGCCTTTTAATTATTGGTAGCACCCAAATAGCTTCACCTCAGCTTAGGCTGATGATGTATATTTTTAAAACAAAGTAAAACTGTTACTTGGTTAACATTATTTTTATTCCATCTTGACAGGATGTGCAAGTTTTTAGTTTCATTGAATTGCAAGAAAATGCGCTCTGAGATTTTCGTTTCCTTTTTGAGTTCCCATAGTAGATATTTTGCTTTGTATTGAATCTGCACTGTATTATTATTCATAATTGCCCCTTTTTGTCTGATAAATTACAGGGAAATGAAGAAGAGGGACTTAAAGTCTATAAGGAAATTAGGAAATTTGCTGTCGAAAGATTAACACTATATTGACTCACCTTAGTGTTTTTTTAAAGACTAATATTAGAGGAGAATTCATCATCTAAGCTTCCCCTAAATATATCAATTCTCAGCCCATCTCTGACACAGAAAAATACTACTCTCATGAAAAGTTGTGGTAAACATAAACCAGAGAAACCATTTATTCCTGATGCTCTAATTGGCCTCATCCACTGAAAATAAACACAGAGCTGTTGTGTCCCAGAGCAGGAGATAAAATCAGCCTTGTTCTCCCTGTGCAGCTCTGGTGAGTTGTACAGACAGGTGAGAGATAGATTTTCCTCACTCAATACATCGATGAGAAAGGCTGCCAATCAAGCAGTGTTTCCAGGAGATGGATGAGTCCATCCTGGTGAGAGCTGCTTGCCATCCAGGGCTGCTTGTGTTTGTGAGGACACTCCTCAGCCCAACTCTGTCCCTCAGTGCAATTACAATCCTCATTTCTTACTATATTTCTTCTTTTGTGTGAAAAACAGAATGCTTGAGCAGTTACTGTGCTTATTTGCATATGGGCATTTTGCAGCACTTTTCATCAACCCTGCTCCCTCATGTAATTATGTCAGCCCAGCTTTTTCCTCGGGCTGTTTTCTCCTTCTCATTATGCCTTCACCAGCACCAAACTTCCCTGTGCCTGCCTCTAAATTATCTTCTGGACCAAATCAATGTTTAGAGCTTTAATCAAACTGAATTCAGACTCTGCATCCTTTCGCATTAGTTTGGTTACACTTAAAAAAACCTGTGAGGACAAACAGCACTCATTTCTATTGTGCTTTGGAATCACTTCTGGGATCAAATGATCTTTCAGATCTGGATGAAGCTGTTGACTTCACTAGGGTTACATCTGTAGATATGAAAACAGAGTACAACCAGACCAATGGGTGCTAAATTAATTAATAATTTCAGAAAATTAGGTCTCCTCTCTGAGAGGAGTGGCACAAAATCAACTATAAACACATACTGACAACACAGAATCCTCAATTATTTTCCTAAAGGTTAATTTTATTGTCTGTAAATTTACTAGGAGAGCAATTCCCTCTGGCAGGCCTTATGACATTTCATAAACCTGTTATTTTTTTCATAATGACTTCCCTCTAGAATTAAAAAAAAAAAAGGAAGGGTAGCTCATGCACCGTACTGCTCTGGTGTGTCATTTGCATGTTTAAATACTCACTGCTTACACAATGTGCATTTCTCTCAAAGAGCAAGTAGGGGAGAGAAACTTTCGATCAGCTTCCACAATTCCAGGTTTTCTCTCATCGCTGCCTTTAGACTTTTATGCTAGAGGGACAAAAAATGATCTTCACTACTAATTTCACATATTAAGCAGAGTAGCCTTTGAAATTTCTATATGATTCTTGTACATATTTCCTATGAACTTGAATAGGTACCATATTTTCACTGCTAAAATATTGGAACTTTTTCAGATGGCAAATTGTCCATGAGATTTCTTCTTGCAAACAAGAGCATCATTAGTTTATTCTTTAATTTCTTTTCAAAAAGTAGTATATGAAAAGAGGGAGAACTCTGCCCGCAGATAATAACTCAAGTAAACTGGTTTCATCTTATATCAAAAGCAAGCCAACAACCATGGTGCAACAAAAGACATAACCTAGCATAAATAAAAGGGGGTTTAATTACTCCTATGATTACACGAGATGAAGGTAAAATCACAGGTCTCTGATATGCAAAAGCTTTACTTCATCATTTGTGGAACTCCAGGATGTTTCTAGTCATGCTGTTTTGGGCCACTGAATCTAAAGATTTCAATTTTTCTCTTCTTTTGCCTCCTCGCATTTTTATTTCTATTTTACCAAGATCCAGAATGTCATTTCTCCAGAAGGCCAGCTCAGAGCAGCTCACTCGCTGTGTTTGAGTTCATTACTGTGGGGCACTAGGAAAACATGACATGAAATCCTACTGCTCTCTCCTGATATTCCCTGGGACTTAAACATGCTCTGACAAATAAATTCTCAGTCCCAAATTATCCTGTTTGGATTAGCAGAGCTTGCTGATCCCAGGAGGAATGGAGGCAGCACAGACCTGCCCTCCTCTTCTTGCTGTGCAGGAACGAAACTCTGGATCAAACATCCTCAAAATCCCCACCCTTGTGAAAGAAGAACAGATGGACAACCACAATTTAGAGTCTCTCTGGAATTCCACTGGAATACTTAGCAGTTTTTCTTTTGTTGTTGCTGTTGATTTATGGAAGAGAGCAAGATTAAAAAGTATCATCTCACTGAAGGAACTGGAAATTGTAATGAGTTTTGTGGTCAGCAGTGATCATATTAGCTTTCCCTAAAACAGGATATATCCAAATTCTCATCTAATTACATTTTCAAAATGAAGCAGGGAGAGAAAGGTCACAGCATTACAGCCAGCATATTTTGTTTTCCTCTGGAAAGAGTACAAGAATAGTTTCAATGGAAGCAGTTTGCGATTATGCTTGATAATTTGTAATTAACTCTCCAGGGTGCTGTGAGGCCTAATTAATTACTTATTGGAAAACATTTGGAGATCTTTGGATCAAGGCTACTATAATAATGCCAAGAATTGTTGTAATTGTTATCGTTAGGTATTTTCCATCCCCAAATGCAGTTAGGTGGAAAATGTACCTTTATTACCTTATGATGTCTTACAGGCAGGACTAATCTGCTGAAAAGCAGTATTTAAAAGCTGAGAATAATTTTCTCTGCAGTGGGGAGCCGGAGATGTTTATTCTAAACCTGTGAATATAATTTATGAGTAAAGCAAACACATAAATTTCATTCAGAAGTTTCACAGTAATAACACACTTTATATTCTCCATCTGCAGATAAGCAGGTGCATCTATTTGTAGAATTTAAGTTATGAAACTGTCTTCAGGGCTGTGAAACTAGTGTATCACCAATGCCTCTGTGTGTTTAGCATCCAGCATTCATTCTCAGGCCTGTCAACAGGAACATGCCACCTGTGCAATTAACCCAAATTAATGCAGAGATGGAGGGTCACGACGAGATGAGGAGCTCTAGTCAATATCCCTTGCTGCAAAACCAGTCCATCTAATACTTGTTTCTCAGAGTACATGGGTTTGCAGGGTTGAACAGGCTCAACTGTAAAAAGGAGGACAGATGTTAGCTTTTCTCCCAAAATTTGGAGAAGAAAAGGACAGCTTCAAAAAAAACCCCCATCAACTTGCAGGAGGAAGGAAGTGGCTTTTGCAATCTCTGCTGCTCAGAGGAGCTCTGAGCTGCGGAGGAGGGAAACTGTGAGCAATGGAGTGAAAGCTGTGTGTGAGGATTCAAGAGCCTTTCAGTGTCTCCAGACAGCACTGCAAAAATGTTCACTCTTCATACAGAAACTGAGAAATCTGCAGAGGATTTTCTCAGAATTATAGACATTTTTCTTCCCCCCAACTCTCCCCAGATCTTACTGTTTTATGGTAGGTAAATCTAAAGCAAATGGGTAAATCATGCTCTGTAACTCCTAAGCATAGCTGCATATTTATCTTCAGTATCAAAGCCCCTTGAAAATGCCTGCAGTGAAAAATAAAAATCTAATTGTGTTACACTGAAGAGTCCAAGAGATAGGAAATATTCCTGAGGTTTCTTTACTGTGAAGAGCTAACAACCTGGGAGTCTAAATCAGGATGTTTTGCTAAACACTGTTCAAACAAGGAAAGGCTGAAGTTTGAAGATAGTGAGTGTCTTTCAAGTACAGATCGACCCTGGAGGAACCCTGCCAGTGCTGTGAAAGTGTGGGCAAAAATAGACACAAATATACATATGATCTATGGAACTCATAATGATTATCTAGAGAAATATGGTTTACTAGTAGTACCTACTCGTGCTTCTTTCGGAAGAAGAAAGATCTCAAAATGTATTGCTTTCAATATTGTTTCCCGCGTAGTAATACATTTATGAATAAATCTCAAGATAACTACATAACAGTCTTTTTAAAATTTATTTATTTTATGGTGTTGAATGTGTAGTTCCCCCAAGCATTAGCTGTCTCTAACAAGCAGGTTGTGGTGGCTCTCTGTTTACCTTGTCAACAGTACTCATTTCTGTTATCACTCTTCTGGAAGAACAAAGTTTCTAGATATGCCTCAAAGGTGAACATAATTATGCTGTTTACATTGTTATTCCTACAGGGATCATAAAACAGTACTTAGAATGATGTTTACAGTCATCAGCGAGGCAGAAATTACTCTGTACATAGGAGAAAGGCAGGAAACAATACCCTGTCACTGCCTAATTACAAATGGGACTGTGCTGTGCAAAGATCCCCTGCCTCACACGTGATCTAGGTGCTGGGTACATCAGTAGCCTGAAGCATTCAGCAATTACTCTGTCCATCAAAACAAAATTTCTCTGAAGTGTTTTCACTGGGGCCCTGCAGACAGCATGGCTTACCAGTTCCTAACTTGATATTTAAAGCAACAAATAAATAAACCAAATATAATGATGTATGCTTTAATGTATCAAAAAAACCCCATCCTTCCTCCATGCCAAACTTTTCTGGTTTTTTGCTAGGGTCAGCAGCAAAGTGAAGTGAAGCCCACAGAGTAATTTCCTTTAACTTCAGAGCGGTTTGGGTCAGACGTTTGCAGTGGGGCTCATGAAAAGCAGCAGTGAAGTGGAAATTCTGCTGCAGGGGTGTTCACAGCAAGGGAGCACAGCTGCTCCTCCTGCCATCCACCCCATGAGCTGCCTAGGAAAACACAGACACAGCAACACTTTTTAGAGTTACTTCTCTAAAATATACAAGAAATACAGATTTAAGACAGCTTAGCAATGATAATTTGAGCTTTGCTTTAGACTACAACTTGGATTTTTGCACTAAACGAAGTGTTATCCTTATTTCCCGACTGCTAATCACCAGTAAGCCTGTTCCATTCAGGATAAGGTACACTCACAATCTTCCTGCTGGAATATGAAGTTTATCCTGGCTGACACTTTCCTCTCCTCTTTTGGTGGCCTGGTAGTCAAACATCATTGCTGTTTGTGGAGGAAGAGCAGGGGGAGGCATCAGCTCCATTGCACATCCATGGCAACGTCAGCCACAGGAGTTCAAACTAATCAGCCTGCATCATCAAATATGTATCACAAAACCCCAAAAGCTGTCATTTCGGAGAGAAGGAAAATAATAAAAGAACTGCAGCATAGGAAATGCATCGAGGATACAGCAAAACCAATTTTTGTGGGAATCCTTGGACCTTGTCGACACAGCGCTGTTGTTTATGGAGGCAATTATGTCGGGGTAAACACCCTGCTGGGAGAAAAGTGCAGCTCCTGAGGCTAAACAGATGGAGGATGTACCTTTGCCCTGGTTAACCTGGACAGTGTGAAGGTCTGGGACAGTCATGTCCTGCTGCTGGTCACCTGTGGGTCACACCAGATCCTCAGCACTGGCCTGGGATGCAGTGCAAGAAGGACACTGGGGAATGTCTTAGAAACATAAACTATAGAATCATGGAATGGTTTGGGTTGGAAGGGACCTTTTGAAGGTCAGCCAGTCCAACCCCTGCCATGTGCAGGGACACTCCCACTAGCCTGGGTTGCTCCCATCCAGCCTGTCCTTGAATCCAATAGAGCATTGGAAATTAAAGTCCAGAGACCAAAAGGACTTTTGAGAGGTTTTCAGTAATTTGCCTTATTTTTTCATCTAAGAGTGAGAGCTGGTGAAGTCGCTGAGCACATAACTGTGGTTGACAGGGAGGTCAGGGCTTCCACCAAGCTGTGAAGCTTGTTCCTAGCGCAGCACTTCCAGCTGCAAAACACAGGCCAAACTCAGGGTTATTGCTGCCACATATATTTAAGAGGTGACAGTCATGAAAGCAAGGGCACAGAGTGCACCAGAGGTACAGTTCATACATTATCAATTTCACGACACATCTGTTAAATTCTTATCTCTTTAGATGTATTTCCAGCTTGACAAAATAAAGCTCTAAGAAGAGAGGCATGTTCTAATCACTCAGAAGGCTGAAATAAAACATATCCATGCCACGGTTTGCTGTATCTCTTTTGTCATTTGTACAGCGTGTTACAGCCTCAGTTACTCATTGAGTGTTTAAACTATTTAAAGTGAAACTGGAAACAGCATTGTCTGCTTTTCTTTCACAGAGTTTCAAGCTAGAGAACTTATCAGGTCTCAAATAATTCAGTTTGAACCAGAGTTCACATTAGAACAAAGAGGAAGTTTTGGTGTTCTTGTCTTTCCAGAACACTGTTCATACTCTTCTCTGCAAATGGGGAAATTTAGAAGCCTGTATTACCTTTAAAGCTTTAACAAGATTTCTCAATTGGTTGACATGTATGTTTTCCTTAATTGTTTCTTATTTCATCATGGACCAAAATCTGTGAGTTCAACAGCCATTCTTATATAAGGAGTCTCATTGACTGTGATGAAATTTTTTCTGAATTTCAGTAATGATGGATAAATGCTCCAATTAATTATATAATGAACTATCCTTAATAGCATTATGTAATTACTCTTTTTTTAACCCTCCACATTAACATGATTTAGCAATTACGATTTCTACAATGAAAAAATATTTTAAAATTATAAAAAATGGACAGGATTTGCTCACAAACTCTCAGACACATGAAGAAAACAGCTAGAAGCTGGGATAGCACAGACAGAAGACTTTGCCATTGTGCTTTCACAACTTGTCCCCCTCCTCTGGACAGACATTCAGTTTAGAAAAAACCTTTGTTATAGCCCCAACCATATGTTAAAATAAAATTTGCTATTTTACATTGCTGATTGAAATCCTCACTATCTTAATTTTCTAACACCCTAAATTTGTTTATTTCAATAATATTTTAATTTGTATGTGGATAAATTCATGCACAGTTTCTTAGGTGGACCAGGAGGATGAGAATACAGCCAAGAAATCTGTTTCTAGGAAGCTCTGAATTACATTAGCAATATATTTTAGCAATAACAATCAAGCCTGTCTCATTTCCTTGGGATTAATGATTAGCTGGGAGAGCTGATGGCCTCGAGTAGGAGTCATTATTTTATTAGAGGTAATTTTTTTTTGTTTTGTTTTTAATTAGGCAACAATTAGAAAAAAAACTCCTGCCTTCTCTGTGTGTAAGAGGAATGAAAGCATAACAAGAGAAAAAAATACAATCACTCACAGAAGGGAAAAGGTCTCTTTAAAGAGTTTGATAACCTTTGGTAAGATAAGCAGGTAAATACTGCAACAAAACCAGTATTTTCTGTGGGTTTCATCTGTTCTCTCAAGTGTTTGTGTTTCTCCACTCCCAGCGGGGTTTTCTGTTGATGTTTTGAAAAATGAAGCATGTAGATTTTGAGAAACATTTGTAAATCTATTGTGTGCGTTTGGAAAAGGTTTTACAACATAATCCTTTGTGATGGGTGGCTCTGTCTGACTTCAAGTCTGCCAGCTAAAATGCACTGCAGATGGGTGAGGAGAAGAAAGACTAGAAAATGTGAAAGATCTTTAAAACTTAAAATCTCACAAATCCTCGGGGAGGTAAAAAAACTCCAAACCAAACCAAAACACAAAAGAAGAGCCACAGCCTTACAACCCAGTCAATTTTACCTCTCTTACCAGAAAAATATTAGAAAAAATAGTTAAATTAACTCATTGCAAGTACTCAAAACACATTTTATTACTGACCACTGAAGGTCAGAGCACAGACTTGTAAATTTTACACCTAACATGAAGCAGAAGGGAACTGCAAACACGTTGGAATATGAAAACAAGTTTTAAAAAATCAAGATGATCTTGAGTAATGGAGTTGATTTGAAAAGAAAAATAAAGTGGGAATAAATTTTATGGTTAAACAGGAGCAATCAGCTGCATAGGTACAGGGTGGTGGAAAGCACCCCGTTGTGAGTGCTGTAAATCAGAAAAAGTTGTGGAGCTAAACCCAAAGTGGCTGAGAAGCGCAGAAAGCAAGACCAGAGGTTTACAGAATGTGCATCTCATGCTGGGACTTCCATACAGCTACCACCTGATTTTGGGGAAAGAACAGGCATGGTCCTGTATGACAAGGTGATACAGTGATTTCACAGATAAAGACAACAGCAAAAATGCTTGAGATCAAACTGGTTCTGAGGATGAGTTTTTCTAACTCTACTTGTCCAGGTTGCTCTTGGGTTCCTTGGCAGTTTTTGCACTTCTCAAGAAGTGTTGTCAAGAGAAGGGAAGGGAAGAAGCCTTCTTGGTGCGTCTGAAAAGCAGGATCACGCATCTTGAGTGAGAAAAACTTAACCCACTAGAAAAACTGGTGTGCAAAGTTCAGACGGCTTTAGCCTTCAATTCCCAAACAATTTATAAATTACCTTCATCTTGCAGGTTTTCACTCTTAAGTGTGTTATTTATAACTCTGAGTGTTGTAGCTGAAGAGAACCAGCGCCCATGACAATGCTGTTTTCAGTTCAAGCACACTTTTGATGACTTTGTCTTTGTTAACTTATTTGTCTTTGCTTTGTGAAATTATCTGCCATTTGCTCATCATGTTCTGCAAATCCTCTGCAGTAATAACCACAAGCAACAGCCCTTCTGTCTAGTCAGTCGAGATTTGACAGCCTCTGTTTGTTAAACGAATCACTTCACTGAGACTTTGGAACACACTTTTCATCTCCCTCCATTCTCATTATCCAGCTAAGGTCCTTATAACATATGGTCCTATTTTCCTAATTGCATCCACCGTTCCACGTCAAACCAAGCTAATCTTTCAAACCGTCAGGCTAATCAGGACAAAATGCATGGCCACTGTTTGCACACATGCTGGGAACAAGAGGGGAACAGGACCTACACGAATCAGAAAATGCCACCGAGTCCCAGCTGCCTTGTTTATTCCTCCCTCATTTTCTGAGATTATCTGAAACGCATCTTCTCTCCCATTTACATTTTCGGAGTGATTTTCTCGGCAGAGAACTATTAGCACTGGTGGCTGATGTCCGACCCTGCCAGACCTGCACCATAAAGTACAACTTTCACTGGTGATTCCCAGGAGACAGATCATTAGGGGAAGGAATAATGCTGTGCAGCATGTTCTTATTACCCACGAGAAAAGACAGCATATTATTCAACCACCTTTAAGCCAGCAAAAATGTAGTCGGTGTGGCAATTACCACTCCGTTGCAGGTTTCTTATTTGGTAAAAATAAAAGTAGCATGTAGCTTGTAATTTACTTATCATAACTTTGACATAATCACAGCAAGCCTGATCATTCCTCGAAAGCTGGTTGGGGAGATGTTAGTTTGTACACTTAAGCACACATCTGTAGACTAAAAGAAACAACTCTAAAGAAAAACTCTACCCTTGTATTTTAAATAAATTTTTGGTATCTCTGCCTGCTGATATATCACAGAATTCCATGAAAGCTGTAAGAATTTAGTAACTTGACCTAACTTTTAGTGCATCTTCAGCCTGAATTATCATTACTCCTGAATAAATGCACCAGGAACATGAAGCCTGAGCTAGCCCTGAGTTAGGATTTTCCTCAACTTTAGTTCTATCCCTCCACATCCCACAACACACCTTGTGTCATCGTGCCCTGAGCTGAGCCTTTAACCACACACATGAGTAAAACCATCCACTTTCTGGGTTTGGTTTGAAAACACTCACTTCTTGTGGTGTTTCTCTTCAAATGTAGCACAGGAGCAGCCTGAGAGCATCTTCTCAGTGGGCAGCATAAGAGGTATAAACCCTCGTTAAATTAAAATATGGGTGCCAAGGGACAATTGGTTTTTATGATCAGAATCCAGATTATATTTAGGTATAAGCAAATGTTTCAAATATAATTAGTACAAATCCTTGTAAGTTTACCTAGAAAATTAGTTCCTGCAAGATCAGTTTAGGGGTCATTCCCCATTCCTGCTCCACGGACAATCCTGTGACTCACTCCTGCTTACACAGATCCTGGTTCACCCCATCTTGCAACAGCAAGGTCTGTTCCTAATCCATGATAATGAGCAGTGAATGAAGGAAAAGACTGCATTTTCCCATATAAAGAGAACCAATACAGAATTCAAGGGTCCTGCTCTCGTTTCATTCACACCTCGCGTGTCTCGGATTTATCTGAAGCGGGAATTGTGGAACTGTCTCTGTAAAAGACACCTAAGTACTGCTCCATGGAAATGTATGTATTCACACTGGGGCCCTATTTAGTGCCTTGGTTTGATCTCCAGTCTAAAGATATCTCTGAAGTAACATCAAAGCGTGATTTTAGAACAGTTTTTCTTACATGTTTTACACAGAGTTGACTTGATACAATTCAACTGATACGACTCAGACTAGAGACCAAGCGGGGAAGTATTAAATGTAGACATAGCAGTGCTAGGAGAGGCATTTGGAGAGGAAAAGGCTGCTGTTTCTATATATATTTAGGTACAGCCTTCGAGTAGGGAGAGATTAAATAGTCTGGAGTGCAATTTGTTTGGGAAAGAGATGGCTGAGGTGGGATGTCGCAGAGGAAAGTTATGAACAGCACTGAGAAAGTTAATAGGGAGCAATTATCTGCTATTTCTCACCACAGAAGGGTTTGGGACAGTGCACTAAATTAATTTATGCAATTTAAGAAAAGGCAAAGGGCAGCGTTTTTTTTCACACATTCACGATTAAACTGTGGAGCTGATAATTATAGGGTGTTACAGGTGCAAAAATCATAAAGAGGTTCAAGAGCAATTAAACTAATAGAGGGAAGAAGCACTTCTGGGGCCAGTGATGTGGATGGTGTGTGGGTGAGAGCAGAAGAGCCAGGCTGCAGGTATACTCTCCTTCCTCAGGCATCTGCTGACAGCCACAGCCAGAGATGAAACCCTGAACGGGATGACTCCACAGCCCAGTCCATCACAGCCTGGTTTATATTCTGCATTTTCCCTGTACACAGAGGTAGTTCCAGCCCTGGCCACTCCAGAGCCCCTGGTAGGAGAGGGCAGTCACGTCCCACAGCAAAAAAAAAACAACGAAACAACCCTGTGCTGGGCACGCAGCAATGCTTGGCAGTTATTAATACAGGTCAGATAAATATAAAATCATTTGCTTCTAAACACTTTACTAAAGTTCACCTAATGGCCAAGAGAAAACAAAATGTAATTAAGTAAATTATGTACTTCTCTGTATTTTTGAGGCTGTCTGAAGAAGAGGGGGGAAAGGATACTTAGGAGCTTGGGTTTTCAGTTCCAGATAATTAAGTTCTGCATTTGAGGCTTATTAAAATATATTGCCCAAGAGACCAGACAGAATGCGAGATGGCTGGGTACAAAACTTTCAGAGATAAAGAGAACAAAGCTGCGAGGCCTAAATGACCTTTTATTATTCCTGAATACCTTATGATGTTGGGAAATGAAGACTGTGAAACAGATGGAGCTGTTAACGAGTTTAGGCAACAACAAGACATCTGCTCAGAAAAGCTGTAGAAAAAAGCTTCAATTTCGTATTAAATACTGTGGGTCAGTTAAGATCAGTCAAACATAAAAGGGAAAAAGATAGCAAAGAGTCATAACTTTTTTTTATTGTTAAAAGCCGGAAGATATAAAGCCTTCTTTCCAAATGTGCTCAGTTTTGCTCAGACAGAAGATTCCCCAGCTGTCTGGTGGTCAGGATAGGCTGTGGATATCTCAGGGAAAGCGACCTGCAGCTGGTCTATACCAGAGCTACCTGACATGGTTTATGCCCAAATAAGTGAATTCAATCAAATTCAACAGAAATCCACGGACATGACACCAGTAGACACTTGTTGCTTGAGGAAACAGCACTAAAAGTAGAGAGTTTTGTTTGAAAACGAAGGGCCTGGTAAGAGCTGAGGTAGTTTAGGGTCCTGGGGCAGCCTGGCTCAGTGCTCCTTGCACATCTCAGCTGCTGAGCTCAGCCTGTCTTGCCAAACTGTACCTGACAGAGAGGTTAGATCAGCTTTCTGCTACATTTCGTACCCACCACACACAATATAGAAATGTTAATAATTTACTACCATTTGTCATTAATATTGCA
The DNA here is from genome assembly GCA_013397955.1 of Grantiella picta. NCBI lineage: Eukaryota > Metazoa > Chordata > Aves > Passeriformes > Meliphagidae > Grantiella > Grantiella picta. The sequence goes on along the minus strand of VZRM01002345.1, from coordinate 2,502,605 downwards.
AAGTCAAGCATTCATAAGCTGGGTTGTCTGGGCAACCTTCTCTTTCTCTCTCTCTTGTGCACTGTATTGATGAGATCTGTAATTACAGCAAGACTTGCCATTATTTCCGTGGGACCCTCGACTTGTTTGGTGCACGGATCGACCTTTAATGAGCACAGCTCATCAATGTTTTATCTCAGCCCCACTGTTAATTGTGTGGCTGTATCACATTTACCAGCACTGTTTAAACATGGGGCTGAGGACTGGCCTGACAGATTCCCTGCTGGCTTTTAAATCATAATCATTATTTCCCAGGTTTTGTGCTCTTGATCACTACGTTGACACCACAAGGACAGGGTAGGAACCTGCTAGTTTTATTGTGGGAAGCTGAAGCACCAACAGACGGAGGTCAAAACAGTTTGCTGATTTTGAATGTCCATCCTGGGGCCTCTCTGGGAGGCGAATTTTTGAGAGTGCTCAGCATTACGTGACATGAGTGCACCCCTCCTATTGACATCAGCTGCATCTACAAGCAGTGGAAATTTCTACACATCACACAATCAAAAACAACGACCAAATGGTAAAAATATCATAACCTGAGAATGATGCAAGACTGACCACATTAGGTTGAATTAAACAGCCTTTCTTGTCCAAATTATGGTGTGTTTCTATCTCGTAGGTATTTTACATTGTTCAGACCTTCCTTCTCTCTCTCCCACACATTCCCATGGACTTGTGTCTTGGTACTGCTTTCATGGAAGTGAGCAGCAAACCTTTCAGGGGTTTTAACAGAGCCAGGCTCGGCCTGAAATGAACAATATCTAATGCTCTGCTCAATTTGGCCAATAATCTCTCCTCACAACACTGGAAACAAGGATGAGCTGACCCATGCAGTGACCTGTGTCCTCCTCTCATTCCCCTGCCTTCCACCACGCAGCTGAACAAATTAATGCAACTTCAAGGCAGCCAAGTTCAGGAAGAACAGTAAATGGTGTGTTCTCTTCCAAACTCCCAAATCATCTACATTTGTTTTGGAACACTACCATGAATCACTTTAATCTTTTCTTTCTCAAGACTTTTTTTTTTTTTTTTTTAATTTCTTTCTATGAATTCCATCCTTCCCCAGCCGAACATGTCTATTCTGGGTGCACTTGAGAACTCCTCAGATGAGGGTTTTAGTCATTTGCTTTTTGGTGAGTAATTGTGCTCATTTTCAGCCAGAAGGCAGTTAACCTTTTGAGACAGTCAATTGCCCTCTCTGTGTACCTACCGCTGCTCTTACGGGTGGTGGAAGGCTAAAACTTAATAACCTAGAAAAGATGAAGCATTAACTTTGCTCTGACAAAAACTCATTCCAACTTTTAAGTCCTGACATTTTAGAGGGAACCTGAAAGATTTGGCTCTCACAGAACTATAGTTTAGAAGAGCTGGAAAGCTGACTAACTTAGTACTTATTTAATCACAGTCTGTGTGACTCAGACAGCATCTGTTGCACTTTCTTATATTTGATTGTGATAACGACGTGATTTTGAAGACTATTCTGAAAGATAATGTAAAATATAGGGAATGCATGGATGTATATATCCTTTTTATCAATTAGAAAATCTTGTTTTGCTTCAGAGAAAGAACCCTATGCACTTAAATTAAATGATAGCAATCTTTAGCAAACATACCAGGAGACTGTGATTATCCATAAGCATATTAAACTCTGCATATCTCTGTAGAAATTCCATTTAAAAGGCATTATATGCACTACATATGCAAAACAAATATTGCAACATGATACTCTTGGAATACTACATGTGATAGCAGCCAAAAAAACTCCAAGTTATAAGAGGCTGGGCAAACACAGCAAAGACAAAATTTTTTAACACTTTATACGTGAAATTCTACCCATTCCTGGAAAGGCTCACAAAAGCCCCAGGTGGCCTTTAAAGGTGAGGACAAGGGGGGAGGCTCTTTATCTGTGCCCTTGAAGGTGGGATTAAGCACCAACATTTCCTCCTTCTCCCTCCCTCTTCACCCTGGAGGTTCACCAGAACAACTGGGACAGAAAGAGACTGGGGGAGGTCAGAGGGTGATTAGAGCATCCAGCACTAGTGATAAAGTGAGGGAAAAGAGAGGACAAGAAACAAATGAAGAGACAAAATCCTGGTTTGGGTAGCTAGCCTCTGGAGGTGGGAGAAGATGAAGATGTTGTCTGTGAGAGCTGGTAGGAGACACACAGGTAGAGCTCTTCATCTGGAACTCAAAGACAGAAAAATAACTAGTTATGGCTTTGGGGAATGGTTTTTTGTTTGTTTTGATTTTATTTCTACTTGCTAAATGAAGAGGAAACAGGGCATTTCCATTGGGTTTGGATGTAAAATGGATCTGTAAAATCATTCTTCACTTGACAGGCTTGGTCTCCTGGGTGGGAGACTTTCAAGAAATGGTTCAAAAAAAGAATAAAACAAACAACCCAACCCAAAACCTGCTTCATATCCTCATGAGTATAAGATCCAAATATCTCTGTCTGGGAGATGCTCCTACCCCTGGCTGAGTAAGCTAATGATGATGTTGCTGTCTCAAAAAAGAGCAGATGTAAAGTTGCAGGGTGGAGGGAGTCTCTGATTCACATACTTCCTTATTTCCCTGTGCCTCATGAAAAATCAGGCTCAATCCACGCCACACAAAGCAGGTGTTCTTTCACAGCTCCTCATTTACCCTGCTCTTTTCTCAGTGTCTTCTCACCCCCCACAGCTTTGCCACCAGGTGCTTTTCCTGCTCCAACAGCAGGAGAACAGCAAACTTCCAAACTGGCACATCCACGGCTCTTTCCTTATCCCCATTTGCAAGAAAAAATAGAAAAAAATAGGAAAAAAAGGCTTCTAGAAGCTTTTGTGTGGGCTTGAATGACTTAAATACAAATTAATTCTTTTTCTAAATTCTTAATTCCTCAAATGCTAAGAACATTTACTACTGAGAGATGTTTTATAGAAAAAGTTTATTACTGCAAATCCATCTGCCTGCTTAAAGGTGAAAAGTTACATATATTTCTTAACAGACCCCAAATCATATGCTCTTCTGATGTCCTTATTTTCAGGTGTTTTGTGTTTCGCTGCAATCAAAATTACAAAACTGTTTAAAATGATAGGTCTACAAATTATATTTTGTGTCTTTTTAATCTTCCTTCAACTGACTGCAGAGTCAAAATTCTTTATGCAGTCATTATCTGGCAATCCTTAAGCAATTTCCTTGCCAAAACTAGAAAGAAATATCCCTACAAAGATACTTAAAAAGAGACAATACCTGCTTTGGCGATCACTCCATGCAAAGCCTTTGTGAGAACCGAATTGAAGCAGACATGCTTGGAGCTGGAAGTCTGTCTTTGTTCAAATAAGAATGAACTGACCTGAAACAACATTTTGGCTCCTTTTCAACCCCTCAGAAACTTAAAGGTGTAGCTCAAGGAATGTCCTGCATAAAAGAATAAAACAGAAACTTTTACAATGCTCAGTAATTTCTGCCCACACAAAGGACACGCAGCCATCGAGCTCAGGAAAAATTATAACCCAACCTGCACGTGTTGTAGCATATTAACTAGGGATGACCTGATCCTGCTGGCATGGCAATTCCATGGAAACACTGTGCAAATGAACAAAATTAAAGGAGTGGGGATTTTTATCAGCCAGTGCCTGGCAGAGGTGGTGTCTCTTGGTGTGTGGTGCCAGGTGAGCACAATGCTTCCTCCAACAGTCCTTGTTTTCATTATTTTCATTGATCTGACAAGATTTAATTGAAAATTCAGCTTTGACCAACTCTCAAACTTTTACTGAAAATGGTTTACTGTATCAAGCACAATTCCTATATCTTTGCATAAAGTTATTCTGCACCTTTATAACCAAATCCAGTTTTCTCTGTGACGTCAGGATAAGATGCTCAGGCACAAAAGACATTTTGGCCTCATGTCCCTAAGGACACACTCCTGGTCCAGTGCAGATCCCCCAGGGGCTGCTCTGCTCTCACAATCTGGGCATGCAGTTCTTGGTGCCTTCATGTTCCAGCTGGAACATTTAGTTGCTATTTGACACATCACCTGTCTTTGCAAACCAATAAAAACATCTCTATAAACACTTTCTGCTTTCTTAGATACTAAGCCAGACTGTAGCTTTCTGTACTGTTCTTTTATTAAGAGGCTTCAGTGTTGTCACATTTTTTATTATTATCTGTTGGGTTTTTCCAGCTATTCCTCCTGACCCAATGCCTGGAAATTGAAAAACCATGAAATATGCTGGTTTCTCCTTAGGAGCTTCAAATATTTCTCCAAATCCCCAGCAAGTCAGGCAATGATTATTAAACAGTTTTCACAAATCATAAACTATACGAGAAAAGCTCCCATTCTTAATATATCCATGATTTAAGAGAAGCAATTATCACTGCCAAGCCTTATTTTAGGGCTGCAGCTGTAACAGACTGAGAGCACTGTGATTTCATTAATAATCAATAAAAGAGGCAATAGAAGCCTTCCCTTTAAGCATCCTATTTATCGTGAAGGAATCTTCTAGTCTGAAGCAAAAATGTAATGCAGATGGATGATGACAACATCACTGGAAATATCTTCAGGCATTTACATATTTTTCTGATTCCAAAACCTATTAGAGGAGTCAGGCACATTTTGCACTCACTTTTGAGCACTGCGAACACCATGAATTTAATAATAAAGAAGGTTCCAAGTCAGTGCTAGCGTAGTGCTAAATGCAACCTGTATTTCTCCTAGGCTTTTTTCCTAAGTGACAATCTTGACGAGTCTAGACAGGCTTTTTCTCCCACGTGTTCGCTGAATTCCTCCCATTTTGCCACTGAAAAATTCCAGCAGCCTCCACAGTGCAACAGTGCAGCCAAAACCAAACATAAAATGGTGTTACAAACCCTCGCTGGAGAGCGGTGGGGAAATAAATTTTTTGCCACAAAACTGGTATTTATAACTTGAGCATCTTGTTTTTATATATCCAAGTAAAAGAATCATAGTCCCCGATGGTATCAGGGAATGGTTTGCAGATGTGTGGATATTTATCTTTTCCTGCTAATGTTATGACATTAGCATTGTAATACCTGGGATAGAAGAGAGATGAGGTTTTCAGGAAGGGAGGAAATATCTTCCATTAAAACATAGCTGGAAGAATGATGACTCTGTTTCTGTGGTAAAAGTTTTGTGCCTGAAAATATCTGTTGGGGTTTGGTATTTTCCCCGCTACTGAAAATTTTCTTCCTACAACTGCTTATAACTCATTTACACCACATGTGTTGGGGAATCCTCCAACCCTCATCGCCTCTGACATTGCCAAAGACAGAAAAAATATTACTCTAAAGAGACACTCAGAGCTTCTCCATGGCCTTTGGGGTGAAAATTGTCCAAAAAAGTGTGGGCAGAAAAACAGGACTGCAGTTCTCTGTCCTGGCTCACCTACCGCTGGAGATAGGTGACACATAAAGAGAAATAAACATAGAATCATTGAACATTCTGTGTGGGAAGGAGCCCACAAGGATCCTTTGAGTCCAGCTCCTGGCCCTGAACAGGACAATCCCAAGAATCCCAGCATGTGCCTGCATGATCAGCAGAGAGGACGGCTAAAAATCCCCAAGATGATGCCCTGCCAGTCTCTGTGTCCATGTGAAGACCCAGCTGAGCTGAAGGGAGTCAGAGCTTTGCACAGAGGAGCCACCAGCATCTCCTGGAGCTTTCCACCATCACTTCCTGGAGTTTTCCACCATCACCTCCTGGAGCTTTCCTCCATCACCTCCTGGAGCTTTCCACCAGTATCTCCTGGAGTTTTCCACCATCACCTCCTGGAGTTTTCCACCATCAGCTCCTGGAGTTTTCCACCAGCCTTGTCCCAGCACACAGCCAGGAGCAGGGCTGGCATGAGGCCACTCATCCTGGCTCAGCTCCTACAAAAAAGCCAGGCAGGACAAGGAGGAGGCAACACCACTCAAACCAGCACAGCCTTCCCTAGCAGGGAGGTCAATGCAGAAAAAGACTAAGGGATTGCTTTAGCTGTCAAAAGTGCCATATTTTAATGAAAATGGCAAGCACAAAGTCACTTATTTTCCGTGTATTACATGGCAACACTTGTCTTGCAGTCAAGTATCGCAGGCATGCTTTCAGCGCTGGGCTTCTAATGAGGTGCTTGATCCTAATGTAAAATCAGCACCAGAGCCCTTATCCAGCAGGAACTAACAAGGAGCTATAAATGGCCCAATTACCAGACTGAAATGTCATTCACACATTTGTTATCTCCCACACCAACAAGGAAAAATAACAGAGACACAGTAGCTGAAGGCGAATTGAAATTACTGTCGATTGAACTAGAACTTGTGAAGCTCTTCATGCAATTCAAAGCTTTAAAATTTAATGTGAACTATATTTAGTTTCAGACATTAGTCGGGTTCATTGAAATTTTGTTTTAGGCTTGCCAAAAGTCACAATATCCTCATTAATAATATTAGCAGCTCTAAGTGTTGCCTACATGATGATGTACTGAGTTCTTAAGAGAAGTTCTTTAGAGAAGGTACTTCAGCAGCAGCAGCCCTCAGCATCAAAGATTTCTGGGACACGTAGTCTTGGAGGTCAGATGCTCTTCCTTCTTCAACTTATCATCACTGTAGTGTAAGGCATGATAGCTGAAGAAGGGATTTTGCATGTTTGTTTTTTTAACTGAATTTTTCATCTCAAATCTTAATAATTCTGTTGCTAAATCATGTGCTGGTCAGCTTTGAAAAACAGATGCTAATCCCATATTACTTAGAGCTTTATATTGCCAGTACTGTAATACTAGAGAATCTAAATCATAAAATTATAGAATGCTTTGGGTTGGAAGGGATCTTAAAGCTCATCTAGTTCCACCTCCTGCCATGGGCAGGGACATCTTCCACTATCCCAGGTTGCTCAGAGCCACATCTCACCTGGCCTTGGACACCTCAGGGATGGGGCAGCCACAGCTTCTCTGGGCAACCTGTGCCAGGGCCTTCCCACCCTCACAGTAAATAACAAATGAATAAATGAATCCATTCTCTGGGGAAAAAAAAAAAAGAGAGAGCTATTCATATCATCCTAGTCTTTAATATCATAATATCATTTGAATGACATGAGCTCTGTCAGGCAGTGGGAGAGCCATGGCACAGCAGCACTCAGCTCCTCCCAACTCCTCCTGTTTCACAGGCACATCATCTAACCCAAGCAGAGCTCTGAAATAAAGCTTTACCACTTACAGCTAGCACAGGCAGCTCCCAGCAAACAGACACCATCTAACTCCCTCGCTGCTTTCACAAAAATAAAGTTGTTTTTTGTCCTTCCTTTCCTGTGAGGCGTGTCACTGCTGTGGGATACCTGGATCCGTGCCCATGGGAGATGCCATGATCCCCTATAAAGCAGTTTGGATGTAAAGTCGAAACAAAGCTTTGCTCTGAATGTCTCATTCCTGAGGTGCTCTGGGAAGATACATGGCGTGTTTAGATCCCAGCACTGTCAAGTTTAAAAAGCCTGCTAAGAGAAAGGCAAGAGTGCTGTATGCCCCCTCTTACCTCGAGCTGTCAGTACATTCTCTAATTGGGGCTGTGAAATTGCTCATTGCTGGTGTTACCTGGGAGGCAAACAAGGGATGGGGATCAGGAGCTGAAATGGAGGGTGCTGCTTTGAGATCCACCCAGGTCTAGATTCACCTCGCACAGGTGCATATCAAACGTTTGCAAGATATTTCTGTTGATTCCCAGCCAAGAATGTTCAAGCAGATTTTAATAAATGTGGTTAAGTTTGCTTGCAAAAGCATGCTTATATTGGACTTTATATAAAAACAAATTATGGTAATGCATGTTGCTGAATGCAGAGAGCTATAAGCACCGGGAAGAATAAACATGTCTTATCTTCTTGCCTTTGTAAGTGATAATGCTTGAGGCTTTTAATAGTGAAATAGCATTTTTTTACCTTTGGTATAGCGTATTCATTCATCAGATCCCACTGAATTTTGGTGCAGTGGAGGCAGACAGGCTAATTTTCAGTGATTTTGGTAAATCTCACTTTACCACATATTTTACAGAAAATACTGAGGTCTTTTATAGACACATCATGTTAGGGACTGATTTGACTCCGAAGTGCATATTTTCCTAATAATTTTTTTTTAAAGGAAAGGTATTAGGGGAAAGAAAAGGCTGATTTTCATCAAGACCATATAAAACGTGAGAATTTTTCATGAGAATATTGCTATAAAATATCAACATCTTAACACAATCAAAAAGTGGCTTTTCTTTTTGGCTACTTCTGCAATTAATATTTAAAACATGAGAAACTACTTACTGCCATCGAGTCGGTCCTTCCTCCTTCTCTTACATTTTTACTTCTATTTTGTTCTCTTGGCTGGCCTTCTGGAGGCTTTCCAGGTGATGAGGGGGTGGCGTTGGGTTTGCCTTTTTTCTTCCCATTCCGGCTATTAGGATGGCAGAACAAGATAAATTACTTTTTCCACCCATCATTTTTCTCCTGGAGTATCCTTCGCATCAGCATTTCCCTCCAGCTAAACTCATGCTTCACCAGTTTTTTAAGCACAACAAACAATCCTGAGGTTGCCAACTGGGAGCAGAGCCAGCCCAGCTTGCAGGAGAGGATATCCTGCTGTGCTCCCTGCCCTGCACACATCATTCCCTTGGAAGTTTGTGCTCCTTCTGCTGTTTAACGAGGGAAGATTTGCCCTTTGGACCAAATGTCACTTGCAGCACCCGCTGGAACAGTGCTGTGGTTGGTGGGTTGGCTGCAATATCTATACATTTCTATATCATGGGAATTTTCCCTAGGAATAGAGTGGTCAGCGGTCCCAGAAAAACAAAACCAAAACAACTAATAAACCACAGATGGACATGGAGGGACCCATTAGACTGGACAAAGCTACTTTGCTATATTACCTTTTAGAGATCACCTGGTTGAAGGGGCCTGGGTTTGGTTGGGAGGGCTGGACATTACCATCAAGCCAGATCCTCCTTTCCTCAGTCTCTCCTCTGATTTTTTAAAAATTTACTTATTTATCTATTTATTTTTGGCTGGTTGGGTTTTTTGTGGTTGTTGTTCGTTTTTGTTTTAATATCATGGAATGGACAGGACCTTAAAGCTCGTCTTGCTCCAACCCCCAGCCATGGGCAGGGACACTTTCCACTATCCCAGGTTGCTCCAAGCTCTGTCCAACCTGGCCTTGGACACTTCCAGGGATAAAGCATCCATAAGGATTGTCACAAGTTTTGCCTGTCAGTCTAAGTTGTGTAAGCTAACAGAATTTTAGCTCTAAGGAAACAAGCAGGAGTGTTTAAAGCTCATCCCTGCTTGAGTCAAACAAGAAATTAATCCCTGTGCAGGAGCAGTCCCTCCACTGCAGCCTGACTTGCAGATTAAATTTGCCACAGGACAAGAATTTTCAAAGGGAGTAGATAATCCTGTGCACAACCAAGGTATCCAGAGACATAATTAGCAGCTCCCAAAGAAGCTGGGAGGAAGTTCAAACACTTATATTTCAGATCTTATTGGGCTGGATTGCATTTTGTATCTTTGCATCCCGAGTTTGGGGAAAGAGATTAATTTCTTTTTTTTTTTTTCAACCATCTCACCACTGACAGAGACAGATTACTGAAATGTGTGGTCTTTTAGGTCTCATTCAGCTCCTAATCACTGAATCCTCAGATGCAGTCAGGTAGCATTTTTCTCTCCGACCACATTGCAATTTGTAAGTGAACTCAGTCACACTTTCCAAACTTGTTTAATATTTCTAGTGCAGTTGTCAGACGGCTTATGGAATGTTTACCTTTACAGTGGTTTCCGTGTTCCTCTAGCTGAGTTTCTTCTTTGGAAATTAAAGCTATCCATGATCTTGTGCAAGGCTATTGCCAGCGCTGCTGACCAGAAGGAGCACCGACTCTCCGGAGGCCACTTTGTAATTGCATTTTGGAATACAAATGAGTTTACTCTCCGAAGAAGATATTTCATTTGAATTCTCCCCAACTTCATTTCTTTTATAAACTCCATCTTCCAGTGTTCACGCAGTCTCTCCACAAATTAAACTATTTTGTGACTGTGCAAAGTAGCTCCTGAGTGGGATTCTGACACCTGATTTTGTCCCTGGTTTACAGCCTGCTCTCTCTGAGGTTGAAATACAGATGAAGCAAAGTGGGCACAATCCAAAGCCTGCATGACACGCAGGCTTTCAATGATACTGAAATTGCAAATTCAGAGTCCCTGACTTGCACAGCTGTGAGTCAAATCAAAACAAAATAGGCGACAAATTGCAAGTGAATACTGTTTCGGACCACCCAGAGTCTCTGTGATGGAGTAATGCTGAAATGATGCTGTCAGCTGGTGCCAACTGCTATTAGAGCTGCCCCACCGTGGGGATTTGGGTCAAAAGTGTCTGGAAATGCCAGAATGTTCCCTGTTTCGTATTACTGTTTTCTGATTTCGAAAGCTGTGTGTCCTAAATCCCCCAGCAGTTCGGAAGGGAGACTTCCACAACTCGATAAATGTCCCGCCAGAAGAAATGTTGCCACAAATAACTGGTGATTCTCTCCTCCTGGTATTCATTCTTTTTTTCTAGCTTTTTGGTGGCATTTTTCCCCCCATTTAACAACTAAAACACACAATTGTGCACTAGGCAAGAGCTCCTGAGCTCCTCTGGTCTGCACTGTGGTGTCCTGAGCAGACCCAGCTGGCCACCATAAATATCTAAAGAGTGATTTTCTACTTTGTGCTCACATTACCTTGTGTCAGTCCTTCATTAGAGTTTTAACACACTGAATTCTCCCACTATCCATTTTTACATCCTTTAAGAATTTCTAATCATGGTTTTCCAGCCAGTCTAGACATTGATAGCTCATTTTATCTTTCCACACCGTGCCTGCTTTGCCGACCTGCTAACCATTTTTAGAGCTCTTTGCTAAACTCCTTCCAAATTAGTCAACATCTTCCTGTTAATGATGCGTTCAGAGCTAACAAAAAGGTGAAAAAGCATCACTAAATGAGCTCCTTTCTACGTTAGCAGTGACTTAAATGAAAGCAAGTTCAAGTGAAAAAGCTTGTTTTAATGGTAGTGGTGTCTGAGCAAAGTCTGCTCAGAGGTGGAGCACCAGGCAGATGAATGGCTGTGTGAATTTTAACAGGCAAATATGCTAATGTGGAATGCCAATAAACAAAGCCATTTGGATGAATATTTGATGGCATCAGGAGAACTTCACAAGGATTTCAATTTCATTAGAAAGGTCTTGGAAATTAGAGAATGACAGAAATGTGCTCCCTTCCTGCTGCTTTAAGGGAATTGCACTGGGGTTCTTCCATCCAAAAACATGAAAATTTTTAAGACAAGGAATAGTGAGCATGGAGTCTCTGTAGCTGTAGATCTGTCAGCCTTCAGGGAAGGCCTGAAATATTGATGCTGTCTGTAGCAGAAGGGATATTTGTGGCAGGGGGCTTAAAGTAGAGAAGGAAATTTTCCAGAATATCAGGAGGGAAAGCAATGAGTTGGGATGAACCTCAACCACATGCTGTTCCTCTGTATTCATCGCCTGCATTACAGATTCTTTGGTGTTACAAGTAAGCAGTAGAATGGACTTGTGTGGAATTGCTCAGCTTATGAAAACTTGGTTGTACAGAAAGATGATTTTCAAAGTTAAAATTGGATCTTGTTTTGTGCATGCCTTGAATGTAGCACGGTGCAGAAACAGAATAAATTAAGTATTAAAAACATCTGCTCATGAGAAACAGAAAAGTGAATACTAAAAGTTGGAAAACATTAAATGCCGGCAGCTAGATCCACAAATGTTAAAGCAAACACTTAATCTTTTGCACCTTAATTACACAAGTACTAATTCCATGACAAAGAGTCTCTGGCTGAGATAAAAAAAAATGCAGTAAAGCAACTTAGATTTAACATCAAATCATGCTAAAACTTCTGATGCTTCCCACAGTTAAGCTCAAAACATTTATGGAAATTTGTAAGAAAATATAACTTTTAATGAAAAGGAAAAAGGTTCTTGTAAATTTTTAATATGAACTATGCAGACAATTACATTAATAAGATTTAATTATACCATGAAATATTTAGTGTTTCTCTCTATGCTAAATATTATTTTGAGCATAGTTCTAGAAAGATTAGAAAGCTTAAGAGATACCAAGAAAGAAAACAAGTATTAAAAAAAATTAATTTTGAAAATGTATTAACTGTACAGACCAGTGATTCAGTCTTTACTTAAAATCAGGGAACGTTTTGGTCAGGTATGGCATATTAATCTCTTTATAAATACAGAGATAAGAAATACTCAGTGCTCTATGTTTAATTAATAGAAAAAACAGCTCATGTGTTGTAGGTAATTTTTAACAAGTATCACCAACTCTACAATTAACACCCAAGTTTTGGCAGAAATGCATAATTATTTGTGTCTACATTTACTTTTTATTATGCCAAAACTAACCAGCCATATATTTCCTCTCAACCACAACGTGACTGGCTAATTAACCGACTTGTGAAATACTATTTCCTAAACTGTGTGCAGCTGCTATTTTTGTTATATGGCTCTTAGGTCTAGCACTACTTCGTAATTAAGGGAAGCCAAGTTTCCTGCAGGAAGTGCAGTGGATTCTGTCCATCCTCATCCTCAGCACTGATTCTGCCTCACTGTGGGCTGCATCCATACTGACCCACAGGCTGGGCTCCCAATCCCACCCAAATGCTTGCCCTGGTTCCCACACACCTGCTGCTGCTGCTGGGACTTCAAATTGGGATTTAAACATATTGCCAAAAGCAGCAGAATACCCCTAGGACAGCTGTAATTGGATAAATAAGTTATTATTCCTTAAAATGCACATTTCTAATGCCATAGCAGCCTCCCCTGTAGTACCTCAAGCACTGTACAACTCGTCTGTGCCTCAGACCCACCAGTTTCACTGAGGTTCATAGAGAATTAGGTGCCAGAACACCATCAAGTGAGGTTTTTCACCCTAAACATGACCAAAATGCTTTATGCATCTAATAAGACCAAAATTCAATAACCAGAAAGGGACTCCAAGGGTTTACCTGACTTCCAGGAGAGCACAGGACAATGTGCTGGAAGCCTGGGCTTTCATAAAAACATGCAGGATAACTCCTTCCTGGGGTTCCTGTCTCCTCCTGAGTGGGAATGAGCACTGTGGAGGTGGCCCTGAAAATATAAGCAAGATTTTTTGTAAATGGGATGTTCGTCTACATTTCATAGAATCACAGAATCACATATTGGTTTGGGTTAGAAAAGGCCCTAAAGGTCAGCTAGTTCCAAACCACCTGCCACGGGCAAGGACACTATTTAATGCAGTTAATTCATGTACTGACTCCAATCTCTACCCACTTTTTAATGAGTATAACATACATATCTGCGTATGTACACACACACAATCTTCAAAGAAACAAAGCTTCCAACCTCTGCTCCCGTTTACATCAGAAATGCAGATTAGTCTCATTTCTGCAGGGCATGACCACAGTCTGAGGAAGAAGGAGGTGAGGAGCCTGTGCTGCTGCTGTGTCCCTGCGAGGACAATCCTGCTGCCCGCAGGCACTGCCACTTCCAGGGCACTGTGGGATGTAAGGGATGGGTTTGGAGCCTGCTCCCTGCCCACCATCAATTGACACATGGAGCAGGGAAGTGGCACTCTGTATGTGCAGCCCCAGCAACTCCTCATGTTTTATTTAATAATTCGTCGCAGGAGGAGGTGCTGTGATTAATTTTGGATGCAAAATGCACACGCTGCTTCAATATGGTGATCTCTTCAAAGGATCTGCTCACAGCAGACACCAGTGGTGATTTCCCATCCTAGCTGGTCTCACATCAGCTGGGGCACCTCAACTGCTCCTAAATTGGTCCTCGGTTGGTGGCATCACTGCCCATGGCAGGGAGGTGGAACTAGGTGATTTTTAAGGTCCTTTCCAACCCAAACTGTTCCATAATTCTATGACATCATTCTATTCTGTTTTGCATGTTTTCTCTGCCCTTCTCCACCACATTCCCCCTTTTTTTTTTTGTTGCTTTTAATTCTCTCCTTTTTATCTCTTTTGCCTACAACACCTCGTTACCTTTAACACACTGTTTCACTCTGCCTACCCCGACAGGCAGCAGCTTGGATTTGTTTGTTTCCCATTTTGTTTGGAAGGCCATGAAGGAGGGAGAGGAGCAAGTGGCCCCACGTGGGAGCCACCTGCCCCCTGTGCCACAGGGTTAGGGGCAGGAAAGAGAAGAATTCCAGACGGGGAGCACAGAGCTCAAGGAGAGAGGCTGCAGGAAAGATGAGGAGCCAACAGGCTGAGCTCAGAGGGGATGAGCAAATGAACCTGCCCAGAGATGAGAGAGAGCAGTGCACAGCTTGCTGCAGCTCAGAAAGAGAATTAACCAAAGCAAATCCCACAAGCCAGCACAGACCTGCAAGTGTGGCGGGGAGACAGGGGAAGATGCACAGAAACAATTTTTTTGCTTTTGTTCTCTCACAACTCAGCTCATGCCTTTGAAGGTTTCTGTTTGCTTGTTTTAGATGGCAAACACTAGGCAAACGTGAACTGAAAAAAATATTTTGTGGGTGTTTCTTGTGTCTTTTTTTTTTTAATTTTTAATTTAGAACACTCTGTCCCTTCTTGAGATCTCAAAACCAGGAAGAGGCAAGTGCAGACCAACTCTGACTGGGCTGCTTTGTGGTTCCATCACATCAGCCCTGGGAGAGAGACAGGAATAGGCAGCGCTGCTTCCTGCATAGTGAGCCAGGCACGGGAATACATTCAATTTTATAAGATCAGAAAACAATTTTAGATTTTTATTTGGAGTGTTTTTGTTGGGGTTTTTTTGTGCCTATAAGGGTTAGGAATATAAATCTCTCAAACTTCTATATGTTTAGGCACCTGCAGGGGCTCTGTGCTACACCTTGTATTTAGTGAAGAATAGGATTTAGCTATAAATCACCTTATTTCCACTCTCCTAAGCAGTAAACTGGGCACAGCAGACCTCAACTTTTCTTTACAATGAGCAGGACAATCATCCTTGCCCCTCTCCTCACTGGCCTGCAGGAAAGTTACCCAGGCTGGACTAGCAGCCTGTGGGTAGGAAAAGTGTTCATTTGCTGTTACCACAGCATCAGGATTTGCAACAAATATCACAATATTTGGCACCCCCAGATCTTGAATTTTCTCACCTCAGATGCACTGCCATGCACATGGGCAGGAGGAGAGAGGGAGAAGTCTCTGCATTGGGCTATTCACAGAGAGCACTAGGTGAAAATTTACACTTTCAGAATATATTGATTTCCAAATAAGTATCAATTTACCTTGCCACCTTACAAGCTTTTTCTAGGACACTAATTCCTGATATAAATAAATCAATTAAATGTGTCTGTGTTAACTCTGCTGTTCTTTAAAGGAATTTTCACAGCACTCAGCATCCCTAACACTTTGGGAAATTATTCTCAGTGCCAATAGATCTCATTCTTAAAATGGGAACTGTTCTCTACCAGTGCCTGGACAGCTCTTTTAGAGGTGATCTCAGCAACCAATTGCTGCCTCTAAATAGCAATACACATGGCTGTGGTTTTATTTCTTTCATATTCTATATTTAGAAGCCATCACTGCATCCCTGATGCCCCTTCACCTCAGCCAGAGAAGGTAATCCCATAGATTACTTCAGCCACCTCTTCTCTGGATACTCTTTGTCTTAATCCAAATTTTTCTACACAAAAAAAACCAAAAAAAAAACAAAAACAAAAAAAAAAAATAACCAAAGGGTGTGCATTGGTGGGCCCAGGGTCTAAAGCAAGTATGGCACATTTTATGCTCTGAAAGAATAGAAATTAAAGTCAGTCAAGTGCAGGAAGAAGAGTTAAAAACAGGATAATTTTCAATTTGCAGCAGAGAAATGAGAATAAGTTTTGGCTAGAGCTCAGCTTTAACTCAGAGGCACATCCAACAGGCTCTGGTGATAGCATTTAGCTGTTATCCCTACAGTGACAGAGAAAAACATCCAAATATATAATTTCCTTTGTGCCTGAGGTGGGCCTTTGCCCTCACCCCACACAGCCAGCCTGGGCTGGGTAACACCACCAGCCTTATCTGACACCAGAGCTCTGACAGGGAACCATGAGAGCACAGCAAGGGAAGGTTTATCACCACAGATCTGGTCACCAGTCCTAAGAAAACCTTCAATTTCATTTCATTTCAAATCCATTAAGATGGATTCACTTTGCAAGTCTTGCCTTAGCACCAGGCTGATGATAAACTTATGTTTTTGCTTCACCCACAGCATTTCTAGTCTTTGTTTACACTTTTGAATAGCACAAAATAGTTTGATGCACACACATATGTATTTGCAAAGTGGCATTTTCACACACAAAAATTAAAGCTCTGTTCTTTACACACACACACACAAAATAGTTGACAAGCCAGAGATGAGACATGCTGGTTGAATTTAAAATTATTTCTGCCATAACAAAAAAAAAAAACCCAAACCCTTTTCTGGGGACAGATTCTCAGATAAATCTTCACAGCTCCTCTGAAGTGAACTGACCCATGACTTTATGTTCTCCAGCTACAGTTTGTCCATATCACACTGATCCTGATGGACACAAAGTCAGCCATCAAATCCCATGTATTTGCAGTAGGGAAGGATTGGTTCCATTGTATAAACATAGTTAAATTGCTGAAAAGATGAAGGAAGAAAAAGACATCGTAAAGTTCCTGGTTTCCTAAACAGATGGGAGAAAGAAGGCCAATTATAGTGTAAAGCATCATTTCACCAGGAGAAGTGTGAGTGCTGGAAGAGCTCTGAACAGAGAGGATTTTGCTTTGCCATGTGTGGTCTCTGGGAAACAAAAGGAAGGGTGTGACTGAAATGAAGACAGACAGAATGCAATATTTTCCTCTGATGTGTAAACAGATTTAATGCAACAAAAATCAATGAGGAAACTCTCCAAAGGAGAGTGTTTTAATGTGTTATCATATTTCACATAGATTTCATAAAAATTCAATTTCAATTATAGCACAGTTTACAAACAGAGGAAAAGCGCTGTGCCTCCCTGGAAAACATATGGCCATCAAAACTTCAAACAAAACACTGCCAAAGTCGCTCATAAAAAATAAATAGCCATAAGCCGGTGTGTTATTGTCCTTTTAATGTTTGTGGAATGCCTATAACTCTGCCATGTCCGCCTCGGCTGTCAGCTCCCTGACACTCCACTCTCCCATTCCCATACCTCCCCTTGACGAGCTGCATTGTGAGCTGAGCTCCATCATTCTGGGTGTTATCTTACATCTCCAGCTGGGCTGCTGCAGAAAAAGATTGAATAAATGGTTATTTATTTGATAAATATAACCAGCACCCCCAGCAGCAGAGAGGCTGAGCACAGCCATGGCCAGGGCTGCAGTGGCTGCTGGAAAAGGGGAATGGGATCCATCCCAGACAGCAGCAGTGCTTTCCTGGGAGCTCTTGGCTCCAGCACCAGAGCTTTGCCAAACTAAAAACCAGCTTGGCTTTACCAAAAGTCAGGGTAGGGCAGCGCATCTCTGGCCCTGCTGCAGGTGTCAGGAGGGGCTGGGCTCTGGTGCTGGGCAGGATCAAAAAGAGCTCTGTGCACACAAGTGGGGACTTTTGCACTTTTGTCAAGGGGTTGGGATGGGAATGAGAGTAAAAGTCCAGGCTGGAAGGCAGATGTGCTTTGGAACACCATGCCCTTGGCAGATGTGCAGCTTTGCCATCAGCTCAGCCTGGACCCCAGTGCCACTGCTGGGGTGTGTTTGTGTGACAAACCCCTTTTCCTGCAGCTGGAATAGAGGTACAGTTTTATGGAAAAGCAGGAATGCTTTTTTCCCCACCTTCAACTACAAGAAGGATCACGATGGCTGTCTCTGCACTTTCCAACTGGTGGAGGGATGTTCTTCCTCCATGAACAACCAAAATGTGCCTTTTTTTCAATGGAGACATTTCTGTTTTTTCCTTTAGGAGCTTCCTGCTGTTGGATGGAGAGCAGCATGTGAAGAGATGCTTGGCTGGGGAGGAGAATGTGCCCCATCCCTCTCTGAGGTTTTGAGAGCAGAAAAGTACCACACAGGGTGAAAGGAAGGGCTGGGAGGGTGGAACTGCTCTTGAAACAGGGCTGGGGAACAGCAGGGCAAAGGCAACTTTCAGGGAAGAGCCAACCTCTAGCACAACTCTCTCCAGCCCCCCACATCCCAGATTCATTTGGGAATATAATAGTGGGTGTGGAAGCGCTGCCTGGGCTGGAGAGAGGTGAACAATGAGAAAATGCTGATAAAATGCCAGGAAAGAAGCAGAAGAAATGAAAACCAGAAATACATGGAAGAAGGAGGACATTACTGATGGCATTAGTGAAGTGTGTGAGGGAAGGAAACATGATGTATTCTGGCAGGGGAGGACAAACTCACAAAGCTGATATATTGGAGCTGTGAGGGGAGAGAGGACAGGCTCAGAGCTGACCCTTTTCTCAGGGCACACCTGTCCAGCCCAGACTGGGGGATGTGATGGCAGCAATGGTCCAGCTGCACCTCCAGCAGCTCTCACAGCTGGGACCTGCAAATTCTGCTCTGCTTTCGCTGGAACACAGGACAGACACCCCACATAAACATAAAGAAGAAGAAAAATCATTTATCCTTTCTTAATAGCAGCCTGCACCTAGGCTAGAGAATTTTTTTTCCAGGAAAGATGTAAAATGTATCATCCCTACCCTCCCACTGGTATTAATGCGTGGTCTCAAAATACGCCCAGTCTCGACTTTAGGATGTGTGCCCCTTGGAGCAGGGCCAAATATCCACACTTCTGCCGTTAGGATTTTACAGGAAACAATTTAGTGGCAAGGATTTCCCACAAGCAGTTCATCTCCTCACTAAATGAGCCATTTTGACAGCTTCTGGACCATCTTTCTCTGCGAGCTCTTTGGGGCAGTTTGGTATTCAGGCTCCTGAGCATAAATAGCTGACAGCTCACTGGGTTTGGTCACTTCTAGAACAACAAAGACAAAAAGGAAAAGACTGATTTTTCTTTTTGTTTGTTTTTCCTATTAAAAGCAATAGTATCCAAGTTCACAGTGGGTACAATGGAAATATTAAAATAGACCATTCTCCAAAGGCCTGAGAAAATAGCAATAATTAAATGTGAAATATAAATGCATGATCCTTTCAAGGTAGTTCAAGCCAGCTCCATCAATAAATAGCATTATAGAGAAAGATGAGTCTCACAGCATCTCCCGAAAGAAACTAAAAATGATGGGAAAACTTCAGGCACAATCCCAACAGCAATAGCATCAGGGTGCATAGGAATGCACTTTCTGCACATTAAATATTCTCCTTACAACCTTCCATCTGGGTCTCTCCTGTGGGGGTAAAGTTATTCCACCAAGGTCCAATCCTCTATTTAGAGATCTGTAATGTCAAGGCAGCTTGAAGCACGAATTCACACAGAGACAAAAGGCTTGGAGAACATTCATAGGTGTGTGTGCCTTGATTCAGCCTCACCACTGAACACAAAAGCCCAGAATCTGCAGCAGTTTTGGGTCAGATATAAAGTTTTTTTTNGTTTTGGTTTTTTTTTTGTTTGTTTTACTTTGGTTTCCTCTTACCCTGTTAGCTGGGTGTCCTTCTTGAGGGTGGGCAGTGGTAGGGTGGGATGTTCAGGTGGGAGAGGTTTGGGTCTGTGTGCTAAAGAAGACAACACATATTTGGAAGTGATCTATAGAAAAGCCTCAGCTTGATACCTAAACTCTCTTAAATATTTAACTAATAGCCATGAGGAGCAAATTGGCCACCTTGTTTAACCTCTAAAGAGCTGGGCTGAATTAGCTGGCAAATAACAGCATCTAATATGCCAACAAGGGGGAAATAAAGAAAAAAAACCACGGGGGTAATGGAGCCATAAAAGCACCTCTATCAGTGGGGTCAGGAGCCTTGGTCCCTGTGGGACTCGAGCCTTCCAGGGATCTTGCTGTGGATTTGAGGGGTGATGGTGTTTAGGGGATTCCTCAGGACAAGCCTGGAGGGGAGGAGAGCATCTCAGATCTGTCACCTCCAGATTTCTAGCTGCTTCTGGCTAAAGCAACCGAGAAATATATCCTCTTCCTTTCCAAAACCTCTCCAAGGAGCCACAACAGTAAAATTAGAAAGCTCTAACCTAACATTTACAAAGGGGAATATAAAAGAGGAATGTAAAATATTGTGCTGGTGGGTAAGCAGTTGGTTAAATCAGGCTGGAAAGCCAGGAAAATGACATCCCGTGTGACGAAGTGCAGCCAGGAGGACACAGCAGTGGGAGGGAGGAGTGTGGAGCTTCAAAGTGGCTGTGAGGGAGCACAGGCTGCTTGCCTGGGATGCTGAGGCTTGGGCAATGCACAGAGGAGGGAGAGAAAGGAGTGAAGAACATGGTGATGGATCTTCACGCAGGGCAAGGAGGAAAAAAGTCGCAAGACCAAAACAGATTTGGAGAAATTTGCAGCATCTCAGCTGCACCAAGAGCTGATGATTCACTGCCATTGTTGGAATCACTGCTGGAGCTCCCCAGCATGAGGGGACTTTCCTGAGCTGCAGGAACCCCAGGAGAAGGTTGGGCTGGTGAAGATCAGCCCTGGGAATGCTCTCCAGAAGAACAAATTCAGGCCACAGCTTCCCCACTCTGCCCAAGGAGCTGGGAGAAGTCACGGCGTAGGAAAGTTGTGCTGGACTTTAATGAGGCTGCCTGTGGGCGAATGTGAAACGAATAAAAGACAGCTGATGGAAACTAATCACTGCCTAAAAGAGCTCAGTACGGATGTGCTGGAGACACAGTTATGAAAGACAGGATTTAACATCTCTTCCAATAAAAGCTGTGCCGAATGACAGCCAAGGCCGAGGCAGTTAATTAAAGCACAGCGTTGAGACACTCATGTATAGAAAGCAATAAACAGCTTTTGCAGTTGATTAAACAGTGAAGACTGGGGGTTTTAAATTGGCACAGGAGATATTTGCTGTTAGCACACCTCAGAGTCACAGGTATTATTGCTCCAAAAAGGACAGTTTGCTCATCTTACCTCCCCCAGAGCAGGAGCAGCAAGGGCATGGATGCAGATGGATTTTCTGAGCAAGGATGGATGTGCTCATGAGGAAGGCTGGGAAGAGGCTGCTGTGTGGAGCAGAGATGAGCTGAGCCTCCAAAAGTGGGCAAAATGCGTGCTAAGAGGCACTCATTCTGTTGCTGTTTATCTTCTCCATTTCACAAATGCCCCTATTGGTTTCTAGACATACAAAAGCTGTTCCAGAGCTAAAAATTACTCTCGCTGTGAGAACACCTGGCTTCTGTAGCTTGCAGCTCCCACCCATCCCCGGGCAGCAGCCAGAGCTGCCTGTGACACTCAGGATACACACACACCCCAAATTATTGCTGTAAACAAAGAAAGAGCAATAGCAAAGCCAGAGGCGCATTGTCTGAGTTTCACAACACCCTGCTATTAAAAACAGCCTCCTGCAGCCTTTATTCCTGAGCAAAGAGTTTTGCAGAACAATTTACCAGGGCCGTGGAGAGTTAAAGCTGGGAGTGGGTGAATATTTTGCTTTCCACCTCATTGGGTTCATTAAGCACAATTAACCCTCTGGGTGAGAGTGCCACCAGCTGTGCCCTCCCAGTGCTCTATCCTCTGCCAACAGCAGCCCAGAGTGTGTGAGCATAGTTCATACTGGTCAGTGAGAGTCCCCCACTTGCAGAATATTTGCATTATCAGGGCATGCACAGCCCCTGTGAAAAAGGGTAAGGCGGTGAGGCAAAATATTAGCTGTGCATTTGTATTCTCTGTTAAGTGACAACACCATGTTTCCCAGCTGTATCTACATCAGAAAAAGTGTAGGGAATTAAATCAGAGGAATTCTACTTGAAATATCAGCTGAGAACTGTAAATAATATAAATAATAAATATGAATAATATGAATAATAAATATAAATAATATAATATAATATAATGATATAGAGCAATAGAATACAATGCAAAGTGCATACTGGTGTCAGAGGGTTAACAGCAAAGACAAGAGAAGATTAGAAGGGCCTAACTGACAATGCTAATTAACCCTCATGAATGGATAACATATACAAAACATTATAATTTCTATAGGATCCTGAATGCTGAAGGAAGATAAAACCATCTGGTTATGCCATGAGGAGCAAAGGGACAGGATGGATTCAAAGGAAAGGACACAGATCAGGGACCTTGTCCTGCTTTCAGCCCAAGTTCTCTGGGTTCAGGAGCTGAGCAGGGCTCCCTGTCCATTCTGGGCTGAACTTCAAAGTGGCAGAGAAAAGCAGGAACTCAAAATGAGTTCCAGTAGTGAAGCCACACTTTACTTTTCATTACAACGGATTTTTTAAAAGGTATGTCAAAGAGAATTGAATTTGGGTCCATGAATACAGCAGTAAGGGATGTAACTCAAGGTAATTACATTCTTTCTGTCTCCCAAGAACTAGATTTTTCCTTCTTCCAGCAGAGATACTCTATATATTTTAGTCTTGGTTAGAATATAAGCATTCACTTTAGATCAGCGTGTTTTCATAGTGGAATATTCTGAGTACACTTTGAATTTATGGAATACTCTCATGAGCAAAAACTATTGAGAATGAAGATGGGAAAGCAGAGACCATGTGAAACAGTTTGTAACTTTTTTCTGTGAAATTGTGTGTGTGTAGGAGTGTCCCTGTCCCAGACCAGCCTGTGCTCCAGGGAGTGGGGCATTGCCAGCCTCTTCCCTTTGAGAAATAATTTTTACAGGACAGCAAATAAAGCTCCATCAATGCATGAAAGAGCCCATGGGACCAGGAAATGGCCAAACTGTTACTTGCAGCATTATATCTTGGAATGTCCTGAGGTGTCCATTGGGAAAACAAGGTTTTCTCCAGGCTTGGTGGAGAAGATGGTGCTGCTCTGACAGAGTGATAGTTCTTATTTCTTTTTGGCCTTTGGCCTGTGACTATCATTTCACATCCAGATGCCCATCAGCAGTGTCCAAACAATGTTCATTGCAGTGAGAGTGTTGTTATTGTTGTTGAAAAATGACAGTAAACAAGGGGCCTGGACGTATCCATAGGGCAACAGGGTTTTACAAGCACTTTAAAATACACAATTTTTCAAATTTTTCACTTGAGTACTCTCGATAGCAATACTATCGAGTTGTTACATGGGTTTCAGCCTGCAGATTTGCGCTCTAGTGTGAACTACATTGCTACCTGCAGCAGTAAACTTGGTTCAGGAAAAAAACCAAACTCATTGCCCTGACTGCACAGCGAACCTAAAAAAGAAAATCCTGTCATTAAGAAGCAGGTTTGCTACATAGAATTTTGAATAGCGTTTCATTTCCACTGTAAATTCACATGCACACTGGATGAACTGCAAGGTTGCAGAGGAAATATCCAGAGAAGGGATTTTTAAATCCTAGAGCATAAAGAAACTGATTTAATCAGCTTAAAGCATGTTGATAAAATAGTTAAGTAGATTAGATTGAAGTTCTACACTTGCAGTGCTTCATGAGTAAAGCTGTTCAGACCCTATGAATGGCATTTTTCTTTGCCATCATCTAAGGAAAGCAATGGACACTGAATATATGTCATTTATATCACAATAAATGCTCAGTTCCTGACAAACTTGAAATTCGGAGCACTCAGAAAGAGCAGGTTATGTAAATATCCATTTCCTATTAGAAATTTAGTTATGTGGGACCAGGCTATGAAAATCAGAGATCCTTTTCCTGCCCATGTTCCTGGACTTTAGAAGACATCAATGTGTTTCTGTCGCACAACAATCCCAAATATTCTGAAATTCCTAAAAATTCCTAAAAAACAATGTCACCACATCTCATGCTGACACAGGAAATACTTAAAAAAGTGATTTTAGTGATTTTGATATTCAAATATGAAGCCAAGCAGCACCACGAGCAATATCAAGTAAAGCAGATCCATCTCTGTGGTGATTGCTGCCAAGCTCCCCCCAGCTTAGCAAGCAGAACAGGTACAGAGAACTCTTAAAAGCAATCAAAACTGAAATTACAAGGGAAAAAAAAGCAGGATAATGGAGCACTTTGCTTTGCAAGGCTGCTCTAGGTTAGGTCAGGCAGAGTTTTCAATGGAAACAAAAATTTTCTATGCAGTGACAGCAATGAAAACTGAAGCAGGAGATGCCCTTATTACCATAAAAGTCCTTTTCCCTATGTATGCTTTAGAAATGTAACTTTTCATGAACTTCAGTGCTTTGTGAGGTTATCATGAGCCCCGAGGGAAGCGAGCCAGCTGAGAGGTCCATCCTCTGGAGCTCGTGGGTCTGGTGCCCAGGGGAGGTCAGCACAAAGTGGAGCTGAGAGAGAATTCAAGAGCCACCAGAGGAGAAATGGCAGAATTTCAATTCCTCGGGGCCAGAGAGCGTGGGGGCAAGGGTGAAGAGTGAGAGGAGAGAACTGGAGTGCAAGTTAAGGGCTGCTGAAACCTGCTGGAGAGAAACCAGGTGTGATCACTGCAACTGCACAGAACAGACCCAGTGCCTTTCACAAAAAAACCTTTACACAACATTGTTTTGCCCTTCATGAAGGAAATGTGCAGTCAGGGCCTTCCTAGGACTGCTCTCTGGTATTCGTTTCTCTTGCCTCCTTTTCCATTTTCCTGAAATCCTCTTTTTAGCAGATAATAATGCTGAAGGGGTAGGTAAGAGGAACCCCAAACAACAAAAAATTTCACCTCACTAGAGGTGGGAACATGACAAGACACCAGGTATTTGAAATGTCATCCTGGAGAAAGTCTCTGCTTCATTCTACCAGCACAGGGCTTCCTTCAAACCAGCAAAGCTCAGAGGTTTCTCCATCAGAAATGATCCAGAATGTTATGTAGGCAGCAAGTCTTGCTCTTACAGGCATAAAGAAATTAGATATATTGGCTGCATTATGATAGAATCAGAGAACATCCTGGCTTCAGAGTAACCCACAGGGATTGAGTCCAACTTCTTAAATACATTAAATACTGTCTTACATAATCCTCTGATGTCCAGAATTCTGCAGAGGTATGGATACAGCCTTGTTTTTTTGGGTTTTTTTCTGCTGAAATATGGAGATGTCTGCTCACAGTGCCTATTCAGTTTGAGGGTTAGCTTCTTCCAGATCATGCCTGGCATCAGCAAGGGATCAGTGCATGTCTTTCACTTACAGAACAAGGTTTACAAGCAATGAATTGGCCACTGGACTGCAGTAAGAAGGAGACAGAAAGCAAAGAGTCTCCATGAGTCCATCCATCCTCAGGTATCACACACAGACCATGAGGGGCAGAGGGATAGGACAACAAAACACCTGTGGCATTCATGCTGCTGGGAGATGACATTCCAGCAGGATCCTCCAGGCCTGTGGGATGCAGAGTGGGACAAGGATGTGCACACCACAGTGGGGTCATCTCTGCTTCATTTCAATGCTTCACTTTCCTAAGGGCTGTAGAAAGAAGGATGGTTTGTCTGTGATGGATGGGACAAGCAGCTTAAAACTTCAGCAGTGGAAACTGAGATTTCAGCATCATCAAAGGAAAAAAACAAATGACAGCAAGTGCTGAAATTGTCTGTTTAAGGACATTGCTGTCACTTTTCAAGAATTCTGGAGAAATGCCTAAAGAGGCTGGCTGAGATAAAGCTGAGGCTGTTAGGGAAATGTGGAGAGGGCAAGAAGACCCCCAAGGTTCTGTCAAGCCCTGTGATTCTGTATTTGTTATTCTTAATTAAGTAGTTCCCTCCCTCGGTGCTGTCCACAGGGTTTCTGTCATCTGTAATGAGTATGATTCCTTTTTTCTGTCATTCAGCTCTTCCAAAACACCACAAGTTTTTAAAGTGCAATTCGAACTCTAAAATTGCAACACGTATAAATAAAAGGAACAGGTCTGTACAAAGAACTCTATTTCATATTATCTGTACCCATGGAAATCCAGTTAATTTCCCTGACTGTTTTCCACCTGCCAGAGAGTAGGAAGTAAAAATCCATAAGAAAACATTGAAGAAATAGAATTGCATCTGAGTACTTTGGAATAGGAATAAAGAAGGGTTGAAAACAATTTAAGAAAAAAAAGGCTTCCAGTAACTGATTCCTATAGACTTTGGGTATGCATAGTATCTATAGAGATAGATACTCTCTAAAATAGCTGAAAACAAAAATTTAAAGGATCCCATCTGACATATAATGTGTCTTACTAGCTAGACTCCTTTTCCATAACTTCCTATGTGGAGTTATGGTTCTGGACTTTGACATCCCTCAAAGCTCAGCTAGCTAAGAGAAAATCTAAATGGAATTATTTCTTCCTAATATCCATACCTAAATTACACCTTGTAGTAGCAAAAGAATAACCCACAACGAATCTTAAGTCTCGTTCTTTCTCCTCTTTTTTTAATTTTAGGTAACTTACATGTAGCTTTCCATGTACTTCTTGATGGAGTCTCCATCCCTTTGCTGCACAGCTCTGGAGTGGCACCTCTCGATAATTCCCTCTCAGAGCACAGCACTTGTTGATGGAGCAGAGAAAATTTTGTGAGCTCCCTAAAGGCTCGTCCCAGAGCTAATCTTCTTCTCTGAGACTTGCCTTATGGGACCATGTGGGTGGTTTTCCTAATTAAGAAGGGCCTCGTTTCCCTTCCTCTGGGACACAACTGCTGCTTTATTGGGCATCTCCTCTCCTGATGGACTAATTAATGCTCCTCGTCCCAGGGAAGGGAAACACTTCCTATCCCCTCCCTTTCAGAGCCAGCGAGCTCCTCACAGGGTGAAGTGTGTCCCTTTCAGTGAACTCCGATATTTTACATCAAGTGTACAAATAAACACACTTGACCCAGCACTGCAATGCAGTTTCAATGCTCACTGGTTATTGCTTTTCCTGGCTGACATGGAAACAATTAACCACCCTGGGGTGGCCTCGGGGTGACTGACCTCAGCATTCTCCTCTTTGGGGGACTGTAAAGATTGTTCTGATAATAATGATGTCAATGAAGACAGGATGTGATACAGCGATATGTGACAAGATCCAGGTTGTCACTCTGTATTTATGGGATATGGCTGTTTAAACAGACAATATGATTGCTGCTTTTCAATTACATTTTCATTATGGTAAATGATTTGCTGTTTCATTTACTGCTGATGTGCTTGTTAACCTAAATAATTTTATTCCTTCATTAAAATATTAATTTAAAAATATTTCTACAAGTCTACTTTTAAAAGATATGTGAGGAGAAAATTCCTTGTTATTTTCAAGTATTGAAATTTTTTTTACATTTTAGAACACTCATAGCAGTAGACAAGTTGTAATGGATGTATGAACTTTTTAGTAGGAAGAAGGGGTTTTCCCTACTGATCATAGACCCTTAAAAGTAATTTTTTTCTTTCAATTTAGATATCACTTAAAGAAGGACACTGTTGTCCAATCAGATGTGCTTCATTAGGACTTTTCAGCGACCAGAGATGCTGTTCAACCCTTTAAGAATTATTAATTTTTTAGTAAAATGCATGAGAGCAGTCATAGAGTTTGCCAGATATTCTTAAAACCAGTTAGATAGTATTTTGATTAGGATTATGGACAACAGTGACAGTCCAGTGTGACTCAGGCTGGGAAATAACCTGTTAAGAATTCTGTTGGTCTGAAGGAGTGGGGCCAAACCCAGTGGTGGTGGTGATGTCCTTCACCCCACGAGTCCTGCAGTGGGACACAGTGATGTGTAATCCCTATTTCCTCACAGTCCTTCCACTCCTGACATTGCTTTCCAGCTGCTGCCACCACACTCAGGGATTACTCGCAGCTCTTCCACTTGCTGTGTCCCCTTGCCCTTGCATATTTAATCATAATTGGAAGTCAAGTGACTTTTACGAGACATGAATGTTAATTACCTTTCAAATTGCTGGAGAGGGTACTTTGTCTGGAGTTCCTCTGATTGTGGTAATTAATTAGTTGTGTGAGGTCAGCCTCCTGTCTTGCACAGTTCATTGAGCAGCATCTTTTCAAATATTTATAAAGATGTTTTAGTACCTATCACTGAAAACTACATTAATGTTTTAATTTAGGCAGAAAAAAGCACAACTTAATCCTCTCAGACACAACTGTGGTAGTGTATGAATATATATATAAAACAGCAATCTCAAATTAGGCATTATGTTTTACTTGATTCATGTTCATTAAGAACAGGGGAGAAATATATCTGATTCTGCAATGTAGGAGACGAACTAAAGAAAATGAACTAAAGCTACAATTGTAGAAAAATTTACATTAAAATACTGTTCAGGGCAATGAACCACTAGAATTTCAGGAATCTCAATATGATTAAAATAGCTGAATATATGCAGAAAATCATCACAGATCTTCCACAAAGGCTTAACATCTTCTGAAAAGTGTCAGATAAGACACATCAGGGCAGAACTCAAGCTCTGAACCCAATCAGGCACAGGCAGACAAATCCGAGAGAAGGTCACTCCCTCTTTGTGAGAGACCAATTTTCAAACTGCCTATGGAACTACAAGGGCCTACAGGGTAGACAGGTTTTGTTTGCACCACCACAGTTCACCACAGCCAGTGGAAAGGACACCAAAAGCCCCTGGGATCTCCAGCCTGGGGGAGCAGGGGCTGCACAGCCTTGGGAGCTCCCACACAGCTTTTACTGCTCAGTGACTCTGGTTCTGCTGGACAAAGCACCCTGGGACAGTCTTACTACACGCAAGAAGTTCAAATGACTGCCAGGGAGCTGCAATTGGAATATTGTGACTCCTGCAATGAGGAAAGCATGCAGCTCTGCTAGTCCAACAAATCTGATCACTGGAGGATGCACTGGACACCGTAAAACCACGCAGCTTTGCTCCCCAGTGCACTCCTCCTGCTCTGAAAAGGAGCAGGTAAGACCAGACCTTTTAAGTTGAACATCACAAGTGTACACAAAAACACAGGATCTGCACTTACTCCATTTTTGTGTGAAGCAGGAGAAGAGAGATGTCCAGAACTACATACAGACATACCTGGAGAAGGGCAACCTTAACCTGACACATAAACCAGACCACTCATCCTATCTTGTTTTATTCTTCCTGAAGTTGTTGGTTTGTCACAGAACTCACACACACAGGACACCAGATAGAAACACCAGCAGGTGGAAACCCATTCCAAGTGCCATCCTTGCCAAGCCCTTGAGCTATTCAGGTGCCTGGACACTCACCTGTTGAGCAGCTCGTCTTTTCAGCATTTTCATGGATCTACACAGACTTATCTCATTCTGTTTATCGCTGACGAATCATCAAACACCAACTCATGACACAAGATTGCTACCAGTGCATCACCAACACCAGCGAGAAACTGTTGGCCTACACAGCTTGTTTCCTTAAATCTTTTGAGGTGCCAACTCTTCTAACATTCAAGAAATATTTTAAGAAAATGTCAGTGACCAGCTTCTACAATCTTTTTTTTTTCCCTCTCTGGGATGAACAGATACTTTAAAAGAACTTTAGCACTAATCCTAAATTAATATTTCCTTTGAGTTTCCATGGTAGCTTCAGACCTGCCTTTCTACTCACCTGTGAAAATAATTTTTTACTCAGAGTAACTAGACATGAGTTCTAAACCTACACACTTTGTGTATATGTATGCATCTTGGTATTTTAAAGTTACTTTATTTACAAAAAATGGATCATTATTAGGTTTAGTAGCAGTAGTGGAGGTCAGCAGTATCATCATCTTCTTTCCAAGGAAAACTCATTGAACATCCTTTGAGTTCCCTCTATATGAGTATGACTTTGAACATCACTGCCAGAGGTCATGAGAGGCACAACACGAGCTAAGTGATGTGCAGTTGGCATGGGGAAGCAAAAAGATTTCTTAGGCTTTTTTCCTCCTTTTTGTCACCTTAAAATATGGGCACTAAATGAGAAACCCTTTCTTTCACGAGATCTGTATTTCCCATGTGGAAATGGTAAGCACAATAAATTAGTGACCTAGGATGATAAATTATCCTTCCTTCCTTCAGCCATCCTTCTGTCCATCTGAAACTTGAAAAATTCCAAATGCTTCAACACTTTTGCAGAGATGCCCAGGGCTACACAGACAAGATTCATTGTTGGTCTGCTTGTTCCACATGAAAAATGTCTTCACTTTTAAGGCCGACAGCCTTGAGGACCTTTTATCATCACTGACATTGCTTCCCTATATCATCTCATCCTCCAAAAAGGGATGCATGAGAAGATACTTGGTTTATTCTGATACATTAGGCAATTTCACAAATTTTCTGAAATGTTTACACAAAATTCAATTAATGGATGTGACTGCACTGATTCTGATTTTAAAAAAAGCAAAAAACAATTGCTGCCATATTAGGAGTTTCTCTGCAATCTCACTGCCAGGTAATAGACTGAGGAAGAAATTTTAAAGGCATTCCACTACAGAGCTTTCCTTCTGCAACCATCAAACACCAGGACTGTCTCAGAAATGAGAAAGAAACAATTAGAAAAAGCACAGCAAAATAAATAATCTCAAAACAAATATTCTCAAACATTCTTCCTAGTGTGTTTATCAACAGGACTGCATTCATGTCGGCAATCTCAATTTTGCAGTGACTAATCAGAGTACCAAGAGCATCATCCATTTCAATTTGTCATTTAGAACTTTTGTTGTCATAATTTAGAGCTTATGCAAACTCTTGCATACACCAAGAGGCCAATCACAAGGCAGAGACTCCACTGCACGATGGTGTAAATAAACTAGTATAACCTCTGTAGGGAAATAAAAAATCCATTAGACAGTATTGTAAAATTTTGAACAAATCCTTTTTCTTTTTTCATGTTTTGCACAGAGACTCTCCATTCAGCAAAGAAGTTTAGCACCTGGTTTGTGATGACGTCCCCTTTCAAATTTACATTTATTTTTTGTCATCTGTTGAATGAAAACGTGGGTATTCCTTAGCCTAAGAACACAAAGTCATAAACAGGGTATTTCAGGATTAGAATAATCAGAAGTTCCATTTCCCTGGATAATTTTAATTCCTGCTATTTCTGGAACCCACAAACTGCTTCATAATGCTAAGAAAAAAAATCATTAGTACCGTGGAAGAAAAATTCTACCCTGCTGAATTCTGTGGCATAGCACAGAACTGGCATTTCACATGAATGTTCACTGAAAGCTTTCACAGGAAGGCAACCAGAAAAAGCCTTGCAACTACACTCTGAAGAGACAGATGCTTTCATCAGTGATGAAGCCAATTTTTTTTTACTTCTAAGCTTGTGTCAACTTAAAACACACATGAATCTGTGCCATCAATAACAGCAAAAAGGCCGTGGGAAGGTAAAAGTTTAACATTTTTTCTCATCCCTTGCAAAATTTTATAGAATTTCCTGCCCAAAAATATTTTACTGAACTGATGAGGATGCACATATAAGTTATTGATCAGTCCTCGATCTTTCACCCTTCAGCTCCTTGTGTGTTCTGCACACCTACAGAGCCTGGGGATTTCAGGGCTGTTAAAGGATTGTGGAAAGAGTTCCTGTGGAGAACCTTGGTAAAGTAAAAAACAAACAAAAACCAATCCATTGTCGATTATTACACCTATGTGCAATTTGTTTTAAGTATGGCAGTGGTAGAACTCAGTATCTCCATCAAAATTCTACCTACATACCATGACCACATTCTGATTTAATATCTAGTATTTAATAGCTCTACTGACATCAACTGTGTATTTATATGAGGAACTAAATTTATTTTTTATAAAGTGGTTAACTCTCAAGCAAGTAAATAATGTAAATAAAATGTCTCACTGAAGGGGAACTGAGACATCACAGTAAGTAAAATTGCTCAGGCCCTTGTAAGAATTCATGATTTCAAACTCATGTTACTTTTATACCCACGAGTTAAAATTTAATTCTACCTGAGTATTGAAAATATTCTTTGCCAGAAAACGAATGTTTCTGAAATGTCCAACTACTTATGCTTCATAACAACTGTAATTGTGAAAAAAAATGAGGGCCTAATCCATCTCTGGTGATGTCAGCAGAAAAAAAGGCAGAACCTGTGGAATCGCAGCTGTGTGGTATGAAACTATTTAATACAGTATTTTTATAGAAAAAATAATAGCTTTAAAATTCTATTGACATTAATATACAGCTATACACCTAAGTTATCCAAACACGTGCAGAGCTGCAAAAACATTCAAATAGAATTTGTATAAAAAGCAAAAATTTTCATTAAGAAAAGGGATTTAGCCATTTGTACAAAGTAATGCTGTTTCGCTTCAATTTGCTCTTTCTTTAGCTTTCATTTTATAAGTTAAATTTAAAAATTAGTCAACACACTGAATTAAGTATGTAGATTTTCATTTAAATAAATCAGTCAACAATTTTTTTATAAAGTATTTAACACTTCATTGTAGAAACATAGGCAAAATGACTATTATAACCAAAATGAAAAATACTGTTCAATTTAAAAAAATGTACTTAAACAAGAACCTGAAAAAGTTTATGATATGCATAACATTGTTCAAGCAAAATTGCACTAGTATTACATAAATCAAGAGTTTTATAAAGGCCCCAATATGGCAAAGTTTAGAAATAGGTAGTATGCATGCACAATAGTACAACAAAAATCCTCTTATAAAACAGCAGTTATTTTTGTAATGCTTGTACAAAGGGAATAAAGAGCAACCACAAACATATTTAATCTGTTAGGTTAATATATTATGATAGCTAAAAGTCAGTCATGTCTAGCAGAGGAAGGAAGAGTCCTCCACAGTAGATGTGTGAATACGTCTTTTGTGCCTTCAAAGTTATGTATAAAAGATTTTGATTCAGTTCAAACCTGAAAGTAATTGTATCCTTTATTTCCATCAAAATTAAAAAAGGTGAGTCAAATTTTGCCTCTCAGCAACAACAGAAAACAGAGCAGGTCAGAGAAGTGCTGGAAACGGATACTGATGCTTTTCACTTTTGATACTTGCACTTTGACTATTTAACCCAGACTACTGAAACTTGGGCTTTGCTAAGCTGTCACTAATATGCAGTTTGGCTCATTTTGCCTCCACAACATAAATCCTAATTTAAAGAAAATGCTGTGTTTTGAATCCTTTAACAACACTAAACAGGTGTGGGGTTTTTTTGTGATTGTCAAAACCGAATGCTGTGATCATCTTAGTGTGCTTAAGGTTTGGGGTTTGGCTTTTTCCCTACTGCTTGCTTTGTGTTGGGGAGTTATTAATCCATAAGTACTGCGTGTGATTAAGTGAATAAACATGTAAAGCATGTGTAGGCAATGCCCTCTTGTGCTCTAGGGTGGCTACTGTCCTACAGGACTGTTGGAGTTCCAATGCTTTGTCCCACAGCAAGTAAGGTTTCAGCTTCCAAGATATATCGTTACTATGTTCTATAAGGTTTTAATAAATACAAAGCTTGTTTACATGGTATATATGTTTAGTATATCATGTACAGTCACTGAATTTCTGAAACATAATCATTGTGTTCATGCAGATCATTAGATGTTTCACTTCTATAGTCTTGTTTACTTCTTGGCAACCTAAAGCTAATTTAAAAGCAAGTTCTGATTGTTTGTGAAAAGTTATCTAGCTTCATCAGGATCTGAAGAGAAGTTCTAATGGGCACAAAGAAGAGAGTAGACCATTCAATCATTCTTTCACCATTTAAAATAAACAAAATTACACACTGTACTACAGCTTTCAGACTACATAATGAAAAAGTGCAGATACCATCTTCATCGATTAAGTAGAACCAAAAAAGTTCATAGAAAATAGATTGCTCATTTTCACGCTACAAACGAATATGTTGTTTGCCATTTTAACAAATTTAAAGGTGTATTATTTCAGCAGCATTGTTGTAAATTGTACCGTAGTGCAGTTTCTTTTTCATAAAAATACCTTACAAATGGTCAGTCAAAAGTCATCAGCAAAAGAAAAACCCAGAAAACAATCAACCGAACAAAAAACAGAGGTAATGCTGATGCCAAAACAATTATAATACTGTTGGTACATAGAAAAGTAATCCTTATATTTTATACATTTATACAGAGTATAAAAGGTAACAGCAGATTATGCCACAGTCTCCCTTATCCCAATATCTATTTTCTTTGGAAGAAGTTCTCTTCTTTCATCAACACTTGCTAAGGAGTTTCGACAGTTTTGTCCATCCACGTATAACTTTGCATATACTGGATTGGCGTAATTTGTTGGCTGCAGAGAAATTAAGCAAGCATTAGATCAGTCAGACTGAATCAAAATTGGCATTTATGGAAATGGAAATGACTTTGTTAAACCGAGAACAAGTACACACAAAATATAACAGGACGTATTTAATAGATACCTGGACGTCTGCAAACCTGATGATGAGTTAATTATTTAGTTGAAAATTAAATTCACGATAAGACATGCTATTAAAGTAACCAATGACATGACATGCAGCATATTATGATATTAAAACCATAAAAACAATGATGAGAATTAAATGAAAAACCTTGAAAAAAATGTCTCTGACGTTGACTTGTCCACCTTATTACACTGGAAGATTTCAGAATAGATATGACGGAGTTTATAGAGAAGGTGCACTGTGAGACCATGTGACAAGTTTAACAGTAGAAAACTGCAGCCAACAGTTTCCATATATTACCTGTTCTAAGACATCAGCATCCCATCAATAGCTGACCATGTTTTCGAATTCTGTGGCCCAAATACACAACATGATTTGACCAAAAAATTCAATACTTTCGTAATGTAAATTAAACTTTAATAATAAACCAGCATAACTGTTAATATATAATAGTAGTTACAAATTGAGAAGTCTTGTCTCAACAATTTTGGTAGTTTGGACTGTAATGGAAAACATCTGTTGAAATGAGTGGCACTTCAATAAAGGACAAGTCCGTTTTTGATGCTGCAAATCACTTTATTGTGTGAGAAATCCCGTGAGTCTCCACTACTTCCTTCATACTTTATGCCTTTATTGCCTCTAGAAGAACTCTGCTATCCAATTAGAGTTCAGCTTTTACTCATAATAACAAGAAAGGGCACCTTGTGGTCAAAATCCTCCTCTTTCTTATAACTAATTTATCAGCACTGCTCTGCTTACACAGATACTGAGTGGAACACCAGCAAGCTCTAAAAAAGGGAAAAAAATTGTTTGGTGTAACAAGAAGTGGCTAAACTTTGAATTGCCCAAACCAGAAATGGGCAGGTTTTCTGGACTTGAAAATATCCTGAGCACACCCTGTGAAACAAGGAATGAAGGATGACTATAGTCTTAGTTCTTTCCTTTCTTTGTTGACCAACACTATTTCTGAGCTCAGGATTCAGATATTCCTCAGGATGGATGGCTACAGCAGCTACTTATTTAGTGAGTTAACAGCTGCTCATTCCATCTATTACAGATGGCAAAGTGATTGCCTCATAGTCCAGACTTCCCTGGAATGGAGGCAGAACAAGGTGAGCCACATGTATTTAATTATTAAAAATGAAAAAAAAAGAAAGAAAAGAAAATATAAGAAAAAAAATCTACTCTCAGTTCTACCTGTCTGTCCCCACTGGAGATCTTTACCTTCGTGGGCATGATTCTAATTGGAAATTTAGGAAAACAGAAATTTAGTTCTGTTTCAATTGTCAGGACTTTTTTATTTAATTGACAGCCATTATTAAAGATGATAACCACAACAGAATAGAGACCCTTGGCATCAATTAAATGCCTTATGGAGTTATTAAAATTATATATAATAGCAGGTTCTGCCTCTTGATACCTCTTTGAGTGGTACTGACTACACAAGGCAGTACAGAAAGAAGCTGGAGTGACCAGAATTTAAGAGAAAATGTTTAAGATGGGCAAATATTCTGGCTTTCATCATCCATGGTTCTGTGCTCCATCAGAAAAATCCCACCCCATAAAAATCGATAAACTTCCAAATACAACATATTACAACCATGCAAGAACATGAATGGCACAAAAGATGAATATATATATTGAGGCACATGAAAATGAATGTCATATTGATGTCCCTTTTGTATTTTAAATTGTAATGTTTGCAAACATCATACTAAATTGCAGTAAAAAATCTGATATTTTAGAAGGAGCTATTTTCTGATACAAATCCATTGAAATCTGAACAATTAAAATATGCTTTGCAAATATTAAAGGAAATTGTTATTTTTTATGTGCAAATTCCTCTAAAATAAAAGCACTTGTTTCCATTATTTGGAACCATCTTTCAGTTTGATAAACGTCACTAAATGCCAGAAATTACATACAAATTGTAAATATATCAGGATACATGGCTGTGAATGCCATGCTAAACTTATATAATGTTATGGAAAAGCATCACATTGCTTAATGGGTTTTTTATTCCTTTGCAAAGATACATTTGCCGTTTTAGATCACATTACAATGATGGGTACAGATGAAATTTTGTATGCAGAGGGGCACCCTTTATCTCAAATAGAAAATGCATTATTTACTGTCATTCTTCTTTCCATTAAAAGAAGAAAAACAAAATTAAAACCAAACAGAAAATGCCTCTACTCAAAAACGACAGACAAACTTTCTTTAGAAAGGGGCTGTGGTGGAATGGAATGGACTTGGATCATCATTTCTCACCCCTGTTGATAGTGGTCCTTTCAAGT
The DNA here is from genome assembly GCA_013397955.1 of Grantiella picta. Taxonomy (NCBI): domain Eukaryota; kingdom Metazoa; phylum Chordata; class Aves; order Passeriformes; family Meliphagidae; genus Grantiella; species Grantiella picta. The sequence continues at coordinate 2,465,968 of VZRM01002345.1, read as the reverse complement.
CAGAGTTTAGGTAGATTGATGGAGCTGTGTGGGGGAGCTTGAATGCAGTGGACCCTCCCCCTATGTATCTGGCCTGTATAAACAGAAAATTTAAGTTTCTGTGCTAAGAGAGCATTTTCCATGTGTACTTATCAACACCGTTAAGTAAACAGTGCACCTACTAAAAACATCCTTTTAGAGCGGTCTGCATCTATAAAAATCTTCTTCCAGCTACTCCTCAGCACAAAAAATTCTTACATTAAGTACAAGAATAAAATTCAGCATTTTCCAACTATTTTCCAGTAAGGATTAGAGCCAGGCTTCACAATGAGCACCGCCTCAGCCGCTCTGCCTCCAGTGAGTAACTCCATTTTCAGCTCAGCTGCTGCTCTGAGCACTCTGCCCGTGCGATTCTGCGATGGCATTCCTGGAGCCATCAGTAATCCGTTAGTGCTTTGTCACAAAGGCCACAGTGCTGGCTGCCCTCTGCTGTGTGTGTGACTGGGGAGCTCTGGGAAGATCCCGCGGCATCGCCGCGCTCATCCCGCGTCACTTCGCTGCAGTGGGGCTGCACGAGTGACAGCACCTCTCACAAGGAAATGATAATGCTGACTGGCTTTGTGTAAGCACTTAATCTATCTGCCCCACCAGGAATCACAATTCCTTATGCCTTGGGATGTTTTCACACGTGAAATAAGGTAGTCTCATATGTATGCATGCACGTTTTCGTCCTTCAAACAGAGGCTGGACAATACAAATTTCTAATTTTCAGTATTTGCCACTAGGCTTTTTAGCCTAGTTTCACAGGTTGTGGTTTGGCAACTTAAGGTAGGTGTGTCTATGGCAAAAAAACCCCAATCATTCTGTAGTTCTAACTCGATTTTAATAAAACACAGGCAGCGGGATAAACGACCATCAGCCAGCGTCAGCCTACCAAACAGCTGTTAATATATACATGACATTTATTCTAATGAAATCTAACTCGGTTTTATATTCATTAACTAAATCTAAATGTCATTGTTCTACATTTCTGTTCGTTACATTTAAAGACAAAACCTTTGTAAGACATAAAATAAGTAGTGGCTTTGCCACTAGAAAAAGAGAAGAAATTACCTTTTCTGCATTTAGAGTAAAATCTGAGGCTAAAAGACCACCTTCACTGTGGTCATGGCCCACCTCATACATGTTATATGATGGATTGCCAATTTCTACATTGATTCCTCCATTTATCATGGGTTGTCTTCTGATAGTTTTTGTCCTGTAATGCATAAACATGCAAAAAAAAAAAGAAACTAGTGAACTTTCAAGTAAATAGTTGAATATTTTGTTTCTCTTTAATCTCTAAGACCAACAGGATGAAAAAGTGTTTCCTGCAGAGACAACCATACAATTCTTCCATTTTCCAAGCAAAGTACCAATCTGAGTCTATGTTGAGATCTCACAGAGGCTGGAAGCAGAATTTTATTGTTTTTCTCAGTTTGGCTGTAGAGGTATGAATCCATACAAAGTGCTAATTTGCTGTCTATAACCCTAATTTCCTCCAATTATTTCCAGATTTCCCTCACTTCCAAGGAAAAGCTTTGCAAACTCATTGCAGATTCCCTGCAGGAATGAAGATGGAGTGAACATGAGTCACGTCCCCTTGCTCATTCATTTCACTTCTATTTCAAACCAGTTGCCCAAAGTCAGTTGTAAACTGAGGACAAGCAAATGGTTTCATCACAGTGCATTAAAAATGTATGAACTTCTTGTAGTTCCACTTTGTATTCCTGGCCAGTGGTTATTGGAACACTGAAGTTCAACTTGAATTTTTTTTTCAAGCTTTAATAAAAAGACAGAGCCTTATTTTTAACCTTGAATTAGGTATCAGTAAAGATAAGTGATTGAGTTGAATTGTTTCTGTTGCTGAATTCATTTCTTTCAGCTAAGGAGGTGATTTCAGCCCAAGCAATTGAAAAAACCTCAAGAGGGTAATTTTTTCCCAATGCAATATGTTCTCCAGAATTACAGGGGAATAATAGGGAGGTCACAGTCAGGATGATAACAGTCGAGTCCTCTTGTTGGCTGGGTAAGATGCAGTCAGTGGCTGAAATCCAATATACTAAATGATCTGTATTTTTCAGAAATGTCATTGAAAAAATATTTCCTAAAATAGGCACTTAACAGTAGCATGCAAGTATTGAACAACTACACCTACTTTAATACTTGACAGTCTTCTCTGAAGAGATGAAATAACTCTAAAATACATTTTCAAATATAATTTTAAGAAGAAAGCTCTTTATTGAGGCTAGTTCTATTTCTCTACTGAAAATCTATTATTTAACAAGCGATTCACAGTAACCTAAATAATTTACAGGGCAGCAACTGGTTTTCGGGATTTGGCTATCACTAAACTTGGTGTTTTAGGTACAGGAGCCTATAATGACATCCACGGAGCCTGGCAGGGTCAGCATTACTAACAGCATGGTCAGGAAATGTATTTATCTTGTCGGCTTTACAAAAAGATTTTAAAAATTGATGCTCACTAGTTTACACCAGAGTTTGCAGGGGAGATGCCGTGTATGATCTTAGCAACTTAAAAGGTTCTTTTAGCCTGGAGCACTGAAATAGTCTCATAAAAGGCCACATTTGCAGAAACAGCAGATTCATCACATATTTCTAAAGGACTTAACAAAAAGGCATTATCCTGGTTTCAGATGTGGGGTAACAAGCCCCAGGAGGAAGCAGACAGCTGCTCCAGGCCACCAAGCAGGACAGCTATTGGTCTGAAGGAAATGGTTTGCTTGTCTGATTCCCACTCCAGCCCTTCCCTGGTGAGCCATGTCCTTGGTACCAGGCATCTTCCCTCGTTAAATCTGCATCACCATCACCATCGTGTTCTTTCCTCTGCACACGTGAAGGGCAGCAGCTCTCTCAGGTGTCTCATACAGCAGAAACACTCCTGCCTCCCCTGGCCACCAAACACAGCCTTGGAAGGAATGTCCAAAGTCAAAAAGTCTAATGCAGGTCCTCAAGTTCATTGTTGGCTCTAAGGCAGACAAATTCATGAGAGCAAAATATTCCCTGCTCAGTGAGGGAATGTGGCTTCCTGTGCAATTAAAGGAACGCAATAATGAGGAAAAGGCTTGGGACACTATGGTAAATATTTTCACTATAACTTGAAGATGTATATATATATATAACTTTTACTATAACTTTCACTATAACTTTTCACTATAACTTCACTATAACTTGAAGATGTAAACAACACTCAAAATTTGAGTATGTGGTTTCAATGAAATACATTAATTCTGTTAAGTTCTCTAAGTCTCTGGATAAAGTTATTAATACTTATACATCCTTGGCAGGATTGAGCAAAGGGAGTAAGAACTACAAATTTTTATCTATTGCATGTGGAACATAAGTATCAATAATAGACGTGGTTGTTCCAGCAAGAACCAAAATGTTTCACTAGATTCACTGCCTCCAGAACCAAGTTTTGGGTCATTTGTTGTGTTTTCATTTCTCATATAAAGTGATTTTTTGTATATTAGAAAGATGCAAATACTTTAAAGATTTATTTTTTAATTTCGTAAATCAATATAAAGTTACTTACCTTCGTTTTCTTTTGCAAAGAAATAGTCCAATTACCAGAGTAGTGATCAAAGTCACCAGCAGAACAAGTGGAACGATGATGGCTATGCTTCCTAAAACAGAAGGAAATATCATTTAATAATCATGGTTTCACAGCTGTAAAACAACTGAACTAATTAAAAGAGAATAATTTCCCACACCAACAAAAGCAATTTCACGTGATGAGCTTCACTCATCAATTTGAGATTTTAGTGCTGATCAATAAAAAACCCAACTTCATTACAGATAATAGTGTAGACACAAATACTTTTATAAACAAATCAGGAGTTTCCTCTTTCTGGAAACCAATATACTTTGGACTAATTCCCTGCCTTCATTTGCAGCAATAGTCCAGGAGAGTGTGTGGAATTGCTGGACAATTTGGGCTGTAGTGGCACAGCCACTGACTGCCACCAGCACCTTTAGCACTTTAGGCCATGCAATATTTAATTTAAAATATTCAGCTCTGGTTGAATAATTAATTAATATTCATATGTATCTATTATCTTTATTTATGGGAAAATAAAAAGCAGTGAGCAATCTTCATTTCTCAATGGTTGGTGCATTCCTGCATTTTGCTGCATTTTACTGCATTGTACTCGAGAGCCAACAGTTTTGTTATGTTGATATAGGCAATCACAAAAACTACAATAATGCTTAATGCAGCAGATATTCAGTGCACTGATCAGACAGTGAAGTTAAAGGACAGGAGGGAACAGGGAAGAAGAAAATGGGCTTCACATTATTTTGGCAGATAATTTCACTGAAATGAGACTATCTGCAAAAATAATGTCAGCAACTGTACCCTTATTTCTCAGCCTTACTTTAAGTACCTGCTAGTAAAGAAATAGATGCAACAAATAATTCTATGTTACAAATACCGGATTTATAAAAACAGGACTCCAGCATCAAGGCAGTGTGGAGTGACATGTATTTTCTTTAATATCACAGTTCTTAATGGGTGGAAAACAAAAATAATGCTGGTCGTTTCATTTGCCACATTTATTGATTTATTAAAAAAAAATAAAAAAAGGCTGCTGGCAGTGTCTGTTCTACATTAAACACAGTCTAAAGAAAGAATTGAAAAATGCTTTGAATTCTGCCTGAAGGCTTATTGAAAGCCAAGTCAGGTTGTCAGAGACGTGAAATGAAGTACTGAAAAAAAACTTGAAGCATCTTGAGTTCACTCCAGCTTACGAAGATTTCAGCATGTAAAGGATATTACAATAAGGCTCTTGGAGAAAAAAAAAAAGTTGATTTCGTCTTGGCATGTAAACATTTAGGGATAAAACCCTGAAAAACATCCCACCAGGCATGAGATGCCATTTGGTATCCATGGTGCAGCCTGGGTCCAGGAGAAGCTCAACACAAACACCCATTTCCCAAATTGCAGCTGTTATTCTCTCAAAATGAAGCAGTGATTGAGCTTTTTCCCTGCTTTTTTGCCTGTTTCCAGCTTGTGAGTGCTCTTTCCCTCGTGTGGATCGCTGGGAAGATTTCATTTAAGCACCAGGCTGACCTGAATTGTGGGCAGCTCATTTTGCTGCTCTGGTTGGGCTAAATGTGACCAAGGCAGGTACAGAACACTCAACACTCTGCAGGGAACCTTGTCCAGCTTAAGCAGCCAATAGTGCAGCAATGCCATCCTTTCATGCTTACGGACATGTTTAAAAAAATTCCACAGGAGCTATTCTTACTTTCAGGATGATTTTCACAGTAGGTAAAATTCAGCCCTCTGCAGACAGCCAATACAGAAGTTATGCACTACTTCCAGCTCTATTTTTGATGCTTTCAGTAGGATTTAAATGGGCAGAGGTCTCGCACAGGGCTGATATGCCCAAATGCTTGTCACTTGACACACTTTCCTGAAGAAAAGTGCAGCTAGCCCTTGGAGCAGGGAGTGTATGGCATAAGAACTGCATCCAAACCACCAAAAAGCAATCAAAAAATTGAGACATATCTACACTTGGGGTTTTTTAAAAGAAAAAGATACAGGTAATGAGCCTTCTTCACAACAAAAACTCACATTCTGAGATGCCACAAGGCTTATATTTCCAAACTGAGCCAAATCTGACAAGTGATAGCAGCTATTTCAAGTACTTACTTGTACTGATGTTGTCAGACTTGCTGCTTTTGGGAGCTGGCCTCTCACACTGTGTGCCTGACCAGTTGGCTGAACATCTGAAAGGATCCAATTAAGATGGGAGAGTTAATAAATGTCAGCTATTAACTCTGTAACCCATGAAAGAGACCACCAGCATCTTCTCAAGAGCCACACAAATGACAGCAGTGGTTGCACAAACCAACAAGAAGCCTCATGGAAGGAGTCAGCAGGACTCTGCCATGGCACTGACAACATTCAGAGTAGGGTTCTAGTTTAAAACTGCACCTTTGTATATTTGATTCCTGTTGTTATCACTGCAACCTTCATTCCGGAGACCTTTTTTAATTTCTTGAATAATAGAACAAGTTTAATCAAATGTATATTAACATTTGATATTTTTAAATTTTGAACTCTATAACCAGATATTTATCTGTAGAAATATATCCACATGTGTGTGTGTAAGCAGGCATGGGAGTTAAAGAATAAAGAGTTGTCCTAAAGGGACAGGAGGATCTCCTGGCTTCAGAGAGCCCTAAATACCATTTATATTCAGATTATGTGTTCCAGGGCCAGGAGCCTGGATTATACACAGCTATTCTGCTATAATTTCCTTGGGTGAGTATCAATATGCAAATATGCCTTCAATTGGGATTCAGAACACTCTCCATGCATACAAGCAAACACGAGGAGTCCATGGAAGCAAACTCGGCAAATCCATCAAAAACGGAAACAAACACCTGAATGAAATTCAATTGCTTATTCAACCTGCTGTAAATATGATTAAGTTTACTACAGAGCCTCAAACTCTCCTTGTGGAAGCAGCAGGAAGAAGTCACTTTTCATCTGTCTCTGTTGCATATTGTGCAATGAATCATGTTTTTTCCAAGTATTTGTGAATTATTTATGAGTTTCAGCATGAGTTATCTTTAGGGAGGTGCAGCAAAGCGTTGCCCTCACACAGTTCCAAGAACTGCTGCTATCTGATGCCTTCCTGAGGATTTAACAAATGGCAAAGTTTAGAGGTGGATATGCGTAACAACTGATATTGTTCTATAACAAAAGAAGTTTTGGAAAGATTCCAAATATTCCAGACAAAAGCAGAGCCACCCTTACAGAAGAGCCCTGGGCAGCTTTGCTGGTGAAGCTTTGGGATCTCTTTTGTCTTTGCAGATCACTGCAGAAAACTGGCTCACTTCTCTCTTAGCTCTTAAGCCTATGCCAACACAACCCAATATTCAGCTTGAACTTTTTTTTTTAATTAATTTCATTTTTGGCGTGAAACATTATGAAGATGCATAAACTCCTCAGAGGGAAGTCACAGACAGTCTTTAAAAGCATTATTGATTTATTTTTATATATTGATGATTATTGCTAGTTGATTCAAATTGTCACACGCTACCTAAATTGAATTATAATTCAGAAGTTCTTCATGTTTATTAAAATCAGTTTGTATAGTTTTACAAATATGGAAAATGCACACTCAAGTTTCCCCATTGCAAAGAGCCCCCAATTACTAATTACCCACATGCTTCACAATGATGTATTTTATAACTGAACCCAACTGACTTTCCCACCTGCTTACCATCAGTTCAGCACACTGCAAGTCACAGGGAACAAGACTTTAATCTTTCAAAACATGCACCTGTTCCTTTTCTTTTCCAGATCTCATTTTAGCAATTATATTATAGAAATGCTTGCACTGTCAGCTTACCTTACTAAGATACTATTCAAGGAACTTGCTTTTTAAAAATATCAATTTTCAACACGCAGCTGCAAAAGAAGTGTCTCCATTCTTGTAGAGAAACACTTTATATCTTTATACTTAGAATATTCTGCTCAGCTCCAAGCTGCTGGCATGTGACAAACATGAAAGAAAAGTCTTTAAATTTCTGACTGAAATTTTGCATCGTTCCTGCTCAGGATTCAGCTCATGTGATTAAAATTCGTGATGAGAGGCATTTTGCATTTAATACTACACTATTGAAAGGGGAAGATTTATTATATAGTTAGACGTATCTAACTTTGCAACTAAATTCTTATATTAAGTATTTCAAATGCTTCCACTGTATATAAGAATCATTATGACAAATCTGTCCTAAAAACGGTTTAAAGAACATAAGACAGTGAGACTAGCAAAAGAATCACCATGAAGCATTCAAATACAAGCTCATGAGAAAATTGTGTATCAATGTACAATTACATTCTTCAAAGACTTATTGCAGATATGATACACCAGCTGGTGCATGCAGTATGCAGTGAACAGAGGAAAAAAAAAGGCAAAAATATTAAAAGTTCTTTACCTATCTTGGCATTCTAACTGAAAAAATCATCAATATTGAAACCTCTGAGGCATTTGATAGAAGTCTCATAGAGACATTTTTGATTGCCACTACATTTTATTTTCCCAAATGTTTCCTTTCCCCAATAAACTTCAAAGAGACTGAAGGTGGCAGGTTGGCAGTCATTTCCTTCAGTCCTTTGAGGTGAAATGATTGCCCTTTGATGGTCCAGCAAGCTACTACAGACTTGTCTTGGGCAGACAGAGTAGAAAAAGAAATAAAGCCCAGGGGAAAAGTATGTTTTCTGTGAGGGAACTTGACACAGAAAATCAGCCATGAGCAGGCACATGACTCATGATGGGAATAATGATGGGGTTGGGACATGGACAACTGTTCATGCAGGAACATGGAAATGAGCAGATCTTAACCAGTTTTAACGGTCTTCAGAGAGAAATTGTGCTTAGTAATAGCATTTTCTGGTATCAGGACACTCAAATTCAGACTGCTCAGTCCCTAGCATGGGAACTGACTCCTGGTTCAGTTTGATGCACCCTAGTTTGGAGCTTTCCAAACCCTTTGGTACCAGGAGCTGTTCTGTGCCATTTCATGGGCTGTATGGGCAGACAGGACACTTGCAGCAAACAAAAAGTGCATTAACGAAGCAGAACCACATAAAGCCATTTTGTTTCATCAAAGATGTTCATATCATCACAAACTTGGGAGAAAGAACAGTGAAAAGGCCTAATGTGAACCACACACAGACAAAAAAAAAGAGGGAAACACATGGAGTAGTTGACAGTGAAGGACAGGTGGGAGTCACATGGTGCAAGGTGCTACAGAGAACATCTCAAGGTGCTACAGAGAACATCTCAAGGTCAAATCTCCAGTTTCCAGAAGAACCCGTGAGAGATCAAAGGGCAGCAGCATCACAGGGGATGCCAGTATGAAAACAGAGAGTGAATGTAATAAATAAAGGTTGCACACGTTCTGCTGCCAAGGTCATTAACAAAACTGCAACAGCTCTCTCTGTTACAATTTAGTTCTATGTTTATAAAGAGATGAGTGCTTGGGAAATGCCTTCTGAGCTACAGAATGCCTAGGACATTGGAATTACCTATTTTGAGGAAATTGCATTGAGATATGTTTTAAAAAAAAATTCAATTGAGATTATGAAGATGTTCCACTTGGATTGAAGAATGTTTAGAACGAAGATATCTACATTTCTGAGATTGATCATGCTGTTGTTACAGGATCTATTCATGACAGAAAATGTTTCTCTTCTCTATTTCTGAACAACCCTTACAGGTCAGTGTGCTCGAACATTCTAAACCCACTTACACAGGCACTTGACCATTTGACTATGAAATGTCTGAATAAATAGAAAAAATAGTAAAAAAAGTGCTAATTTGGTGTCAGCGTGAATTTTTTTCTTTCTCTTTTTTTCTCCCTCTTTGTGCCACAGGCATTGTTATAAAAATACAATACAGCAGGCATAATATGCAGTTAAAAGAGCTTTTGTAGAAATCTGCTTTCCAGCTCAAGATACCAGTCCAGATCCAAAAATGACAGCAGCACTGAAAGGTTACTCTGGAAGTATAACAGAATCTGTGGTAGTCCTTACAAAACAGAGGGGGAAGGGGAATTGAAAATGTTTCTTAGCTATAAATGATATTTCTTCCTTATGCAAAGTACTTTTCTAACTTTGCTTTCCCTTTTAATCATGTCATAGCAATATATACCAAAACATCTTAATGAAAGTATCCAGCCTTGTTGTCTTTACAGGACTTACATTAAAATTTCATCAGAACTTCTCTTATCATTAATATTAAAACTGTTTGTAAGACAAGAGAACATTGGGATTACAGTTATTTAGTATCTATATTAAATTGTACTGAAAGAAAGAAAACAAAATCCTCTTTTCCCCCAAAACTCTGTAAGATGTTATGGGATGAGAAGAGCCTTGCGCTAAAATCAATAAACTATTCCTTATAATAAATTTAGTAGTACTTCTAGAGATATGCTTTGTTCATACAGGGAGCTGATATAATAGAGTTAAACCCACTGATAAACCCTCAAAAGTAAATAACTTTTATAATAAAGACCAAAAGTTCCACCCCAGGACTGATCAATTATTGCACATTCTGTACCTCCCCCTGTATTGCAGGGTTTAATTATTTTCAAGTAATAACTTTTCCATGATTATTTTATATATGAACAGGCCACATTTTAGTAGTTTTGTCTAATAAGCATCGCTTGACATAAAAGGAAAATAATGTAGAAGCTAAGGGGTAGAAAATTTACACTTGATACCTGAAAATGAAATACAAATTAGCTTGTAATCCAATGCATTCAGAATAGGATAATCACTTCATCCAAAAGCAGGCAAACCATAAAAAATTACTTTTGAGGAACACCAAAAACCACCTTAAATTTAGTCACAATAAACATGATAAAAAGCAAAATGTGACTTTAAAAATGAATTTTAATTTATGCATGACATTACTATATACAAGTCATCATTCACAACTGCTGTATGATCTTCAACTGCAAAAGAACAACTTCCAAGTGCAACTCAGCCTCATTCCACCCAAGGTAAGAAAAAGAAGAAACTGAGGATCATTAAACACCATGCTATCAGCAATATGTGTACAGTACAGAGGCTATACAAGTATTAAAAAAAACCCCAGAAAATACATAAAAAGCATGTCTAGCTGACTACTACTGTAGCTGAAATTACACTGAGCAATAAAACAAAAGGAAAAGAGATTGAAATGGTAAAAAAAATCCAAAATTGAATGGAAAGGACTGGGTAAGTAGGTAGATAAAAACCCAATGTTTTTCCCAAGCAGTGATGTACAGCAGCAAATAGTATGCAAGTTTTATCTGAACAACTTTAAACTCATGGAAAAAGGATATCTGCATTACAACCTAGTTAGTAAATGCTCCGTGAAAAATATACATATTCCTCTTTTCTAAGATCGTAAAATTTCCTCCTCTGACAACCACTCTTCAAACACCTGTTTGCATTTAGTTCTTGAACTAATACTAGTTTGTGGTACAAAGTGGATAAAAGATCTTTTATAATACAAAGGTAAAACCTGCGGACTTTGTTCAATTTCAAGATATTTATACCAAAGATATTTTTAGTTGAAAAAGAAAGCTCTCAAAGGACTGGCAGAATGCTGTGAAATTCCTGTTGTAATTGCAATTGGGGAGCTCATTAAATATACCCCAGGAAATCATATGGAAAGCATTTATTGCAAAATCCTTGATAAAATTTCTGCCTCTCAGAGCTACCAGTGCCTTCTCTTACTCAGGCTTTTCAATCCTACAATTGTTCTACACCACAGCGGCTTTTTCTACTCAGCCTTCAGAAAATGCCAGTCAGGGGACTGCATGGTCCTTTTCTTGTCCACAACTGGACTATGGATGTACCTGAACCCTTTTTTGAGCAGACCTTTGGCACAGCGATGGGTTTATTTAATTACAGACCTGCGTGTAAACGCAGCACTTGTTCAAGCTGCACGTGAACTTACATAAAAATTATACTTATTTGAAGATTTTTCAACAGGAAGAGAATATCAGGAGGAAGGTGCAGCATCACAGCCACTTGAGCTGCAGGGGAGTTCCTCCATAAAGAGGAATGTTCTTTTTAATTTCTGAATTCTGTGACCTAAACAAGCACACACGTGCACATGCATGTGCAAAGCCCACACCCTCCCCTCGCACAGTCTCTCTCCAACCTGCAGGATATGAAGCTGGCAAGATCAAGTTGGCAACACTGGGCCAGGTTTCCCAGAGAAGCTGTGGATGCATCACCCCTGGAAGGGTGAAGGCCAGGCTGGGTGGGGCTCTGAGTAACCTGGTCTTGTGCAAGGTGTCCCTGCCCCTGGCAGCAGGTTGGAACTAGATGAGCTTTAATGTCCCTTCCAACCACAACCATTCTAGGATTCTGTAAGAACAGCTCTCTTGCTTATTTCGCTCCTGCAGGAGCTATTTTTCCTAATTTATCCATATCTACACTTCCAAGTTCAAACTTTGTTATCACTTCAAGCAATTCCACAACTTGTCCTCTCCGCAGTTGTCCACTGTCTTTAACGTGTTACTTCACCAAAATTCTCCATTAAAAAATGAAGTAATTCATTCTTTCTCCACCCTTCCCGTTTCAGTTTCTTCTGTCACCAAACCCAGGCTTTGTTCCAAGCTGCTGCATGGTCTGTGCCTTCATTACAGAAGAAATGGTGTTTGTTCTAATATTGAAATACAACACACACTTGAACCCCTGGGAACAGGCAGCACATCCAGCCACAGGCAAATTATGTAATGCTGTACTCTGTCTTCTGATTTTTATATTTCTATAATGTCTGGTGTAAGGAGGTTATGATTTGATCACATTTACTTGCAGATAATAATAATAATAATAGAACACATCCATGTGCAGATATAAATAACAATAATAATACAAATAAAAAGATGGAACTATAGCAACACATAGTTATGATGAAGATATAAATGAAACAAAGCTGAGAGAGAGCAATATTCCGTGCTAAAAATTCCGTACTAAAAGCTCTGCATATGCAACAACCAGTGACACTCTTTTGAAAGTTTTAGTTCTTTACAGTTCTCTTCACCGGGCTCATAAAAGGTATAATCTCTCTCTAAACCTTGCTTCTCTTGCAGGAATGTATGTGCAGATAGGTAATTAGTGAGAAGAAAACAGATAAATAGAAGTATTTATTAAAAGACAGACTGGTAGAATGGATGGAATGGACAATTTGTGAAATACATAGAAAAGACATTTCTTGATTATTTCCTGATCAGCATTTTTTTTCAACTGATTTGTGACCTTACTGGTGCAATTCAGACATATCTCACTCACATGCTTCTACTGTTATGCACATCACACACAGACCTCACCCACTAGAGCGCAGTACTAAAAAATATAATCTGTGAATACTAAAATGACAGTAAGAATATATAAGATTATGCTACTTTAAGGCATCCTAAGTGCTACATTTTTCAGAAAAGGTCATTACCCCAAATTTTAATAGTCTGAAATCTTCTCACAAGCTTTGTAATTGACTGAGAACAACAAAGGGGGGGGTGAAGGGAAATAATAAACCTCATATACCTAAAAATAATGCTAAGAATGAATAGTCAAGATTGCATATGACCTTACATCCAAAGAGAAATCACAGCATATTCTGCATATATTAAACCCTGAGAGAGAATTCACTGAAACTGGCAATGGCCTTCATAAAAATTTCTTTTCTTTTGGTGGCTTATTTGAAGCCACAGTAAGGCCTTAGTTCATTCCTAAAATGGTTAGGTGAAAACCACAACTTCTACTTCCAGACTGCAACTGATATTTAGATAATTTAGTGCATTCAGCATTAAAAGGACACCTTGAGACAGTAAGATAAAATGAAAATGTATGCTAGCAGTACAGGTGGGTGAAAGGAGTCTGTTCTTACAGGCTTAGAGTTTGTCTGTATAATTATGGCTTTAGGATTGCCCTTTGGCACAGATAAATCTTATTCTCTATTGTCTTTACTGAATGATAATAAGGGCTTGATTATGTATAAAGTTTGCATTCTCCACTGACGCTGGCTGTGAGAGAGAGCAGAGTTCCTGCTGAATGACAATAAACCATCTGCCAATAGGCATCTCCTATTCTAAAAATCACCCACTCAGGAAATAGAGACTGGTTAAGGAAAACACTAGCCCTTGGACAGGTGTGTCTTGGAGTATTTGAGAGAAAAAGCAGGAAAGGAACATCTAATACGTGACTTTATAGGTAGCAATATGTCGTTCTTAGGGCTGCATGATTCTGAAAACCCAAATATGATACACAGAGGTACAAAAAGTTCCAAGCACACAAGTCCCACACACTGCTGATCAGCAGAGCCACTCCAAACTCTTCCAAGACAAAGGAGTGGTAGTCAGGACATTAATCTTGCTCCCAATGGATTTATGGAACCTTAAGTCGGAGAGTTTCATTGCATGAGAACATTGACAAAAGAATTGAGATCATATTAAAAAATAAAATAGATTATTAACTCTACACAGTCACTGTCTTTGCTGCCAACCAGGCACCTGCATCACATCCCCACAGCATTTTTTGTTTTCATAAACCATGCATTGAGATAAGTTTAAATGTGTGAGTTTCACATTTTATCCCACCTAGGTCTTTGGTTCATGATTTCACTACTGACTTTTGCATCACAACCACTGAACAAAGCTGTGTTCATCTGACAGGTATTTCATATCTCTCTGTACATCTGCCTTACAGGATTTTCAGATACTAAGTTTGTTTCTTTCTCTGTTGAAGATTAAAATTTTCACTCTAAGAAATAGACCTAAAATGCTTTGGAGAAGTAGAGAATACAAATATAACTTTTTTTTTTCTTTTTAAATCAGAGAAGTCAGTGTTATGAAGTAGCTCACATCGTTTTCTTTAACAGTTTCTCATTTACAGAATTATTGATGAGCTTTAATGTAGACTTATTGTTGATTTATATAAAATCAACAAGCTTAATTCCTGAAACTGTACTTAAATAACTGGTCTGTTTTGTTCCCTGTTCAGTTAAAAAATAGGAAGTTAGGTTTGGACTATGGAACATGTGCAACATCATTGCTCACTAAACTTTATGCTTTGTAGGATTAACTTGGTACAATATCTCTAAACATGAGCAACAGAAGCCAAGCAGCATTTTCAGTTTTTTTCTCAATTTATTTAGTTAAAAATAAAGCTTTTATTTCTTCCTCTAATGATACACACACTCCAAATGTATGTTTAAATACACTCATCAGTGCAGCTCTCAAAGGCTAAGTGTGTATTACAGAAATGGTCCCCCAGATTAGGTATATATTGTGAAATGTATGTGAATGTGCATGACTTGAACCAATGAACTGTGGCCTGGAATGATGTCACAGAATGTGCAGCATTAAGTGGAAGGTTAAACCTACTTGCATCTCGGTTCATTAAACGTGGTTAAAGTGCAAATTCCCTCATTCTGACAGTAGTAATCACAAGGGTTCACTTTCTGGTCACAGCGCTGACTTTTAAACCCCACAGAGCATCTGCAGAATTTCAGTAAAATAGACCTAAATAAATATTCTGCCTTTTGCTGAACAGATTTCAAACGCATTAGATTTAACGACGGCAAGACACACATACACACACACACACGGGAGCACACTCACAGAAAACAGAATAAATACTCTTTTTTTTCATAGAAGGTCCATCTGACAATACTGAAAAAGTTTGCTCATGAGTGTTGATTAGTTTTAAAACAAATATACTATACTGCCTGAAGGGTTCTTAAGGTATTGTTGTCAGATGTGTATTTCTATTGATTGATCAAAATTGCAATGGCCTTAAAAATGTTCATGACCATTTTCTCAGCGTTGTTAATGGTGTTGGTTTATGCTGCAGCATTTATGTATTGTAAATCCACATAAAAATTAAAGCAAAAAACTTTTTTCTTTTTCCCCTTGAGATGCTTCGGTGCTCCATGTGAATTAAAAAAGAGTAAGACAGTTTTATTAGGAAAAAATAAATTAAAAGTCAAAAGCTTCCAAAATACCCATTCTAGGTGTTTAAGCAAATGAATCACCAGAATTAGTCATTGTATTTGGGCCTTACACATCATAGCTGTGATATTCTCCTTTTGCTAGGATTTATCAGTCTCTAGTCCTCAACTAAAGACATTCAGGGAGGTACAAATAATAGGCAAAGTGGTAAAAACAGGTTAAAAGTAATATTGAAAAAGTAAAATAAGCACTTAAAGTCTTTTCAGCTGAGTAAGGGCTACTACCTTGCAGAACGAAGTTACACTGTCTTTAGCCCCAGACCTGCAAACATATATTGACAATTTTTCAATGGCAGAGGAGCCACTACAGCTGTGTCCTTTTCAGAGGTAGAAATGCTTTAGCTCTCAAGGGAGCTTTCCTCCTCAAGGGAGGAGCCCTTGGCCCATCTCTTACAATGGTCAAACTAACAAAGTCTAGGCATTTATGAAACTCCTCTGACTGCCTGAATAAAACTCTCTTTTGAGATCACCAGCATCAACAAAATGAAGGAATGGCTGTATCTGTATTCAAAAATTGGCAATGCCTATCCCTTTGGGCAATAATTTTGAGAAATGAGACCCTCAAGTCCAATTCTGTCTTCCAGCACTTCTCTCCTCCAGCCTGTAGGATGCTCCAACCTCCAGGTAATTTGGAGAAGAGGAAACCATTCAGAAATAAATCTTTTAAGAAAATTGAATAAATAACTAACTAAATAAACACTATCACTAGGTAGCTCAGTGTAACTGAGAGCAGGAAAGAAATTAATTTCTTGCTACAGTGACTACTTCAGTATTTTATACCGAGCAGCTGAATAAGAAGATACACCACAGCTCTCAAGAAAGGAGTAGAATGCAAGCTTTTGCTTTTCTGCTTACAACAGAACTTCACTTCTAGGCTACAGAACCGAAATTGCTTTGGCATTTTATGTCTGAGCTTAAGAAAAGCACCCTGAATTACTCTCTCGACCGTGGCACAGGAGGGAGAGCACAGTCTCAGCCCAGAACAGCCACACTGCTGTGGGCAGTGGGAAGGCTGAGGCAGAAATGAGAGTCACATGAGCATATTGCCATAAGGGAAATAAATTGACATTAATATTCCTATTCTCCAGCCATCAGGAGGAGGGTTTTGCCTGCACCTGTGACCATCTCTGTAGGAAAAAAGACTTAATCCACCTTTGAGAAGCAAGGCAGGCAACCTCCAGATTCCATTACAGGAAAAATGCCTGAACAGGTCTGAAACTACGCTAAGCCTACAAAGATATATCTTTGTCTTTATATGCATTCACAATATAGTCCTTAGTCATAAATCTCAATACTCATTTTGCAAAAAGTTATGAGAAGTATGAGGTTACAGAAATAGCTAGAGAACGGATTGCAAGTTGAAACAGCAACCAACACATTATAAATCCTAGAGAGACCAAAAATAAAGACACGTGCATAATAATTTTTTTATTTGTTGTCACACAGGCATTTTAATGATCTACAGGATGCAGGATACTCACAGACAGACAGGGATGTTTGTCTCAGGGTCCAGCTGACAGGTACCACCATTGTAGCAGTAGCCATCACACAGCTGGCAGGTAGAGGCAATCTTTCCATTAGTGCAACTTCCATGGTAAAAAAAAAATGCAAAAAGCAATCAGTATTTGAGTAAATCTGTGCATTTCCTCACAAAATCAGTATTTTAATAGGTAAGATCTGTTGATTGAAAGAATTCTAAGTTTCCGATTTGAAAAGTTAGCGTAGGCAGTGAGATTATTACACAAAATACCTTTAATATTTCCTTTTATGAAAATAAACAATAAAAAACAATCACTGATCAATAGAGCAGCATATGTTACTGCATATATCTTCAATAGTATTTAGTAAGTCTCTATCACTGTCACAGATAAAGTAGAAGGAAGAAATTTCAACAGTACAGTAAAATGCCACTGTTAACTTGATTAATTTAAATTTTTTCAAGTGAAAGCCCATACAATCTCCTGCTACATTGTGTTTCCTCCAGTGAGGAGAGCTCCACAAGTTGTTGTTAAAAGTCAGGAGTCAGTTGGATTTGAGTGGCCAGGAACAACATAAAGGAACTGATCTGATGTGACAACCTCAGGGATAAATTACTGCGTGAGAGATTTAAAGGACAATGCAACAGAATTGCTGTTAAATGTAAGATTTTGAACAAAATCTCCCCTCTGAACACACTTACTTGCACAGTACATCATTGCTGTCCTTGTTTATGATGCAGTGTCCCCCATGGCACCTGATGCACTTGTCCACCTCACATTTCGGACCTTCAAAGCGCCCTGGGCAGACACATTCCACACTGCCATCGTCAGAGATGGTGCACGACTCGGAGTTCACGCAGTAGTGGTGGCAAACATCTGAGAGCAACATGAGAGCTAATTACTAAAAGACATTAAGGAGTGTTATAGAAAAAACATAATACATTACTTTCACGTTTTAAAAGGTTCTATAATAAAAACAAAATGAAAACTGAGGCTGGTGACTCACTGGCAACCACAGGAATCAAGAATAACCCATAAACGGATATATTATATATTAAAGATGTAGTCTTCGGAAGTGAAATGGAAGTATAAACTCACAAGAGGTTTGTTTTTTTTTCTTTCCTTCTAGTTGTCTAACCCTTTATGGCATCATCCCACTTAATATAAAGACTGCTGATGAGAAAAGCAGAGCAATGCTAATGTATTTAATGGGACGTTGGCTACATAAAAATCTTCTGATACATTCACATAACCATTAACAGCATTATGCTGAACTGAAATTGAAACGATATTTTGAAATAATTAAGTTTTATTTTCATTTATCCACATATTAAAATTTCATTAAGTCCTAATAATAATATATAAAGACCTAATCCATAAGTTTCACAAAGTACTACATACATGCTTGTCTTTATAGACTGTGCAAGACCCCATTATAGTATTTAACTGTTTAAATGCCAGCAGGACTGAGATTTCAAAAAGTGAATTCTTTCACTCTTCAGAACCACCAGTAACTGCCTCATTTTCCACACCTTAAAAAAACCCAAATTGCCTAAATGAAGAAACCTCCAGAGCTCCAAAATACTGGTATCCTAACATTTTGGTTAATTTTCACTTATGTGGTAGTAACAACTTTATAGTGTGGTCTGTTTTTTTTTTCTTTAAAGTCATTGTTTAAGCTCCTTAATGGGCAGAGACACCTTCCACTATCCCAGGCTGCTCAAGCCCTGTCCATCCTGGCCTTGGAACTGCCAGGGATGGGACATCCACAGCTTCTCTGGGCATCACTCGTGAAGGTATCTCAAAGTCAGAAACACATTTTGCTTCTGCCACTCAGTGCTGTTTTTCCTCCTCTCCAAGGAGTGAGCACTGCTGGAAGAGTTCTGCTAAGGGACAGAGCAGAACTCCTCTTGGAGGAGTTATTTCTGCCTGAATATTCATTGTATGTCTCTGTGCAGGCTGTAGGTTCAGCTGCTTAAGGAATCACTGCTCAGCAACCAGAGAGGATTAAAAGACATTAAATGAAGTTGTGCATTGTTTCTCGTTCCCCAGTTCCAGGTATGGAATGGCAATTTGCAGCAGGGCGGCTGGTTTTGGAACAAAAACTGCTGCAGTTTGAAAGCTAATACTGAGAGTCATTTTATGTAAGAGCAGTGCAAGGGGCATATGTTTGCATGTACATTAGGACAAAAAAAGCCCTAAAAACCACAAGCCCAAAACCTAGGAATAGGAAGGTCATATGTCAAAACAATTACTAATTTTTAGTATTGATTGTAGTCACGAACACCTTTAGTCATCTGCTGTATTTAAAATGTTTATGCTACATTTGGGCTGAAATGACACAGTTTTATTTTTGTCCTCCCAAATAAAGGAATTTCAGTTTTACAGAAAGTCACAGCTTGTGGGATCACCATATCCACTTTGAATGATTGTGACTGCATGAAAATGTTTCCTATTTTTTAGGTAGTTTGGGCCTTAAATGATACAAGAAATGAACTTCAGCAACTCTGTGTGTCTTTTTTTCTGGAATTTAAAATAGGGAGCTACATTCAAATACATCATATTTATGTGTATTTAATAACATGTGCAGTGTTAGTAGAATTCTATGTAAATTCACTCATTTAAATTTATTTCAGCAGCGCCAGTGCCTTGACATGGAGCACACATTTGGGTTATTAGCCCTTATGTGAACTAATCACAGGAGAAACTTTGCATTGGGTAATTGGGGACGATAAGTATGGGGAAAATAAGGTCTTTGCAAGCTGGTAATATTGCAAGCAAATGCCTTCTCCCTGCCATAAACCCCACTCATAATATTTTAAGCTTGGGAGCAGGAGTAAAGTACCTTTGCACATCGATGTGTCATCCTTTGCATGTGAACTAGCTTCAATCACAGCAAAGACAGACTGAAAAAGATATCTGGGAGGCAACCAGTCTTGGCAAAAATGCTGTATTAACGTATTCCACCTTGCATACAAAGTGAAGGTGATTAATAAAGCAGGAGATCATACATATACGTGAATAAGCAAAAAATTAATGGATGATATAAACACATTATTAATGGCAAACCAGTACAATTTCACAAAACTCTTAATGGCCACTCAAAAACGACTCTAAAAGATTGTAAGAGTTTTTCTTCTCCTAAAAGACTTAGGTTTCAAATCAGCAAAAGCTTAATTTTGTTTTGTATTTTATAAGCTCTTTGAGCCTCTGTATTGTGGCAGTTTCACAGTGTCAGCAGACAACCCAAATCTGATAATAAGCACTGTTTAAAAAGTACCCCTAAATTTACATTTAAATTAATTCTCTAAAAAAAAAAAGGAGAGAAAAAAAGAAAAAAAGATGTTTGCAGAAGCATTCAACTAGAAACAATTTGTTGGTTTTGGGTAAGCCTCAAGTAAATATTTTTCCTTAATCTGTGTGTCTGTCTGTGCATGATTTATGTACTATACTATTTTCAAATACCCAATTGTGTTTGCAGATACTTATTTGTGGATTCATGCAGTTTGTTTAATACCAAGGGGGAGAGAATCACAATTACTGCTGGTTTTCCATTCAAAGGTTTCAATTTATTTCACAGTCTCCCAACTGGAAATATATTGAGTTTACTTCAGTAAAAATCCTATTTGAGACACACACTATCCCTTTCCTTGTTTGACAGACCTTTCTCTAAAACTAAGTACCTTTTGTTTCTTGTAGATACTTCTAAATCAGACCTTTATAACAGCTCATTTCCCTTTCCACTCTCCTTAAATCAAGCCTTCTTCAGCAAACTCACTGCATGTACAAAAGAAATGATGGCTTTCACATTTAATGTTCTATGACAAGCACTGTGACAGTCCAACAAGACTGTGACAGTCCTTTCCTTTAGGACGTTACAGTCAAGGGAAAGCAAAAGCAGAAGAAAGGAGGTGATTAAAAAACATCATTCAGATCTCAGTAAAATAATTTGTTCTAACTCAAGGTTGCTTGCGAGTCATCATTTTTGAAGAGACATGGAGAAGACAAACTGTAATTTGCAAATGAGTGACCACAAGAAGAAATTCAAGATTATTTTCAAATGTCTTGAGTTACTGAAAAGAGATAATGGTGAAAGAAAGAGAAAGCATGGGGAGAAAAGAAATATAAATGGAGTATGAGCAGAATATTGGTTGATATTTACTTTCTTACTCCTTTGAAAAAGTAAAAAGTAAAAAAGTAGTAAAAAATTAGAGGAAGTTGTAGAAAGTGAGAAGAGTCTTTCTAAAGGCATGGAAACCTTCAGAAAACTATCTGAATGAGAAGAGACTGATGGGTCAGTGGAATGAAAAGCTAGGGAGAAATTCAGATGGGAAAGACAGAACCTAAGTCCTGAAAATTAAACACGAGTAATGTTTGGAAATCCTTTGCAATTTCAATACCAGGATGGGGCAGAAATCATAGTCAGGGTGATCTTTGAGCAAGCTGAAGGAACACAGCAATATGAAACTCAAAGCAGTCCTCAATGTGCTGCTTGCTGGGGTTAGAAACAGATAACAAAGGTAAAGGAGCAGTTTGAGACATGTGCTGGTCTGCAAAGATAAGGGACACCAGAAAGTTCTTTAACCAACTATGTCAATTGATTACCAGCATAAAAAAACATATCTGAGAAGCTGGAGTAGAAAATTTTAATACAATTATCTCATGTCTACTGCCAAAGTCATCTGTCTTGTACTGCTCCACTCTGTGGCTCATTCATGAAAATAATAATAAATCATTCCTAAAAAAGCTCTTTCTTCAGCCAGCTGTGTGGCATGAGAGAAATATGCTCAAAGATCACCTGAATACATCCGATGGCATTGCCTGCCTCAGATAAACAAAACCAAAAAGACGCCACGCGGGTTTCGAACTTCCATGGCGCAGAACTTCGGTTGCGAAGGCAGCTGGAGGAGTTGGCGGAGGTTACTCACAGTACTGGCACCTGTCCCCGGTGTACTCGGGCAGGCAGGAGCAGAAGGGCTGGTTCCCCGCGGTGACACTGCACGTCCCCCCGTTGTGGCAGAAGCGCTCGCACACCGTCTGGTTGCAGCTCGGCCCCGTGAAGCCCAGAGCGCAGCTGCACGTCGGCCGACCTGCCCGGGACAAGGAAAGCTATTTTATGATAAAACAGATGCAAATTCAAGCAATAATCAGCACTTTCTCAGCATAGATTTATGGCAAGAGTAGGAGGTTTCAGTGCTCGAGCCCAGCTATGTTTCTCTAGATGCTGACAGAACGTGAGTTTGTAAACATTGCTTGAATGCAAAACTTTTAAAAAATAAAGTTAGCTCTGGGAGCTAACAGTATGTATGTATAGATGCATATATACAGTATAATGTATATATACATATATATACACATACACATACTGTTATACACATATATATATGTGTACAACAGTATATATATACACGTATATTCATTGACTCTTCTATGAGAAAAAATACATGATTTGAAATATACAATCATTTACAAAGATGGTCCTAAGCAGGGATTTAAGACATGACTAAACTCTTCAAATCATCCTGCCATGCTGCGCTCCTCCAGTCGCAGAGGATAAATGTTTGTATAATCACCATTAGTGTCTCTTCAGAATGCACTCCATTATTCTCAAATCTACAAACCTTGATATATAATCACATGAATATACAAATATTTACCAATGCTCTAATAGCTGCACTTTACAGAGCAATTTTTGCTAAAGCACAAGTATCTGTGCCTGTTCTGTTCTGCCACCCCTCTCAGATAATGAAGACTGTTACATTACATAAGAATTGCTGTCTGGCAGCAGACCAAAGATGCCTGTAACATCAATATTCAATGTCTGAAAAGCAGTTAACACTTTGGGATGAACATTTGCACACAATGAACTCCTAGTCTACACCTTCTTTTCAAAGGATTTTAAAATAGTCTTTAAAACACACTGCATTTTCCTCCTATGATTCTTCTCCATTGTAATTTTCCCATTTTTTCCCCTTATCTAAATCTCATGTCTAAAGGATTTATAGCTTTGTTACAACTCCACTGTTTTATTAAACCCTTCCACTTTCCCCTGTCTTATTAAGGCTTATCTTCTTTAAAACAAACTTCTAGATCCCATTAATGTGTTTCCATCTCCTGACTGCTTTTTTATCTCATTTATAGTCTTCAAGTAAATGACCTGATGTGTCCAACCAGCCATCTCCCTTTTCACTTCTTAAATAAACTATTCTTATTCTTGATTATCTCTTCTGAGACACTATTTTTCCTCCACCCTCCTCCTCTTTGTTTTCATTCAGCTTTAAGGATTTTCTTAAATTTATGGAGAACAGACAAAGTTTAACACTTTTTTTTTCCTGGCTTCCCAGGAAGTAAAGAGATGAAGATTAAGTGTGGCCTGAGGATGTTTCTAAAATGAAAGGGCAGACAGGATGGGTTGGAATGAGATGAACATTAAGGTTCCTTCCAACCCAATACATTTCATGATTCTATGTTTATCAAGGTAACTACATAATGTACTGCATGTGTGATGCAGAATCCCTTTGGATTTACAGGCATAAACACAAACAACAACCTCCCAGATTATTACTGACAGCCCAATCAAGATAATGATATGACTGTAGAGTCTAAAAGAGACCAGAGAAAGGGAGGAAATAAGTTATATATGAGAGACCACAGTTTGCCCTGGATTTATATTTGAAAAACTTCACACCATGCCATAAGGCAGGAACAAGCTTCTTACATAGAAACAATCCTACCCCATGGAGGGATTGGTTGGTGAGTTCACAAAAAAGCTATGTTGGCCTGGGACTGACTTGTTTTGAAATGCACAGAAGAGCCAAAATTTTCAGTGGTCAAATGAAATAACATTAAGGATCACTTTCCCCTAATAATTCTCCCTCATTTTCAAGCTGATCTAACAAGAACTCTTTACTGCTGCCCGATTTACAGCAGCTGTAGGAATAGGTCCCTTCTTTGCTGGTTTTTGTCTCATTAATTGTTTCCTCAGTTTCACACCATGCCTGGTGCAGGTATCCTCACCTACTTGCCCTCTTGCCTCCTGATGTTGACCACAGCTGCATCTGAAGCTCTGAGATGTGCAACCCTTGCTGTTCTATCTTCTCCACTTTGTTGGCTGTGCTACTGAGTAATTAAGATTAAACTGAGTACTCCACAAACCCCCCATTTCAGATTTTCTTCTGGTCTGCCTTTCTTTCATTACTGTGCAATCATTTAATACCAAATTCCCTGGAGAATTTCTCAATGCAAGTGAAGCACCCTCATTTTGACTCCTCTCTCTGACTCATGCAGAATGATTTATTCACTCTTTTTCCTTCGCTTCTTACACGACACACTTCACGTAATTCTTTTCTGTATTTTCTATTTTAAGATATGCTAATTTAAAGTGTTTTGCAAATCATCCTAAGGGCCGTGAGATCAGTTAGTCTCTTTCTCTAATGAGTAAAGCAGGAACAAAACCATTGACCTAAAAATAGCTCCAACTACTTTCATATGCATCAGCCTGGTTATTCATATCTGTCCCCTGTGATCTAAACATTAAATCAAAGATGTTGAACTCAGATGTTAGCACAGATTCCACTTGTTTTTCCCCATGTATACAGTTGTATTTAAATTTCTGCCCCCAAGACATGGGGTTCCACATAATCCTTCATCTGAATCAGTGTTTCATTAAAATAAAAGACAAAATAAAAAAGTGATAGAACATAGATCTGGAGGTCTGAAATCAGTTTTCATTACTAATACTCCTCTATTTGTTAAAATGATGAAACCATGATATTTTTCTAGTTTGTAGAAAAGATTATTCTATTCTTTACTAATGTAGACTTATAAATATGCCAAACTGCTGACAGCTACATGAAAATTTAATACAGTATAGCCTAAATCCCATTTTTGTCACTCAATTTAACATGACTTTCAGTAATGTTAATAGTCCATTGCCTATTTATACAGACTGTTGACATCTGAAATAATACTACTAATGACATTTTCATTTGCCTTATTCTCATATATTATTTCTGATACCAAAAAAAAAAAAGGTTCCAGGAACAGTTTAACAAAACTGCAGCATTAAACAATGACAAACAATGCCATAAGGTTTCGTATCACAGAATCAGAACACAGATTTATGTTTGCAGAGGAAATTCTGTAATCAAGATGTCACACAACCCAACTAACAGAGATTGCAAGATGAGCTCATGCACCTTCCCTGGTCAGGAAATCTCAGGATTAGAGCTCTACAGACACAGAATTGAAACTTCCTCTTAATTCTTGACCTTCACCACCACAGATAGATTAACAACACATTAGCATGTAGAAAAATATTCATATGGAAAGTGGTTCATGGAATCCTAAACCGCTTCAAATTCAGAACAAAATTTAGCAGAAAGAAGGAGAATATATTATGGTGACCCTAAGATATAAGTTATTTTCGGCAGTAGGACATGAAAAAAAATAGATGAATTTTTTGTAACAGAAATTAAATGCAGTTTCCCCCTTTCTTACAAAAAAATAAATCATTCAAATTAAAAAAAAAAACAGTAATAAAAATCCTTTAGTGCTCAATTAGGTTTTGATACAGAGGCTGTAGTTACTCCTGGTTTGTCCATTTAATTTGCTACATAATAACAATTGCCTATATTATAACTTTTCAATTCAACTTCAGAATTGAGAAATTGCTTATAAATTTTTTCTTTTGCTTTCTCTGTAACATGTTGATGACTTCTTTTGGGAATTCATATATCTTAAGCTCATATTTACATTTATTTTGCAAGGATCAGAATCCTAAGGAGATCCATTTTCATACATGCTATTGCCTAAACAACAGAGAAATACTGTACATTTTGCATAACCCCACAAAGTTAAAAAAAAATGAAAAAATATGTAAGAACTAGGTCAATGGCATTATTTTTGTAAGCTTTCTGCAAGTTTTGAAAAATGAGATCATCCAGATGAATGTCTTCATCATAGCCTACACTAATTATTTCTTCCAGTCACTGGTAAATTCACTACCAGCAATGTGTTTTTAAGCTGTTATGTGTGAATATGCACATTTAATTTAAATATTTAAGTTGCTGTCAGTACAAAAGAAAACAAGGTGGCACTTCACGAGCTTTCTGTAAGCAGTATCTTGTCCTTTGGTGTTATCATCAGCAGTTTGTGGGAATCACAATTCATTTCTGTGTGGCTGATGAACCATAATTAGCTTTACTGAAACAATAGGAGTGGAGAGAAGCTGCATTATTGAAGATAATTAGTAGGTGAGCTGATTGGGATCTATCCCAACAGAGCCTCCGTGTGTTGAAAAGACAAGGAGAAAAGAACAAATTCTAAATGTCTGTCAGTATTCTCAGAGGCTGCTCTTTGCAGGGCTGTGCTGATGGTTCTGCTGGGATCTGAGCTCAGCCCCACTGAAATTCCAGCCTCATCCTTCCCACAGTCCCTTCCCACACAATGGGAAACTCCTGGGACTGATGTGGCTTTAGCAAAGCAAACATGGTTTTGATTATAAAATAGAATACAAAAGAATATCTGCTGCTTTACACACATTGACTTTTTGAGACTATTTAATCAATTTTCATTTAAAGGAATGAAAGAAGAGGAAACACACAATATTATTTTTTCACTCTGATACAAACATCACAGTTCTGTCTGATTTGACATACTCTTCACATTGTTAGTATAGTACAAAGGGATTTAATTCCGTGAACTAGTTAGCCCAGTTAATGTGTTTGAGACATTAGCAAACTAGTGCTGCAATATTTTTATTTTAAACTACATGGAGAAACAAAGTGTATTTTTATGGTAACACTGATGTTTGTCCAAATTCCCATTAATTTGGCTTACTGGAAAGTGTTCCTTATTACACCCAAACTTTTAATTACATGTCTCAGATGTGTACTTTTAATTAACTGATGACATTTTCTTTGTTCAATTATTGTAGTTCAATACAACTGTCGTAAACTTATAAATTTTAATTAAAGCTGCTCCAATCTCTGGCTATATAACGTTCACATAGGAATTTGCCAAAAGGCTTAGCAGTAAGTAAGCCAACAGTGAATAATCCCTGAATTGCCAGTGGGATTTGTTTAACAAATTAACATTTGTGTGCAGATAATGAGGTTCTACAACTTAGCACATCCAGCAAAGATTTAGCACAATCATGTTTTAAAAAAAATTAGTAATACTCTGCAATTTACTTAATTAGTTATCACATTACTATTCTATATTAGGTGGGGAAAGAGAAGAGGATTTACACATTCACTAGAACACACACATTCACCAGAAGAATATTTTGTATGCTGCATCATTTTATTTGGATCAGAATACGAGGTACGGCTCATTCCCAGGAAATCTCCTCGTTTTTTTACACCAGAAGTGAACAGTAAGGAAATTCCCTGACTCCTGGGGAAGCTTCCAGCTGTGGAGACCCTTCAGAAGCATCATCCCATGAGGCTAAAATTGCTGGCAGCCCCTAAACTCTCCAGAGGCCATGTGTGTAAAACCACAGTGAGGTCAGCTGTATCAAAGCTGTTTGAGTAGAAAATGTGAGAATTGACAAAGGGCAATCAAAGCCTCCAAGGAAGAGAGGGCCAAGCAAGCTGAAATGATCGTAGGTCATTCACGTTTTGCAGATGGCTTCAGACTGACACTTGCACACATATGGCTTGTGCAACTTCCAGAGGAAAAATCTCCATCATTTCGAACAAAAATACACTTTAAATAAAGGAAAAACTGGGAAAATATGTGGAACTTGATTGCATGGGTTCAGCAGGTCAGTTTGATGAGTCAGTTGTACCATGGATGAGAAGCATGACTGCTGCTGTTTGAGGAGGTGTTTGAGGGCACTGTGCTACAGGAGGAAATGCACAGACAGCAACAGCACAGCAGAGCAAAGTAAAATGACACTGAGCCAACTTAATTTCAAAGTAGTAATCTTACACTTTACAGAAATTGAGGGAATTCTTTACCAAAATGAATTTACAATAAACCAGTTGGAAGACAGAGACTCTTGTAGATCAGGTTTAGTGATGGACCTGGCAGAACTGGGTTAAGGGCTGGGCTCAGTCTTAGAGGTTTTTTCCAATTTTAATGATTCTATTTGTATCAGACAGACGAACCTGGTAGGACAAAGTATAAATCTAGACAAAATATAATGGTGAAGTTCTAAAACCATAAAGGAAAAACAGAGCAGCTCCTGGTAATAAAGAGCCTCTTCATTCCTACATGTAGAAATGTGCAAGAATAAAGTAACTCACAGACTAACAACTCTGACATGAGCCTGACAGAGCAGGGCAGCTCTGCCTGGAAGGTTGAGACAAGGAGAAGGAATTGCCCTGGTCTGGATCTTGTATCCTCAGTCCAACTGCAAATACAAATGCCCTGCCCAGTTCAAGGTCTGAAGGACACACAGTGCTGTATTTGACTGGACAGAGGAAATGGTTGTTGCAAAAACACTCAAGGAATTAAGTTTTCTTGACTTAATTACATTTTTCAGTGCTTTTGGGGAGTCCTGTGTAACTTCTCTCTGTAAGATACACAACAGCCTTAGTATATCATGGATTAGATTAAACTGTGATAAGGGGCATCTCACTGGCATGCTAGTTTGTTTCAGTAACACACGATTTATGGACTGATATAGATAAGAAATCCAGCCTGATAGGAAAGAGAGATTTCCTCTTAATAGAATATTTACAGGGTCCAGGGGCTAGGCGTGCAAGGAAGATGAGATGCACATCAACCTGAAATCTTTATCTGGAACACTGGATGAAGTCATTGCGATTTAGAAAGATGTAAAGTCTTTTTTCCACATTTCCAGCACACAAAAGTTATGGTGTGGGCTTCAAGGCACAGCTACCCTCATGAATTGGAAATGGCAGATAGGACATCTGGTTAACTTGAAATACGATCCTTAAAAATGTGATGAAACTGAGGGGAGCCAGCACAGCAGAATATTCCTATCAACAGGAGTGCCCAGGAACAGCCATCAGAACCAGCTCTGTGCTGGTCTCACCTCGTAAAGGCACACTTTGGTCATGTGTGGTCGTGATACAATAAACCTTAGCTGCTGTTAAAGGTTCAGATTGCCCCAAATCAGGCAACTGAACAACGAAATGTGGTGACATCCATGCTGGCTCTCCTGATGCACTTTAATGCTGACGTGTTATTCTGTTTGGGACCAAGCATCAGGATGATTCCTGCCCTCCCCAGGCTGATTCATGTTCCCCCAGGCTGATTCCTGCCCTCCCCAGGCTCATTCCTGCCTCCCCAGGCTGATTCCTTCAGTCTCAGGCTGATTCCTGCCCTCCCAGGATGATTCCTGCCCTCCCAGGCTGATTCCTGCCCTCCCAGGATGATTCCTGCCCTCCCAGGCTGATTCCTGCCCTCCCAGGATGATTCCTGCCTCCCCAGAGCCACTGCAGCAGCTGGGCGATGCAACGAACTGAAACAAACCCTGCTGATATCTCTCCTCTACCCACTGGTGACAAAACCTACTGCACTAATTGTTTCAGCAAGGCTGAGAGATTTCAGAGGCTGGATTTAGCAGGAAAACGTAAAATATTAAAAATATCCATGCAATGGCATAGCTGCGTGAGCACAGCAAGTGGGAGCTGCCTGGGAGAGGGAAAACAAACTGCTGGAGGTGAGTGAGCCTTGTGGCTACTGCCAAAAGAAAGGGATTAAATAAAACCCTGGGGTCTCCGCAGGACTCACAACAGAGCTGAGTTCCAGGAGCCAAGTTATTAATTTTATTAAGCCTTTTAACCCCACAAAAGAATCAATTAGATGCCAGACGTGTAAAAATGTGGGAATAAACATCCTCTCTTCAGATGATGAGGAAGTTCTGCTCACCATTTAAACCATCACTTCCATTCACTTGCACATCCTCACTTAGCATCTATTGATCTCACTGCATTGATAAAAATCACCGCTTATCATTTGTGTCAGTGGTTCCATCAGCTGCTAGGAGCAGTTCAAAGTATAATGAATCAACTTCCAGTACAAGTAATTCTCATTTTCTGATATTTAGTCATTATTATGAACAGCATTATTAACCCTCAACTACTCAGAACTGAAAGAATAAATTACCAGACCTTCATTCACTTGGAATTTTGCCACCACATCTCAGCCAGCAAGAGGAGGCTGCAGAGGAGCCAAGTGGGGCTAAATTACCAAACTACAGAGGCTAAAGTTAATTAGTAAGGAGTGCTGAGGAAATCTTTACAACCCAAGCCCCTCTGCCATGGAGACTCAGATAGATAATTCTGCATTACAGGGAGGAATCTCTGTGCTGAACAGTCTCAAACTTCTCAAGGTCAGGTGCCTGGAGTTTTCCTTCAGAGATCAGCATGTTGGTCTCTTCATCACACAGGAGAAAATGATTCACAACCTCTTAAGCAGCTGAAAGCTTCTGAGATGAAGAAGCAGCAAACTCTTCTCCAGCTCTTCTACTTTGAATCAAGTATTTAAATATTCCTTGAAGCAGAAAATAGAGTTCTACTTCTCCTTTCTCACAAAATTGCAGCATTTTAGAGTACTTCTCTTCACACTTTTCCTCTCTAGCCCAAACGTTATACAAGATACAAAAGCTTATGTGTGAGGGACAAAGATCAACTGTCAAATTCCCACTTTTTAACAGGATAATCCCCCTGAACCTAAGAAATGTAATTTCAAATTCCTTCAGGAAAATGAAGGATCTAAGTTCTTGTCAACAAAGCCTTCTTGAGAATTAGATGAGTAAAATTCCTATTTGGTGAACTCCAGTGAGACAAAGGTAAAAGACTGAGGTGACATATTTAAGAAAATATCTGTTTACACACATATAAATTTAGTGGGGAATTGATATAAATTGAGAGATCAAGATGCAAGGACTTGTTGCAGATGTAGTTTGACCAGACATTTTTTTTTACAATTCCCCTGGTACACCTCAACATGTGAGTCTTTACATTGAACATTTACTGATATGCTCCCTTTTCTGGTATGCATTTAATTATTTAATATTAATTGTTCCGAAACACCACGAGAAGTGAATGAAAAGCCCTATGGATTACAAAGAATATGTATGGAATATGCTGCTATTTTTCCACGTTGTTGAAGTACAGGCAAAGCAAATAAAGAGAAAAAAAATTACAAAAATAAATAAATTTAAACATTTCATGCAGGTATAACAGCAAGACAGAGCTGTTCAGGAATACTTACCAAGGAGAGAGGCCCCACAGGTTCCTCCATTCTGGCAGTAGTTGTAGCAATGGTTGGTTTCACACCTCTCACCAGAGTAGCTTGGCCAGCAGTGGCATCGGGGATCTCCTTTCTCATTGATAATGCACTTCCCTCCGTTCTCACAGGTTAATTTACAGCTGTCATCTGCAGCAAGAGCACACACAGAGCAATTCAACAACCCCAGCTTCATGGAAGTGGCAAAACAGAACCTTGCCTCTTAAAACAGCCACAGTTCTCAATCAGTGTGGGGAAAATACCACTTTTTAAAATGGAGAAAGTAAAGTATCCTTTCTGTTTCCATGGGGATAGAAATAAACCACACTTCGGGGACCATCAGCCCTGGAAAAGCTGTAGAGTTGGTGGGAGCTCTTGCATGGCCCAGGGAAGTTGACCTCATTAGGATCTAAGGATGAATAATAGGACGAATTCTTGTTCAAAACTATAGTTCCTAGTTTGAAAATTGTACCTTTCTCAAGTTAAGCTGAAACTAGGCAGCAAAACTCAAAGTTACCATGGTGGACTGACTGGCAAGCCATGATTTCATGAGTTTTACGATAAAAATATGAAAGCCTGTTTGCACTTAATTTTTTAGAATCCACCCTGGATATCTACAATTGCTGTAACAAAGCTGCCTTGTGTTTGGGAGTTTGAGGATGCTTCAGTGTTTTATTTATTTGGGAGGTTCATCAAATCCTTTGATGCTCCATGAACCGTTCCTCGGTTACTCATTAGAGAAGTTGTTTGAATGGATAATGTAGCATATCTTATTGGAGACAAGGTCTATTTTTGTTTTGCTTATCTTATCTGTTTTAGTTATCATTAGTCATGAGCTTATGGAGCAGAACGTGGTAAAAACAGAATAAATAACAGTGAAATACAGACAACTGCTCATTTTTATGAACCTTTCTGATGGTGCATTAAAAACATGTTCTATTTCTCTTTCAGAGCAATTCCACAGAATTAAGACATAAAATTTGAAAGAAAAATATGGAAATTACTACTGATTTTGTTCTCTGTGAAACATTTTAAATTCAAGAGTTTCAATATGACTCTGATATGAAACAGAGAAATGGTAGTACAGCAATTTTGGACTTTCAATAAGCTAAGAAAAGGAATTGAAAGATGCAATGGATAAGCCAGTTTTAAAATAGTATATTAGGCTTGAACAATATAGGGAGTTTCATGCTGCTGCTTTGTTGTCTGGAGGTAAATACAAGAAATAAATTACATGGATTCCCATCAGCTGAGTACAAAAGGGGATCAGATGCCTTTGTGTGGGAGACATGAGCAGAACAGACCCATAGAAGAACATAGGAAGAAAAGGAATACAGGAGAAAACCACAGAAGAATTAGTATTAAAAACTGAATACAGTAAATTTGAATTACTGAATAAAGACCTTGAAAAGAAGAGGTGGGAAGAGGTCTACGAAGTACCCACTCCGGAACAAAGTTTTTAAAGAAACAAAATCAGCAAAGTTTCTAACTTCAGTCTTCAATGCTGCTCTGAGCTTGCTGAACTTGGACTTAAAGACCTCTCAGCTGCACTTTTCACTTTTGAAATGACAGAGGTAAATCATTTTACTTATCCTAACCCCAGTCTAGCTACTGAATCTCTCTAACATGAAAGAAAGGATTACAGATCATGTAATTTTATATATTCTCTCCTAATATGGATATTTAGTCTTCTGCCGCCTTGATTTGCCCATTTCAATCTTAACATCTTTAATACATAATCAGATAATTTTGATTTGCCATTTCTTTTATGTTTTTCTTCCCAATGAAACTGTTTGACACAAATATTAATAGACTTTGGCTTATCAGCTTCATCTTTGACTCTTTCCTTTTACTGGAAGCAAAAGGAAAATCTTACAAAGACGAAACACAGATAAAACAGCAAATCAAAGCTTTATGAACGTTACTGGTATTTCTTTTCTTTCACTTCAATTTTTTTATATTCCATTCCTCTCTCCCACTTACAAAAACACACATCTTTTATTAGCATTTCTAGAACAACTCTAATTCTTTCTTGAGAAAAATGCTTCTTTTTGCTATTTTCTCTCTTTTGAAGTATCCACCAATTTCTGGACTAGACAAGTTAAATGGGGAGACGATGCTACAGAGCACAAGGTTCAGGACCTACATTCTTTTGGACAAGAACAGTTTCCCTCCCCACAGTGGAAAATACTCATCTAATGGGGCAGAAAGATATCTGCTCTTGGCTCTCCCCTGGTCAAAGGTGTATCTCATCCTGTACTGAGCTGAATGCACCTCATAAAGACAGAGAGCAGAGTTCTAATGTTGAGGTGAGCTTCTATAAATCTTCTGTCCTGGTAACTGCCAATTTTCCATATGCCGAAAAGTATCAGAACAAGTTGTTTTCCCCAAATTTTGTCTGAATGCTGTGAGACATTTGCTACTCTTTGTTTTCCCTTCACATTTTTTTTTTCACTTTGAAATATCTGTTTGCTTTACAATTTTAAAAGGAAGGGAATGGCTAAGAAAAGGATGCACAGCAAGAGAAAACTGACACCCATTTTCTTCTGTACTGGGAAACAACAATCACTACACTAACCTCTTTGTAAATACAGAAGAAATGCTGTAAACAGAAGATTTTTTTCAAACCAGAAGCAGATTTCTGTGTAACATTTTTTTTTCTAATCTAAGAAGGCTGAAGGCAGGACAACCCCCAAGAAGATGGCATGGATCAAAGTGCCTGAGGCACTTTGGGGTTGAAAAAGAAGGTACACAGGGATAAACCTCACTCTCCACAGCCAAAGCAATTCTCTGCCTGCAATCTCTGTATGCAGTAGGCAACTCCCCACAGAAACGTGCTGAGGGAAGCAACATGATAAATTAAATGTTTCATCTGTTCAGAAGCAACATCAGTTCTGAGTCTTTGTCATTTTTCCTCAGGCTTTCCATTCAACCAAAAGAGAAGAAATATTCCCCTCTTAGGAGGGAAGTGCTGAATGTGAGGCTCCAGAGCAGGGAACTCTTGGAAATGTTCATTATTCCTGCTCCTTCAGCTGTGGGACACAATGTCTTCCTCCAGTGCAAGTCTCTCAATTTTCATCCTCTGGGCACATTTTTAGCTTCACTGTGCTACAGACAATTACATACAAGAAACCTAATGCATGCAAATCCAGGGGTCTCTTTTAGGAAAAAGAGGTGGTACTCTGCTCGTTGGAAAACTAAAGGGTAGCTTCTAAATTGAAAAAAAGTCCAGCCTGTTGTAGTCAATAAATAAACCTCAAAAGAACTCTGCTCTGTCAGTCACAATCATCCAGGGAGAAATGAGATGGGAGCTCATCTAAGAACACACTGGAACTTGTTTTCATTTTGTTACAAGAAACATTCTGAAGGACGCGACAAACCCATATGTTGTAATAAGTGCAGCCTGGAACTCCAAATCAAACCCAGACCTGGTTTCTCATCAGCTGCTCGGGGTGCTGCTGAAACAGCTGTCTGAGGCAATCTGGATTCAGCCTCACAGAAAGCCACTGAGGATGCAACATTCAAAATTCCTCACGTAGGACTCATGATGAAAAATCCACTCAGTGGACCAAGCCAAAAGTGATATTACGCAGAATTGTAGGATTTAGCTAATTTTCTTCATATTTAAAAAAAAAAAAAGGAAAAAGCATAACAATCCAATGAATAAGAATTCGAGTTTTTGGGTTACAGCACAAGGAACAGAGCAAGACTGAGATTACCTTGCAGTCACCAACCTTTATGGTAGACAGACCAAGGAGAAATTGAATTGAACTGGAGACAGCTGTCCCATTTTGACTCTGCCTAGTCATGGGAATCTGTCACTAGTTTCCTTACTACATTGTAAAAGACCCAAAAAAGACCCACTCAAAGTTATTTAAAAATATAATGAATATTCAATATACTACTGTTTTCTGTTGTAACTTGAATTATACATTATTCAGAAAGTACAGTTCAACCCTACTAGTTCTTGATATCCACAATTGCTACTAATTTCTGAAAGTAAAAGCCTTCTCAAATGACATGAAATAGCCCAGAACGCCTCCCTACATGAGTGTCATCACTACAAGAGATTTAAAAATCTGAGTTTTCAGATCTGTAAATTAGTGACAGTATTTTGCTGAACATGTAAAATACAACATATATAGATTATTGTAACATATCCTCTACAGAGAGGTTGCATTGTGATCAAACCAGCAAAAAAACCAAAAGAATGCGTCAGTGAAAAAGTGTTTCACAGATTCTCACATCTCAAATTACAATCCTTTGGGACTTTGTTCTTTCAAAAACAAATCAGAAGACCACCAAAATCAACAGGAATATTTTGACTGACTTTGAGTCAGGATTTTATTGCAGACCAACAAAAAATATTGTTAGGTCACCCTTCAACAACACATACTNTTATTGCAGACCAACAAAAAATATGGCTGCATAACCTCCCTTTGGATTGTTAGGTCATCCTTCAACAACACATACCTGAGTAAGGCAGGAGTTTCTGTTCTGGGTTACTGACATCAATAACTGTGCCAAAAATGCTCTGAATAATAGCTTTAAACAAGGTGAATGTATGACGTCTGGAATATTTCATACACATTTTCTAGATCTTCATCAGAAAAGGAATGGGAAACTGCAGCTCCTAATTTTTATTCCATAGTGTATAACCTCCTAAAGGAGAAGAACTTGATTTCTAAATTGACTTTTCTTTTGTTTGCAGGTTACTGGTTACCTATTAATGGCAAGTAGACTGTCAGTCAGCTTTTAGTTATGAACTGTATCAGTTCAAGATGCTGATTTGGGGTCAACTCTGATGTTTCCAGCAATCTCTGGTGGTCCTTGGAAGCTTAAGTGGAGTGTGACCAAGAGACAAATGTTTAACATCCACTTACACATTTTTAAAAGAAAAAAAAATCCCTACAGTGCAAAAGCATTATTAGAAAGTACTATGATACAGAAGTTTGCTTCGATTCCTAATTTATAATCCGTGATACTACAAAAGCTGCAATCTACTATTACAAAAATAATGTGTATTAAAAAAAAAGGAAGAAAAAGCCTACACTAGACATTACTTGAAATACAATTGTAAACAAAAAGCTAAGGAACACTTATTCAGCAGCCCTTTAAAAAGTCATAATAGATATTGCAGCCGTGGGAAGGTACTGAAAATTATCAATATATTAAAAATGCTTCTCTAGGCGTTTTCTGTCTATACATAAAAATTTATAACAAGTCATTTAAAAACCTCTTCATATCTTTAATAAAAATACATCTTCCTGAAAACATTACTATGGCATAATCATTTTCCCACCAGCAAAAATGGAGCATTACTGAAATTATGAGTTCAAATTGGTGCAAGTCAGCAGTGAAAAACAGAATTCTTTTATTTGGCCATTCTTCAACACCTAAGTAGGTACTATGGGTAACTTGAAATAATTTTTAGGAGGTGCTGTAACAGCAGAAATTCTTGAGAAGTATCCACCTGAGATGGACAAAGAGCTGACACTTGGAGGGGTTGGGAGGGTGTTCAGACTGATTTGTGTCCAGACTTGGACAGTTTTATTAACACCCCATCAAGAACCACTAAAACACAGCTCTGTTAATTCAATATTTAAAGCCTAGGCAGTATAGATCAGTGAGATTTTCTCCAGAGAATTATGACATTTCAGGTAAATTAATTTAATTGCTAAATTGAACACTTTAAGTGCTGAGGATCTCACCAAAATATCCATCACTTACACTTCTGAGCCTGGAATTAAACATCAGAAAAACATCCTAATACACAGAATACACACAATAAATGCTGTCCTGTGATTTCTAGAACATTTTAAAATTCAAGCTGGCTAAGAAGTCATTCCAGCAGTGTGACCACCTTGGTTTGGCCTAAATTAGAGTGAATTAAGTTTTAAAGTACTTAATAATCTCCTGTGAAAAAGATTCCTTCCCTATCCCTAAAATACAGCACAAACTTAGAGGCTCTTTTCCCATGAAATCTGAATTCCTGTGTCTCAGTATTAGTCATTATAGATGCTACCAAAAGATAAAATTTTAGACAAAAATGCTGAAGGTTTTTTAAATTTCTTTGTTGCTCCAAAGTCAATATTATTTGCTATATTGCTCTCTGGCTTTTCAGCATTGCTGCAGTGTTTTTTTCTCCTAAATGGCTCATGTTTCATTTGGGATCCAAAACACTTCAGAGCTTTTCAAACTTCTTTTGGTCAATATTTATAACCATTCACTTTCAAGTATCTTTTTGTATCAGTTAAGCTGAAAGCTCTTTTTTCATTTTGGTGAATATTGGCAGGGGGATTATTTTTTTGAATCAGGGATTTTGTTTCTTCACATTTCCTTTGCATTTCAGCTAAGTAATATGTATATTGAACAACATCACAAAACTCTGGACTCGCAGCAAGCCTGGCATTTTGCAATGACAAAAACTGACCAAATGTTTATTTTCTGCTTCTTCTGCAGTTTTCCATACCTACCTAAGAGGCTCTGATCAATGCATGTTCCATTCACCAATGATTTTCCTTCTGGACAAGCACATGTTGCACCAGAAGGGTTGAGTAAACAAATGAATTCACATGTCAGGTCCAAGCATGGATTAGGCACTGTTTAAAAAGAGAAAATATGAGAAATTTTTATTTTTTAATTTAAAGATTTTAGAACTATGTTCCAAAGCTGAGACAAATAATCAGAAATAAAAATTCTGATACACTTCCACTTTCCAGGATATCAGCAGCCTGAAGTCCATGAATGTTCCCTCAAACAGCAGTGCAAGAAGGACAGAATTTATTCCATTAACAAAAAATGTATTGTTAACATAGTGTAAAAATTTCCTCAGCTTCTGGCTAGAGGGATTTTTATTCATCTCTCTTTTAATTTTTTTTATATCTCATTTACAGTGCAGGTATAAAAGACATTTGTGTACAAATTTGTCCAGCGTTGTTTCAAATGAATGAATACACATCAAATAACCTAAATCAAAATTACACCATGAAATATGACTACATCTATTTTCAGTTTGTGCAATCAGGCTCTGCTTTTATATTTATACAACTTGGTTACTTTTTCCCCCCTGAGGTGAAAGTGCTCGATATTGACTTTAAAGTAATTATGCTTACTCACAGTCCATTTGTTTGTAGCGGTGAAAAACCAAGGCACTTTTTGCTTTGTCAACATCCACACTTAGATATTCCACAAGGCTCCTGCCAAATTTGTGCACTCGGAATGCACCATTTTTAGGGCCTGCTCCATAGATGTAATCCTCAAAAATGTCAATTCTATGTGGGTGCAGTAAACCTTGAATAAAAAATGGATAATAAATACAAATATATATCCATAAACAAATAACAAAAAACCCTGTTTTAATAAAATCTTCCATTTAATTACTATGATTACCACCACATTATCATCCAGACAGCTTGTTTTGTCCCCACCAATACTGCCTTTAAAAAAAGCAATCTGCCTAAAAGGAACTCTTCCCAGACAACTTAAATTTCAAGCTTTTTATTAGTTTTTCCACACACTTGAGCCTCAGAAATGGCTGATCATTGAAAAACAGGGAAACTCTGTAGTAACAAGTCACTAATTAGAACATGCTTGTTCTACCTGAGCTACAACACTTTAACTAGATGTATGTGACAAGGAAGAAACAGGTAATTTTGCTTTACATCAAAGAAATTATTCTGACAAAACATTTCTTCAGCTCCTTCCTAACATATTTGAACGGCTATGTTTTGTACTACACTTATTTTAATTCATACTTAGTGCAAAATAAATTGGTAACTCTACCAATTTGTCATTTTTTAAGAGCTCTGAGGGCCTATTAGACAACCAGTTGGATTTTCTGTGTATAAATGGCTGTAGAATTCCACATTTACCCCTCTAACAAGGCAATGGCTTCTAACTAAAACTTCTTTGCCTGAGATGCATCTCTTCTTGAAACCATAAAACCCCAGAATCTACCATTCCTTGTGCTACCTGGTTCCTACTATCTTCTCCATTTACTCTAAAAATGGTTTTGAATTTCCCTTGTATTTATTTAATTAATTTCATCTATCAGCCCTTATTTCTTCCTACTGGTATTCCATGCTATCAATAGTTGGTACTCAGTATTTTATTTTCATAAAAATATGTATGAATTGTAATTAATTATTTTATGCTTTTTTAATTCAATGAGTTGCAGTTTTTAATCTCGTTGCAAAGCAATTTCTAAATTCCCCCCATTTTCCCTTGGTAAAAGGGGTTAAAACACTTAATAATACCAGATATAATATCACCCTGATGATCCTTCAGAACCAACTGCCCACTAAGCAAGCCTCCCCAAAAGCCTGCTTTCAAATATTTTTTAATGCATTCCTTCTCTTTTCTCCTCAAATTTCATAAAATTTACTTAACAAGATGTTAAAAAGCCATTGTGCAACTCTATGAAAACAGTTTGCTTAACCAGCATCTCTTTTCTCACCAAAGGAACTTTCCTCATTCCCATTCTGTTAGCAGAATTCTGTGATTACTCACTGACCTGGAAGTCAAGCCCATTATTTCTCCCACAACTGATTGAGATCAACTTTTCTACAACCCCAAAAACCTCCATTCAGTGCAAGTCCAAGCCTAAATATTAACCACAATCTTACTCAATAACACCTAAACTTGGAGATCTGCACATATCGTTGAATCTTTGCTCCCTTAAGGTAGTTTTATTCGTTTATCTTAAAGGTAAAATTATCTTAAACATCTGTTTAGATAACATTTGAAGCATTTGCTAACAAAAGCACAAGATACTATTTAATAACCACTGATTTTTGCTTACATAGTTTCCCTGGATAGGGAAACTTCAGCCACATAAAATAAAATGGGAATAAAATAGTTCTCCATACCTTGTTTTGTGCTCACAGACACAACTGAATCGGAACCATCAAAAAGAACACTGCCAATAACAGATAATTCAAAATCAGCCCAGAACAGGCGCTGACTGAACTGATCAACTACGAGACCTACAAAGGAGATAAAGTTCAAAGAGGTATATAAAACCTGGAAAGAAATTAATATTTTTATGTAACTGTACGCTTTTACATCATTCATAGTCTTATTTACATACAAAATACTGTGACAATGAAAAAACTTGACTGGAAACCAAGGAGCATAAAATATAACAACTGCCACTCACATCTTCCCCTTGAAACCATGTTTTTTTACTTTCCTTACCTAACTCTGCCAAGGTCAGCACCTTTTCTAACCCATTCTCCTCAGCAGGTAAGGATATTAACACCAGGTGGGAATTAAATAGAATCAAATCCTCTAACCCGTGCTACACACAAAAATCTATTCTGTCCATTGCACCTGTGTGCTCATATGTTAAAAACAAGGCATTCAGAATTCATAGGCTTTGTAACCTATCCTGTTTCCCCACATATTTCATTGTGTTCTCTTGTTTATCACCAATACTTCACGTGCAGAATTGAAAATTAGATTATTTTAATTACATTAGTGCTGCAAGATTTAAACAGCAATGTTAGCAGATATATACATATATTCATCTATATATGAAAAGAAAACAGAAGAGAATGAGAGATAGACAGAATTATGAATACCCTGCCTCTAGGCAATAATTAAATAGTTAAATCCAGTTGTCCATGATTCACAGAGGAAGATTAAATGGTTAATATGACATTTTAGATCATGGAAAAAACTTCAGCCTGAAGAAAATGTTGGAAC
This sequence comes from Grantiella picta, assembly GCA_013397955.1. Taxonomy (NCBI): domain Eukaryota; kingdom Metazoa; phylum Chordata; class Aves; order Passeriformes; family Meliphagidae; genus Grantiella; species Grantiella picta. Next base: position 2,425,005 of record VZRM01002345.1, on the reverse strand, counting down.
CATAAAATACTTTCATTCTGAGCTTTTGAAGTTGCAGTGCATCTTTAATAAGAATGGGAAAAGGTATTTCTTCTTCCTGTTTATCTAAGTAGGTAAGTCAGAAAAAATACATCAAAAGAAATTATACATAACAGCAAAAAATACTCCTCTTAAGGTCATAAATTAATCAGCTACAGATAGATGAGAGGAAATAGAGCAAGTCTGACTCACAGAGCAGTGAAATATGTTTACATTTGAAACTCCATTAAAAAAAGTCTCTTTAATAGAAACACTGGGATATGGCTAAAGAGAGTAATTTCTGGTAAAAGGCAATCACAATGTGTCATTTCTGTGTGATACATGGGACCTGTAAGGGGGATGTTTCCAAAGCAGTCCCTACTCTCCAGATTTAAATTATTCTTTGCATTTTAATGAGACTATTTAAATAACACATAATAAATAAATAACAGTCTCCATGTATCTTTCATGGTATCAGAGACAAAAAAGGATTTATATTTATTTTACATATAAAACACTCTTGTGATAGTCATTTCTATGTAAATCCTATGAAGTCAAGCCCAAATGCTCAAACTCTCACTCCCTCTTATTTGACATAGGAAAGGCATATGTGGTAATAAATTCAAGAGCAGTACAAACAATATTAGCAAAGTCCTATTTGGGAGGAAATATTAAAGGTTTGAACTCCTTTCTTTGCATTTCCTCTACAAAGACATGGACCTGTGTTAAATACATGACCAAAAAAATTAAAATATTCCATAAACATCTACTTTCTACCATGTAGTAAAGGAAGGAAAGCACAGAAGGAAGTCACAGAAGTGTTTTCAGATAGTAAATACAGGAAAATGAATTTCGTTGTTGTTTTAGGTTTGTTTGGTTTTTTGGTTTCTTTTTGATTGGTTCTTTCTGGAAACTGAGAAACTGAAATCCACAGTGAGTTAGCAAGTACCATGCATTCAGGAGAAATGATAATCTGTTTACCTGTAGGTCTTTGTAGGTTCTTTTGAACCAAAATCCTTCTAAGAGTACCATCCATAGACGATTCCTCTATGTGAGACCGATCCCCAATAACTGTCCAGTACATCATCCTAAAAGAATGAACCACAAAAATCAGCCTGAATGCCTAAACAGAACCTCAAAACACTTCACTGATACTAAATTATTGTGAGCCTTTCAACACTGCTGGAAGATGAGAGATCTTGGGTTTACATTGAGGTAAACTGAGCAGGAAAGTTAAGCAAGCTACTTGGAAAAGTTTAGATGCTTGTCCACATAATTTCTTTCCCTTGCTCTATTTTTCAATTTTACCTGAATTACCAACCCAGAGTGATGCTGAAGGACACATACCCCTTTTTGGGATTGACAGCAATGGCATATGGCTCTCCTGCAATGCTGGTGAGCAGCCTGGTGCAGTTGGGTCCTTTCAGCTGCCCCACGTTGATGGAGTACCTCAGGCTGGTCCAGTGCGTTGTGTAGTAGCTGAACCAATGCATTCTGGAGTGGTCAGTCCAGTAAATATTCCCAGCCACCCAGTCCACAGCGATGCCCCTCGGCCTTTTGAACTCTGGGCACTGAAAAGAGCAGATGTTGCAGTCAGCTTTGTGGGAATGACCTTTCACAGCCACAGATTTGGGTAGTTTTTTACAGTGAAACATTAGAAACACTGCGTTGGAGAGGTGTAAACTGCACCTGCAGGAGATCAGCTCCAAGGGATCTGCTCACAGTTCTGCAATGCAGAAGGACTACCTCAGTGGTTCAAATTTGTTTTTTCAAGTTTAAGGCTACTCAAATTAAGAAAAAGTCACTTTGGCATCAACTACTTGAACTATTGATATAGAAGCAGATGAGTGATATGGGCTGTAATTCAAAACCAAAGCAAAAGGAAGTATTAAAGGAGCATTTTGGGTGTTCCATCCCAAAGTCCTCAGTGAAAAAAGCCCGTGAGCTCAGCCTGAGGTGTGGCTGCCAAGGGTAGAGAAAAATCACTTAATTTAGAAAATGGTATTTCTGAATTTACAAAATTCCCTCTGTGTTCATGAAAATTCAGCTTCACATGTAAAAGAGGCTTGACTGATTAGAACATTAAATTTATCAACTGTAGGATCTCCATCATGATTTTACAGTAATCATTAAGACCTAATTCTAAAAATATGGTCCTAAGGATAGATGTTCATATTGGAAGTAGGAGATTGACATGAACAAGTTTCTCTGAAGTTTACTGGAATTCCTGCAGAAATGAGTAGCACCTGTAAAACCAGATTACCCAACTATTTCTATCATTAATTCAGTTTATCATAAAAAAATTGAAGACCAGAATGAGGTAAATACATATACAATTGTTTGCCTGTTTACCTAAAATGACATCAAGGTAAATTATGAACAAAAGACATATATTCCTCAACAAATGAAGCAATGGAATGCTACTAAGCTACATTACTGAAAACCAGGAAAGAAAACCCTAAAATAACTTGTTTTTCCTCAGGTGTTCAAGTTCCCTAATACCATAAGACATTCGTAGACTATTTTCATGATAAAATAAAGGTCATTTCATTCTCTAGGTGAAATAATAGGACCACAAGGGTGAATTTAGAGGGTTCATTGTTCATAAAGTTTTAATTCTGCAAAAATGTCACAGAAGGTATGTTTTATAGATACATAGAACCTTGATTTTCTATTTAGATGAATAGCAAAGCAGCAAAATCAATCACTGCATTTACAAAACAGTATTTCTTTAAAAACAGGGTCACAGTTGGTTTCTAAAGTTAAACAAAATATTGTATTTTAATTCTTTGCTATGAAATTATGAGAGTGGCAGGATATGCTTCAAGAAATACCAGAATTGTGGGGTTTTTTGAGAAAGCAGCATTTGCATATAACAAACATTTTTTCCTTGTTGTTATTCAAGCAACATTCACAGAAAAGCCCAGATTAAAAAAAAAGGGGGGGGGGGGAAGAAAAAAAAAAGTATTTTCAGATAAGACCAATTGTGTTTTTAATCCAAACTCCTTTTAATTCTGGGCAATATTCAAGCACCTGTGTCAAGAAGCCTCTCATCCTCTCATATCTGGAGATCTCTTTGGATACTCCAAGGATTAATGGCAGTGGCTTACAAAGCTGGAACCAAATATTCCCTTAAAAGGAAAGCAGCTGTCATGGTCAGAAAAGTGTCTCACCTTTTTTTGGCTGTTCAAACTCACAGCTTACAATCAGACTACTTTTTGGGAGCCTGGAAAGACCACACTAGGAGTTCCCAAGCAGAATGGGAGGTAGTTCCCAAATGAGCTGGTTCTAGAGCAGATGACACATCCCAAAAGGAACATCCTAAGCAGATTTTGGAACAAGGATGGGCTTACTGAGCAATACTGACCCTTTCTCCTCAACCAGACAGAAGTGAAATTCCAGTAATTCAAGATCAAATGAAGAACGAGGCAAGCAGAAGAAATGGATAGAAGCCATCGGGTGTATGTTAGAAATTTAAAAATAAAAGGGAACAAAACCCACTAGCTGATGCTATGGCTGAGTAATTTCCAGTTGTGTTCGTTAACTTTCAGCTACATCGTATTTCTGAGGTTTTATGCATCTTCTCATTCTGTCTGGTAAAATTACTTACTGTAAATGAGTTCCTACCTAATAGCTTATTTGGATTATGCTAATTTTGAAGAATAATTCTGCATACAAAATTAGGATGAAAATACAGGAAGAAAATCACATTAATATTTTCTACAGTGATTTTAGCCCACTTTGATGCTAAATATAATGTACTACGACTTATTAGAAAAATTGGGATTTGAAGCCTAATTGCCTTTTACAATTTGGTAGTCTCTGCACAGCTCCAGACCACGTCAGCTCAACGACTTTTGATCAGAACTGCTGTCTTCTGTAAATTCTACTTCTAGGTAAAGAATTGATAGCAAAAAAAACGACAAAAAAAGAAACAGACAAAAAAAGAAGCAGCAGTAACAACTTGGATCTGGAAATCATTTTCATATCATGGCAGATTACAGATTTTCAACCTCTAAAGTTCAGTTTGAGTGGAGAAAATATGTGGCACATGGAGCAGGAACACATCCCTAAGTGACAACTCCAGTTTGTACCATAAGCACATGTGAGGCAATATTTTATCTTTTTTATTTTGCAGATATTTTTGGTATGAAATTGCTTTGGAACAAAGTAAATGAATGTTTTATTTTGCTTAAGGTTTCTTCATTAAAAAATAATACATTATCTAATGGTTTATTACTAGAACGGCAAAAAGAAATGAGAAACAACAAAACTTTCAGACTTTTGCCTGCTGAAACAGATTTTCCTTGACAGATGAGCATCCCAGCGGGTGCAGTGATTCACCAAACCACCATTTGTATCACATAAAGTAGATCATTTGTAAATCCCAACCAGCTGACTCCAGAAGAGTTTCCTAAGTACATCAACTTCATCCACATGGAGTTGTAGCTCTAAGGTAAAACCACAAACTCGTGCTATTTAGACAAATTAGCCTAGAATTAGTTTGCATTCCCAGGGCTGCACTGCACTCCACTGGGCCCTGGGGGAACATGTGTGGATTTGTCACAAGAGTGGTTAAGGGTCCTTGTGAAGCTCTCAGAGCACTGGGGCTGGAGCAGCCTGCCAAGAAACTGACTGAACACACTGCAAAACCTGTGCTCTCCTTCCTGGTAGATGGTATCATGGGTTTAATGCTCCTCTTTTGTCCTCTTCCATAAAATAAAGCACTTGAGCTGAAGTGTGAGGTCACTCTGTGTTGAGCATTCACCTCAGGTAACTTCTCCATCTCTCTCCAAGGATTAAGCAGCAAACAGCTGCTCCAGTTATCACCAATTCACTTGGACTGTCTGAACTCGATTGGGATGAAAATCCTCTTCTGCATCTGTCAATAAACTCTGAAGAGCTGATATTTACTGTTTCCTTTAATGCTTGAATTTGTACCAGTCTTAAACCCCTTTTCACAGAAAAAATAGGAGAGCTACTTAAAGCTATTCTCTGAGGAAGGCTCTTGATATGCTAATTCCATGGAGCAATTTCAGTTGAGATGGATTTTTGCATTAATGTAATTACCTGAAAATGCAGGTGACTTTGTTCAAGTTTACTGTCCTGATTTACATATCAAAGTCAAGATATAAAAGTTATAATGTAACCTTTGAAAACTTACCCATTAAAAAAACTTGAGTTAAAATTAAGAAATTCTCGAGCTTTTTAAAACCAAATTTCAGTGACAATATTAAAGCAACACTATAAAACCAATTAGCCTATTGATCAGCTGCACGTAAGACAACAATATTTGAGTACTAATGAGATAACGCTGGGAAAATAACTGAACAGTTAGGCACAATGAGAAGCAAGCAAATGTTTCCCAAATGTAAATGGGAAGTGCCCAAGATATATTCAAATACAGACTGTGCATTTTCCACATTCAGATTTGTAGAAAAGCTTTGTGTGGATCAAGCATTGTCACAAGGACCTACCTGCACTGAAGGACATGGGAACATAGAGCATCAAGGAAAACATCATTTTTTTCAATATCTTTGAATTGAAAAGGAAGTGACTAAAAAGGATTCTCAGATAGCAGTGAAATAGATATGAAAACAAAAACTATTTCAGCATGTTAGGAAAATAGTAATTCTAAGAATATTTTATCTTTATTAGTTTAAACAGAGAGACAATGACAAATCAGCTGTGGAAATTTCAACCCCTGGACTATGAAGAAGTCAGAAGGAAGCTTATGCTGAATTTAGTGGATCTGTAAGAAAGATCCATTAGAGAGGCTGTGGGTCAGCAGACTGCTCTTATTGCAGAGTACATCTGCAAATTACCCCAAAAAAGAATGAAAATAAATAAATAAAAGCACCACCTGCTACTACAACACTTTGACTTCTCAAGGCTTTACAAGTTCATTATTTTCTAATCATGAACTCAATACAGAGACCTGTTCATCAGGATTTTTTAAGCACATATATACAGTGAGAAAAACACCACAGAAAAATTACTCCAGATCTTCAATCCTAGTACCTTTCTGCAAATCTCAAATGACAGAGCTGACCTGCTAGGAGTGGTGAGAATTATTTTCTGCTTCAGATCTACTTTACATACACTTTCAACAAAAATCTAGACCCTTCTGCTGGGCAGGTGGAAGTGTTGGTATTAAATCACTCTTCTCATAAAGACGCCATAACAGACTCAAGGTATCTTCAGTGTCCATTGCTGTCTACATCCTGGGGCTCTTTGCCCTGCTGGTGTCAAAGGTCAGGAATGTCATTCATTTGGAGAGGAAATATCCTCGGATGGAATGTACATTCAGGTGTGTTTGAATTATAGATGAAAGACTGGGCTACTGTTGCTACTCCTGTTGATTCTGCTGGATGTATAAAATCAGTCATGTGATGGAAGGTCATCACTGTTACCTCACCTCAAGGAAACCTGAAACAGCCAGACAGGTGTTTTTGTAACTGGATTTACCACTGGCCAAGAAAAACTAAAATCTCTACTCCGTTGCCAAATCAAATAAAGAATAAAAAGCCTAAATTCTAAATTTACAGTGTTATGGAAACATCAGTGTGAAGACCACATTGTTATCTTCATTGCAGCACTATCACTTCCTACAGAATTTTGTAGAAATATTTTAGGTAACATGAGTAACAACCTGCATTAATTTTATTTTCGAGTAAAGACCAAGCTTATAAAAATCCACATTTCTGTTATGAAGTCCAAACTTACATTGATGCTTATTCAAAATAAGATACTACGCAGTTCAACAAATAAAGGAATAAATACAAATTGTTATAATTTTTAAATGCATGTCATAACTTTGCCAATATTACTGTTTATATGATCACTCTAGAAATTAGGATTGTCTTTAGCCTATCTCCATTTTCTGTCTTCCACGGATTTGAAATCCATGGCTTTCTTCTTATATATATTATATTCTTCCCTTTTCTCTCTTGAAATAAAAAATCCTGATGATATACAGACTTTCCAAGCATCTAAAATACTGATTACTTCTCTGCAGGAATGTTTTTTAAGTCCTACAGTTGTGTTCTCTTGAGGTCTTTACCAAGGCTGTCAGAGTCTTGAACAGAAAGGTTTAGCAGCCATATAGTATCACTGAAATAAAATCATTCTCAGATAGACATTTTAATTTACTAAATCAGCCTGTGCTATTATAAAGAGTCAGAACAAGAAAATAAATTGAAAGAAGTTTGTGTGATTTAATCTTTGATGTTGATCACTTACTATCAAGCCACTGTTACTCTGCCTTCTCTCTCTGTCGTGAAGTTTTCTGTAGAAAATCCCTCCTGGATTAAACTGAGTGCTCCAGACAATCATATCCCCTTGAAAATATGCATCCATCCCAGTTATCCTTGAATTGTGTTCAATATGTGATATTTGCTGATGAGCATCACTGTAGTTGAATGGATATGCAAAACCCAGGATGTCAGTGTCATTAGCAACATAGAGAACTTGATCTTCAGAGCCTAGGGATTATTATAATGAAACAAAAATAAGATAAATGTCATCTAATGCAAAATCAATGGCTTTAACTCAAGTAGCTTTTTGGTGTTTAGCTGATATAATTTCTTATGTCAAAATTATTTTCTGGTTGTTGAAGACTTCAAAACCACCTACACTCTGGGCAATAAATGCAACTCTTGATACTCTGATATCAACATAGCAACTTCAATGCTCTCCAAGCTCACAGTGTGACATGCTGGACTACATTTTAAAGAGTATGTAATGTAAGAATGTGAACACTTTTATTGTACAAAACCACAGGACATTACATATGAATCCCATATTTTTACATGCACACTATCTTCAGAGGGTCCTAAATGCGTATATTAAAGGAACACAGACCTGTCAATAAACTTTTCTTTTTAATTGCTTAATTGAAATTTAAAAGTGGAATAGTTTTATCTTTAGTGAAGTTCAGACATTGACTGCAACAGAACCTGTGCAGTTGTGCCCTACATCTCCCCATTTCAGATACCATCTTCCTCCAGATGTTGTAAAGTATATTATTCAAAACAAAATGCTCTCTGGTATCAATTAATTGAGTTTTGAGGAAGTTTAAAATCTGCTGGATACGTCGGAATGTATTTGTATTATTTTATTTCCCAATTCAAATCACATTTATTCATAGAGAATCAATTTAAAATGTCTGCCCAACACATTTCCTGTTAGTGAGTATGAAATACCAATCATCATTTGTTCCCTTCCTCCTGATAAATGCAAGAACAAAGAGGAGTTTGGTTAAAGCAAATATCAATGAGGGAAAGAGGGAAACATGGAGTATCACAATGGAAATGAAGCTTGTGAAAAATTCAGATTTGGGATAATTACTCCCGGATTTTTAAATTATAAGCCCTCAGAATTATGTCTGTGTTCCTATAATAACAAACCATTACCTTCAATTAGTAACTCAGTTTGTTCCCATGTCATAATCAGATTTCTTTAGTAACAGGCAATGATGCTAAACCCTGAGAGAGTCCATGGTATGTAGGAAATACTAATGACTCATTAATATGATTTTCCCATGGTAAATTTGCTTCAAAAAACATGGACCATGTGTACAACAAATGACAGTAATGCCCATTTTGATTTTTATAGCCTTACCTTTTGCTATGCAACTGTTATTCCTCTCCTTATAATTTTTCTCACAGGCACATCTGTAAGACCCCTTTGTATTATGGCAGAGCTGGGAGCAGGCACCAAATACCATGCACTCATTGATATCTGGGAAGGAAAAGATTGTAATTTATACACCTATGGTTTAATACACTATTATTTAACACGTTCATAAAATCTTGGAACAAAGCAGATGAACAAAAGGAACTTATAAGCAGTGGTAGATCTTGCAATAGCAAAAGGAAATCTTTCACATTTATCATTATTGTCATTTCCACTGCAATTAATGTATCTCAGAGAATTTCTTATATTATTTCTCTATCCTTTGTTTGTCAATCTCTCATCATTAAAATTTGAAATCAACTTTGAGAATGAAAACATGTGCTACAGTTATGTCCAACATACCTTCCTCTGGTACAGTCAAAATTACGAGATTATCCTTCTTGGGAAATCTCTTTCCACTTTTTTCTTAAGAGCCAAACAATGAAGTATATATTCACTTTGATAGTCCCATTAAAGTCAACTGAACTTCTGTCAATTACTGCTCATTAATAATAGAATGAATTCCCAACCCATTCTTTGGGAAAGCAGATTTAGCTCATCTTTCCAACCAACCCTTTCATTACAACAACTGTGTCTTCCTGATGCCCAGTATGGCATCATATATATTAAGGCTACATTTTCTAAGGAATTTTACTTTCTATCTGTTTACTTTGATTTCTATTTTCTATTATGCATCTTCATTATTTTAAACATCTCAAAATGTTCTCATTTGCCAACCTCAACACCAGTTTTAAATAATCTTCAAGAGCTTAAAAAAACCTCATTTGCCCCTTAAAATATTTAATAGCCTGACTTGAACCTTTTGACATTCTCAACTAATGTATAAATCTTTGATAACATCTCCAGGTAAAATGGATGAATCTACATCTTGTAAATACTTTCTTTTTTTATTTCTTTTTTTTTTTTTTTATTTCTTAATCCCATAGTTATGAAACAGCTTTTACTCTGTGGGGGAAAAAAAAGTGATATGCAACTCCTTCTCCAGCATAGAAAATTGACTACAGAGTTAACTTTTAATACTTTACAAGAAGGGAAGATGGAAAATATCTGTACCTTCACATTGTCTATTACTCCTGTTCCTCTGAAATCCAGGTTTACACTGACACAAAAGGGATGATTTTGTTTGATTACAGAACGCATCATCTCCACAAGGATTCACATTATCTTCACATGTATATTCGGCGACACCTAAACATAAAAAAAAGGTCTAAAAAAATCCCCGATAGATTTGTTTAAACTGTTAAAAATGAGACCTAAAGTAACAACAACAAATAACAAATTTATCTTTCTGTGAAAAAAAGAATCAGGTAAATTTTTATAAATTAATGACATTACAGTGTTTACCTACATCTGCATAATTTAATGTATTACATTTTAAGTCATGACAGTATTTAATATACTACAGTTCACATAAAGAATTTATTACTAAATTTTTTCTTCTCGCAAATATGAAACAAAATGCAATAAGCTTAGATTTAACTTTTCTAAAGACCTCATAATTGCTCCAAAAAGCTCTACAACATGAATTGCTGTAAAATTTGCCTTGCTCTTGCGGTACCAAATTCCATCCATTTTTAACTAAAAGACAGAATTACATTAAACTGACTACTGTAGTGTTCAATAGGTTTTGCACAGATGAATGTCTCAGTTAATTGTTTCTTTTCTGCTACAATCAAGAAACCAGATCTGGTCATCTGCACTCACTTATTTTGCAGTCCTGCTCATCTGAGCCATCTCCACAGTCATCGAACCAATCGCACTGCAGCTCCATCGGAATGCACTTCCTATCATTGCAAGCAAACTCATCTTTTCTGCACGGTCTGGCTTTATATGTGATTTTATCTACATAATTACGGAACAATAAGAGAAAAATAAATCACCATTTAAGATGCTCAGATTATTTTAGACGCACACAAATGGGAATGACCACAAAGCATTAAGCAACTGGAAATTATTTCAGGCTTAATTCCTTTCAGTTTCAAATTCCGATCTACTGACCTCCAGTTAAGCTTTACTGAAGGACAAGCAGATCTCTGTAACAAAGTTTGCCTTCAAGGTGTTTTTTTTCTGATCTGAATGCCTTGAAAGTTAAATCACCTACCACAGTGATCTTCATCGGAGTTATCACCGCAGTCATCGACCTCATTGCAGATCTGCTCAGGGCGCAGGCAAACCCTGTTGTTTCTACATCTGTATGGCCTCGTTGGAGGGCAGGGAAACTTCACTGCACAGCAAAGAAAAGCATCAGATAGTACCCAGACAGTATTATTAGTTCTTCTTTAATGACACCTTATCAGAGCCAGATACATGTTGGCAATGTAAGTTCTTAATTTAGAGAGTTTGGGTGATTAGGGTAATTTATACCTTTTTTTTCGGAACCACTAAATTTGGCAGAATTAAAACAAAGGGAGTAGGAAGCGTAATGATGATCAATATTAAATCATAGAAGTAACTTTTTCCCCTCTGACAATTTCCTACAGAAAAGATCCATTTCTCCCAAGTGTTTATATCTGAAATTACATGAAAAACAATAACAAAAGAGAACAATATCCCGTATTTCAAGCTTATCTTCTAAAAGCAAACCAAACAAAACTTAAGATGCCTTTATATATTTATGTGTCTTACATGTCATTCTTGCTCATTACACAAAAAACTCTGAAAAAGGTAATATCATACCACACATTTCTGCAACTTCATCAGAGTTATCTCCACAGTCATCCTCACCATCACAAACCCAAAAATGTAGTTTGCAGAGGGAATTGTTGCACAAAAACTCATCAGCTCTACATATATTTCCCCCTGGGAAGATGAAAAGACGACAAAAAAAAAAGGCAGGAAAACAACAAGATGAAAGAACGTCAGTTTTTGATAAAACCAGTGCAACCACTTATCACATCCTATTTGCAGAGAATAACACACAGAGCATAACTAAATTCACAGATTTTAAAGCTCAGGCTCTAAAAACATGTTCTAGGTGGATCCAGTTTTAATGTGTGTTGTGGTAAGAAGGAATTTGTTTCACAATTATAACTACATTTTATCACTATATCAATCAACGGAGTTATGGAAAGTTCTTGCTATTAATTTCCCATAAACCACATTTTTATGGCAACTGGATTTTCAGTTTCCTGAGAGGAGTGGAGTATGAAAGAAATAAAGCTGTGTACCTGCAGAGGAGGAAACGATGAAATTTCATATGATATTGCCAAAACCCTCACTGTGGCTTACCTCAATGCATTACACCCACTCTGAGAGCTCCATCAGGCTTCAGTGGCTTTTTACTCATTCATTCAGTGCCCTCTTCACACCTCATTAAAATCAACAGAAGGCTTTCTTTTGCTATAAAGGTTCAGAATGGCTGAACTTTTTTCCCCCAAAAAATTAATTTCCGTGAAATGCCCATTGCATAAGAGGATGTTTGAACTCTCACACTGCGCTACCAGGTATAATTCACTCCCATGGCAAATATAACTTACGGTCATTAACAGAAATATCCGGTATCATTATCCAAGGAAAATACATAAAATTCAAGTACTCTTCATGATGAAAGTCATGAATCCAAATAATTGTGTGTGTAATCACAATTTAACCATCATCCTAGTTATTTAATAAGATTGAAGAGAGTTATTTTTATAAACATGCACAGTGGGCTACAGATAAATATTATGGATATTATTTTAGAATGCTGTGGAATAAAACTCCATTTGTGTTTGCTGTACTTCCAAAGATGAAAAACTTAGTTATCAGTGAGACAAACTGGCGTTTGTTTCATGTGATTGCTCTGCCTGTCATAATTCCTTTATAAAATAGATTTCTGCAACAGAATCGTAATTGTGACATAAATACAAAGTATTACAGCAATAACCAACTAGGAATAGGCCTCTTATTGCATTATAAGCAATTTGCAGTTCACAGACGCTCCATTATCCTACCCAGAGAATAATGTGGGCATCAGATAAAATAAGTGTGTTACTATTTACTTACACTTCAGTGGGTTTTAAAGAGACACAGTCCAGATATTTTAAAAGCAGTCTTAAAATGGACTAGAAGGGGTTTTTTTGTTTTTTTAAAACTTTGTTATCTGCTTTCTTGAAGCTAAACATCTCTGGAATATTCTTCCCATTCCCTGAATTTTCTGGTCTCTCTTTCAAACTTAATCAACCCCATATGACATCTTTAATTTTTTGCCCCTTAGTGTTAAATACTGTGTAATAGACTTAAAATAAGGTTAGGATATTTTACTCTGTTTGCTTCATATCTGATTATCACACAACATTGTGCTTCATTATGCTTTTGAATTTATGCATGCAACGTGTGACTGTAGATGGCTAACACATAGAGCTACTCACTTTAAAGAAAAGGAAAGAAGAAAAATCTAGGGAAAAAATCCCAAGAAGATAACTAAAATTATTCTTTAGAAACAAACTTCTTTAGTTTGAGTAAGCGGAGGGGCTGGTGTGGGAGGTGAAGCTCAAGGGCAGCCTGGGCTGCAGGGACCATGGAATGGGGAATTCAGGACCCTCAGGGCTGCAAGGAGGGAGCACAGCAAGCTCCTCACCCTTTGGCTTCTTCAGGGATTTGCTGGGAGAGCCCTGCAGGGCAGAGGGGCCCAGGAGAGCCTGGCTGGTGTCCAGGCATCACCTCATCCAACCCCAGGAGTGATGTATCCCAACAGGGTCAGGCAAAAATGCCAGAAGGACTGTGTGAATGAACAAGTTGCTCCTGGACAAACAAAGAAAAAAGGTGAAGCAGTGGCACAGATTGTGCACAGAATTAGATGCCTCATCCCTGGAAATGGCCAAGGCCAGGTTGGACAGGGCTTGGAGCAACCTGGGATAGTGGAAGGTGCCTCTGCCCATGGCAGGGTTGGAACTGGATGACCTTAAAGGTCTCTTCCATTCCAAAGTGTTCTATGATTATATGGAATAAACTGAAACCCAGGCTCTTGAGATTACTTATTTAGCAACTGTTCATTATATTGCACAGCTGTGTAATTTATTGTGCATGGCTTGGTAATTTATTGTGGCCTATAAAAGTTGAAATTGACCAGATTTACTGCTGATTTCCTTGATGAAAAAGAATATGCTTCCAGTAACAACATGACCTTTCCATCACTGGGGAGGGAAACACAAAGGAGGACCAAGTCATAAAGAATCTAAGTTTTGCTTTTTCCTGCAGATCACTTGCTCAGCTGCTGTACTGCCTATGTCAAAAGAGGTCACAGAACTTTCCTTTCTCCACTCATAATGGCCAGAATACCACTAACTTGCAATTGTGTGTTCACCAAAAAGCCCAATAAATTTTTTTAGAGAAGTGTCTCTTGCCTTGGTCACAGTTTTCTTCATCACTGCCATCCACACAGTCATGGATCCCATCACAAAGCCATCGCACAGGGATGCAGTAAGCCTTGTTTTTGCACCGAAACTGATCTTCTTTACATTCTGTTACACAATCCATCTGTGAGAATACAGGTATCAACTATGTATTAACAAATGAGAGCAACAGCAGACCTGTCTGTGCTGCCAGGAGGGAGCAGTCCTTGATGGAAACTGCCCCAGAACCATGCCTGAGGATTGACTTAGAGAAAACTCATTTGTCTACTCCAAAACGTGTCCACAGAGCTCAGAATCATAAAATCATGGGGCTAATTCATCTGACAGCACTCGATGGATGCAAGAAAACTCTATTTGCCCTTTCCGTTCTTTTGAGGCCTAAAAAATTTACAAAAAATTTACAAAAAAATCACATCGTGGGGGAAAAAAAAAATCAACAAATGTGTCAGGTACCTCATCAGATCCATCAGCACAGTCAAACTCCCCGTTGCACTTCAAAGATGCCGAAATGCAGCCTCCACTTGCACACACGTACTCACTTGAAGAGCAGGTTGGAGATGCTGGTTACAAACACATAGTTTAGCATTAAGAAGAAGGCAATTCATAAATAAGTTGATTTTTATTTGAAAGTTTTCTTCTGGTTAATATAGTGAGCAAACTTACGTCTGAGCACTTTCATAAATGCCAATAAAATGTTTGACAAATCTGAATTGCTGCATCCAAAGTAAATTGTACGATGATGGTGAAAAGGTATCTGTGTTTACCACTTAGGAATTTAATTTTGTTTTCTCCTCATGATTAGTAACAAAAGCAACTGCACCCATGCATATATTCATAGAATGAGTATATTTAAAAATTGCATTCCTTAAAATGGGCTTAGAGCTTAGCTAAATTTAGCTAATTTATAATTAAATAAGCTAAATTTATAGGAATCCATCTTTTTTGAAAGTATACATTATTAAAATCAAAATACATAAATATTAAGTAGGACTTTTTAATATAAAGGGGGATATTTTTGTCGCACTGTACATCAGGGGAGTTTTGTCACAGGCTTTCATTGGTTACATCAATCTACATGAAACTTACAAAAAAATTTAGGAGAGTTCCTGTAAAAATAAACAACTGTATTTTCCCAGACAGTAAAAAGAAAACAAGAATTTGTATAAGGACTAGTAAACTTTGAAGAACATGAAGCAAAACACTTCAGTGCATGCCAAGATTTACTGACATTTTCAGAGCAGAATTTTATATGCTGAGTATTTATCATCAAATTACACTTCAAAATAATTAAATTGAATACAAAATGCCCCAACAAGCTTCGAATTGCGGAGTTGCACATAAGTGGAGTTTTCAAAACAGGTAGTAAGACACAACGATACACACTCAAAAAGTGAAGTATTTCAGATTTCTTTGCACTTCTTGCTACTTCCAGTGCCCAAGAAATCTTGATTCGATGCTTTATTTTCTTCTCTCATTCCGATTTATTCCTTGCTTAATTTCATTTTTCAGCATTATATAAAAAACAATACCTGGTTCACAATTTTTCTCGTCCTCCCCAAGCTTGCAGTCCTCGTGACCATCGCATTTCCATTTGGCTGAGATGCACTGCCCGTTGGAGCACTGGAATTGATCCCTGGAACAGCCTGTTTCACAATACCTCTGGTACAAAGGAAACAACCAATGCACAAGATCAAGGGTTTCATATCAGCATTGAGAAATATCAGCTGGTGGCAGAAGTTACTTCCTAAATGTTGTGAAATGTGAAGGAATTAATGTCTTGTGGAATGAAATATATTTGTGGATATGATTCAAAAAAGGTGGCTTGCACCCTCTAAATAGCTGGGAAACAGCTGAAGTCTCGTATTGGCAGAAAAGGAGAAGGAAAAAAAGAAAAGGGGGAGGAAAAAATAACAGAAAACCAGCAAAGTATTATCCAGTGAGCTTCTGGTAGACAACCAACAGTCTACAACATTCTCTCAAAAAATCCCACAAGCCAAGCCACTGCTGTGTCTAAAAGAATGGGTTCCCAATAAGGACACAAAGTATTTCCAGGATGGGAAGAGGTCCAGATCATTGCTGGGACAAAGAGGTGCAGAATACTGTTAAACATTACTTGATTTATTTCCATGTTCTCTTTTTAGAATAATTACTTCAAGAGGTTTAGTTTCCATTCAGTAACGATATTTGCATATATGGACTCAAGTGTAGAATTCCCATTGCTGTCCTTTAAAATGTTCACATGCAGGAATCCATTCTCCAATGAGATAAAATTACTAATTCTCTTAAGAAATCGCTTTTCTGGAAGATGCCTACCTCATCTGAGCCATCTGCACAGTCATAGTCTCCATCACACCAGAACCTTGCTGAAACACAGTCTCCATTTGCACAGAGAAAGTCTTTCAAAGTGCATGTGTGAGGTTCTGAATAAAGAGAAGAAACAACCCTAGGTTTATTAGCATTTCCATTAAATATTTTATACATACCCCCCCCCAATCAATCAATGAAGAAATATGAAAAATAAAACAATTATCTTGGAAATTTACTCTTTACTTCATAAAAAGACTCAAAATGACTTTGAAATTTTTTTAAAGAGAAATTTAATTTTTCAGGTAGAGACAAATTTTAATTTTGAAGCTGTAGGAAAGCCATATTAAAAACAACCCTACAGCAACTGCATCAATTCTCCAGAAATGTTATATTTAAGCAAATCGAAGGTTGGCATTTATGTGGCCTCAGATTATAAGCACATTACCTCAAATTTTTTTCGAAGTGTGAGCTTTAGCAAATCCCTGACATTTGATTCTTTTTGTTGTCAACAGGCCAAGAGGGGGAATGTCATGATTTGATAACATATATAAAGGAAATAATTTGTGAGAAAAGCAATTCACAAGTGAAAAAACAAAACAACATTTGTCACGTTTCTATATTGATTTGAAAAATACAAGCAAATACATTTGCTACACTGGCGATAAATTATTTACAAGCAGAGATTTGATTCTGGAAAAATGTACACAAAGAGCTAAGTACTCAATTCTCTGTTTGCAAGAAATATTTCTGCTGCTGCTGGAATCCATCTCTGTGATTTACATATGAACACAGCAAAGCACTTTTCCATCAGGGCTCCGAGTGTCAGTGAAAAGAATAAGTATTAATACAAAACAGTATTAAAGGAAAAAGCATTAATTGACTTCTCTATAACCAATGAAAGACAGTGCTCTTTAGCTTCTGCTTCATAAAATCACAGAAACTCCTTCCCAAGAAAAGCATTTGTGATACCAACTTATCCCAGGACAAAATTAACTAATTTGTTTTCTTGGCAACTTGTAGAAGCAACAAAACAGCATTAGGAAGAACTTCTAGCAACATGAATATTTTTACACTGATTGAATTTGCGTCATTCTACAACATTATTATGTTTGCTTTGCTTCAGTGTTTACAGTACGATATTTTCTTTAATCACATTAAATTAAAAAAAAATAATACTGGTGCCTTCTATTTAGAAGGATTAAGATAGTCATCACTATGGAATTTTCCTTTTCTTGGAGTTTCCTGAAAGAGAAAATACTATTTTTGCTTTAATTTGTTTTTAAAAATCCAAATAAACCCTGAAAGCAAATTCTCCCCCCAAACAGATATCACCTCAGAAGAGGTAATCATGAATCCTATATTTTTCACACCCATGTATGATATTTTTTAATGTGTACTGTTTCACCTCTGATAACTTCACCAGAAGAGCGAATTTCTTGCATGTGAAGAAACTATAGAGAAAAGTGTAAATGCTTGAGCTGAATGTCTATAATTCAGTGAATTCATCTGCATTCTTGAGAAACAACTCATTTTCTGACATAGTTGCCTGACAGCTCTTTGTATATTATATTCATGTATGCCATGAACAATTTATCTCACTGTGCAATGTAACATATTTTGTCAAATGGTTTTGAAGTTCTAATTTCATATATATTTGTTTCATTACACTTTATTCTGTAAGTGGCTTGATAGTCTATAAAAATTTTATACAACTATTTCAAACAGCTGAACAGTCTTATGTACTGTCCCAGTGCTTCCAGGATTTTGAATTTTAAAACTGTCAGCCTACTGCATTTAATTTAAAGTATAGAATCTATAGTTAGAATTTAAGTATGCATTTGACAAGCAAAAGTAAATTTAAAAAAAACTAACACCCTTCAGTTTGATTCCTCTTCTGTGTCTCAACTCACTAATTCCATCCATTACGATTGATTGCAAATTTCTTTATCTGCAAGGCTAGGGAACAACCAAGGACTAAATATATAATTTAGTTATTGATATGAACATAAAGTTGGCAAACTTCATAAATATTACAAAAAAAACCCCAAACCTTAAATAGATGATTGCTCTCGTTATTTGAACTGTTTTAGATCACTTTGTACTATAATGATCTGAACTTTAAACAAGAAAATTACTACTGCTGGGTCATACACATGGCTAATTCCACATATGATACTGAATACTTCTTTTGCAAACAGCAATAATATTTTGTGGAAGTTTTTGTTTTGTTCTTACCTTGAAGATACTAAATCTACACTCATGATATACAATCAGGAATGTGTACTCAAGATTTTGTGCAAGAACAAGATATTACCTTCTTGGATTTCTGAGTACCAAAGAAAAAAAAAACCCACAGAAATTGTCAAGAGAAGGCACTTCAGAACTATTTAGCGAATGTCCCTCTTGAAATATTTTATAAAGACAATAATTATCAGATAAAACCATTACAAATTTTTCATTTCTTCCTGAGAACCAGATGGAAATTAACTCCCTGAAAGTGGTATTACAGAGATTTATTAGACCTGCAGGTTCCTCATGGGTAGGAGAGAACTGAGTAACTGAGCTACCTTGAATAACCACTATTCCTAATGCAATTAAGTACTACAGAAATTGACTTCTCAGTGGGAAATAAGGCAAATCATCTCAAGAATATAATGAATATAATGAGAAGGCAGTGCTTGATCAAAGCTCCTTGTTAAGTAATGCTTATCACCTTACCTCTGAACAGTGTTTATGATTCTTATCCAGAGATAAGAAATGTGGTATGTAACTAACTGACAGAGGTAAACTAGTTGTAATATTTATTTTTAATTCAGCAGATTATTGAGCACTTGCAAGTCAGGCATTTTTTCATAGCTGATGCAGAATTGCAGCTCTTTATGAGAGTGAATAAAATTGGAGAATTACAGCAAGAGACATTTTCAGTTGTGGTCAACTGATTTTCAGCAGATCTGAGAATGCTGAATGAAAAGATGCACATGTGTTTTATCAGAATTCAAAAGCTTCCTCTTCCATGTTGCTAAACTGACTCTGTTATAACATGGACTGAGGCAGAAGTTACTTACTACAGTTTTCTTCATCAGAATTATCTCCACAATCATTCTGGCTGTCACATCTCCAGTGATCTGGAATGCAGTTGTTGTTTTTGCACTGGAACTCATGAGGCCCACAGGTTTTTTTATCTGTAATTTAGATGAATAATATTTACAGCATTGCAAACAAAGGGTCAAAATGGGAAAGATTTCCACTAAAAACATGACAATGTTGCCGGATAACTTTTAAGAAGGAGCAACCATAATATTTGAAATGCTGCTTTCAGGAATAATTTATTTCTCACAGCATTTCTTTAAGTTTCTATTTATACATTCATACCTTAATCTTAAACTTGAGAAAATTAAAATATGCACTTTATAAACTTTCATATAAAATTAAAAATATGGAATTCAGAAGGAGTCGCAAAGTTGCTCAAAGAGAGGGTATTAGTGCACTGATTCTCAAAAAATGCATTAGCTTCTCCTTGAATTAATCTGTAAGACTGCTTTACAAAAGATCACATCCCAGTAAACCACAAGAATGTTAATTTGAAAAATGTACAAAATACGCATTTCTCAAAAGCTATTTTTGCACGTAATAATTTAAGACTGAAAACTTTGCACTTTGATTTAAATTTTTACCTACTGATTGCTTGGAAGTTATTCATATGAGGTAAAACATTATAAATCCTATAATGCTAAACTGAGGGAAATTTCCTTCATGTTGTATATTTTCAATGATTTTTTCCATTCACAGAGGAGCATTGGAAGCAAAGCCTCTTAGAGATACACAAACATCCTGAACTCCTCCAGCAGGAAGGAGTTGCCTCTGTGTTTTCTGTGAGCAATTCTTGAATAATTCCTTCAGCTTCCAAGGGCTGAGATGAAATGAAGTAAATTAAAAAGTTATCAGTGACATTTTCATTGGGGGAAAAAAAAGAAGTTTGCTTTGTAAAAGCCTCGATGACATATTTAAAATTGCGTGTCACTGTGATATTTCAGTAGAATTTTTTTTCAATTTCCGCTAGGCAATGTCATAACATGTCAGAGCAGCTTCACTCTGCTCTCATGGCAACTCCAGGGCTGCTAATGACTGACAGACACAGCAGCTTCGATCAACCTGCTGCCTCTGCTGCTGAACCACAGATTAGAGGTGCTAGATTTGATGCTATGGTCCAAACTGCTGATTTTTCTCAATGGTTTTAGTGGTAGTTCCAGAACTAGACTGATAAAACAAAGCTACACTTGAGTGTCGAGAAGGTGGAGGTAAACGGTGCTGCAGCTCAGTTGTGTGCACCCAAAAATCTGCTCATTGCAATACTGCCTTTGTGTTTGTTCCTTATTCTCTGCCAATATCATGATTGAAAGAAGATTTCTCCCAAGATATTTCTTTTTTCTATGATATTTTTCAATATTACAGTCTATGATACTTCGATCATGATATTTCAAATACTTTGCACTGGCAAGCAATTAGAAATATTTAACATTACAAAACATAAACATATTCCTCCCAAGCTTATGACACTTTTCATTCTGTAGATTTGAAAAAGATAAAGTTTCAAATCTGAAATCCATCCTATATTTATTAAAATACTTCTAGTAACGTTGGCAATTTCCCTGAAATTGAGGGAATAGAGTATTGAATAGAGTATTTGCCCACAAAATGAGTTGTAACAGTAATGACAGATACCATCACAGCAACATATAAACATTCCATTTATCCTTCCACACTCAACAGAAACACCAAGATCTAATCAGCAATACGCAGAGGCCAGAGATGACACCCATTCATCTCAGTTACCTGAAAATGCAATATATCTCTTCTTACTCTCCATAAAGAGTTGTTTAGTTCTCAAGCATGCTAAATCCATTTCTTCGTGTACAGAAAGCATTGCCTTTCTACATGTGAAGGAAGTCTAGTGTGTTTTTTTTTTTAATTTATCCAACCTTAACCACTGATTGCTACATGAATGTTAATCTTTCTCTTCTTACTCTACTTCTACCAAGCATGAAGGATATTTTTTTAAAAATACAAAACATTTTGCATGCTGTTAAGGCTCTCTCTCTTCACAAATCTGAAAGCTTTATTTCTCCTCTGTTGAATGATCTCTTATAGCAGCTTAGAGCTGACAGTGTCTTACAAACCAGATTTGCTTCTCTTGTGTTTCCTTCTTCACATTAATGAGAACTGAGAAAACTCTGGGATACCAGAGACAGAATACAACAAAGAGGAAAATTTGGGAAAGTTGTGTAACAATTACCTGATCCTTGAGAATGATGGATTCGTTCACCTCAAAGGAAACAGTGCAAAACCTTATTTATTGGGAATTGTGGAACCATGAAAAGCACACATGGGTTCACAACACATTTTGTCATCTCTGCCTTCAACACTAAACTGCTTTCTCATTTTTCTTAAAATGAGCCAACCTTAAAGTGTGAAAGTTCACATAGAAGTGGTACAAAGGCAAAGAAGCAAGTATTGATAACTCCATTTTCATATTGCTCTCTTCAAATTATTATTAAGATTCACTGACCTACAGTGACAGGCAAAGCTCTCCCTTAGAAATTGTGTGATTGCCTGCAGTAGCTGCTGGTGGGTTGGGGTTCACTTTTTTGTGCATACTGAACTAGGATTTTACTTTAGAAATGCCTTTAAATGAGTGTGAGGAAAACAGGATGAAGCCTTCAATGGGGAAACAAAGAAAAACAAGGCAAAAACCCTGTATGCACCCCAAAACCATTTAGATTCAAATACCAATCCCTGAGAATGAAAACACTGTTTTGTCACCAATTGCACGGCGTTGCTGTTTGGGGATTTTAATTCCAAATATTTTCATGTGTGTGTGTCTGAAAGGGATAAAATCCAACAAGAAAAGGAATTTCCTTTTGATCCAGGATCAGCTGGCTGTCCCAGAGCCTGGCAGGCTGCCACCAGTGCTGGACACAGGAAATTATAAGCTGCTGAAGGAAGTTTATATAATGCATCCTTCAAATGCCTTGAAGAACATAGTCTTTATCAACAGCAAAAAACGCCTGCTTTATGACTTTCACAGCTAAAAAAAAAAATTAATATTAAAAAAGTGAGAAAGCAGAAAGCAGCCATGCCAATGTTGACACATTAAGATAATAAGATCTGAAATACACATAACCTTTAAAGCATATTATAAATCACTTCCCAAGACCACACATGGCTTTCTAACTCAAACTGGTCCATTTTGATGTAAAGTATTAAAGCTGAGAGCAAGGATTAGGATAATCTAGTGTCTTTTTTTAATTGCTTGAACAGTTAGCATGAATTAACTCCACTGTCTCCTGAGAAACACCATACACTCCTTAATAAACACACATTTCCTGATTCTACTTCGACTGTCTGAGTTGGAAAGTAACCACAGAAGACTAAATATACATTTACACTACTTCCAACAAATTTACTCAATGTAATATCTCCAATAACACACAGCAGCAGATATTGACTAAGCAAAATACATATGGCTGTGCAGCATTCAAGTAAAAAGAGATCACCCTTTACACAAGTTTCGCATTGCAGGCACTTCAGAAATTAACTCAAAACAATAACAAATTAGTATTACATCAACATATGCAGATCTTTTTTATATTCAGCTTCCAGCTTTGGAATTTTGTTCTATCAAATTTTGTCCATAAAATTAACAATCTTTAACTTGGGGGGGAAAAAAAAGCTTAAGACAAAACTGTGTTGAAATTACTTCCATAGTAAGGTCATTTGAACATATTTCAAATACTAAAAATATGGAAAACTTCAAAATGTGATTAAACACACCCGGTTCTTGTCAAGGCTTAGCTGTTCCATGTGAACACAAACTGTATTTGGCACAGAAATTGTGACTATGGATAAATTATTCTGTCTCCTCCAACGTGAAAACCAAGAGCAGTGTATGCAGCCAGGAGATTAAAAATAAAAATGTGTTTTTTCAGGTAGGTGTGTGATTAAACTGCAGAATGCCTCACTCCAGCATGTTCTGAAAACTTTAAGAAGGTAAAAAGAGAGTGAAATATATGATGAATTACTGTATTCAGAGACATACTTGACTCACAATGTCTCTGATTCTCGAGTTGTTAGAGGATGGAAGGATATCCCAGGGAAGCTGCAGTACAAGCCTGCTTTGCTCACATATTCTTCCCTAGATACTCACTTTCAGTCACTGCCAGAGACAGGATGAAAGCCAAGATGAGTCTCAGCTATGAACCAACACCTCCAGTTGTACATGTTGTGATTTAAAAAACCTGTTCAGCATGGGATTGCACACATTGCTCCTTTACACTTTTTAGTTGTTTGGGTAATTTTTATTCCTTCCACTGTAAGATGACGGCTCAGAGTGAAGTACGTATTATAAACACAATTCTGCCTATTCAGTGTCAGCTTTATTTTTTCCCTTTTCCTTAGAAAAGAACTTGTGACTTGAGGGTATCACTGGATGAATTATTTTAAGACCATTTGTGCTGCATCAGTTGGGTTCATCAAAATGTGAATGCACAGTTTGGAAGCTTGGAATGCTGTCCCAGCTGGAAAGCAACAGCACATTGGAGATCCAGGTCATGTGGAACAGTCCAGGAAAAACCCCTACAAAGCAGATCAGAATGTGAGCAGTGCAGAGGTGCTTCAGTACAGCCTAGAAGGAGATGTGAAGCCTTTCCATGGCAAAGATTCATCTCCTTTTCATTCACTGTTTCTTCGAGACAAGTGGTTCCTTGGACTGTCAGATTCTCCCCAGTTGACAGGATTAATTATTTCCCCCATCTTGGCAATTCAAACAATGCTCTTGGATTTTCAGTGCTGAGAAAGAGTTCATTTTCCTAGGCATATCTGCCACATTCAGCATCCTTATATATGCTCATGTGTCAATTACTTGAAACATATCCATGGAAAAGCAGCTCAGTGCTTTGTCCTTGATTGTAGCGTGTGGTTTTGTTACTCTGCTGTCCCAGAGGTAAACCTGTCCAGACACAGGTGTTTCATCAACCCATTTGCTGATGCGTGGATGAGTAATGGGGAGAGCTTTAAATGTTCCACATTCGTGTTGTTCTCCTCCAGCTCAGAACATTTTTCTGTATTTTCCTTTACAGACCAGCCTTGAAAGCTTCATGAGTGTTTGTGCACATGGTTAGTGGGTGTCTTGCATTGAGATCCATCTTCAGGGATTTTCCAGCAATACTGATCCACTTATTCTGCCTCTGTCTGTAATCCACTTCCCAGGTAGAATACTTGTATTTATTATTTTCTCTAATTGCCACAATAAGTGCTGACCCATAACTCCCCAGAGCTCTCAGAGAGAAGCAAGAAGTTGGCCATGTCAAGCTGGAATCTGCTCTTGACCCTTCTACACAGCCAGTCTTAACCACCAGGACTTTCAAATTATTATATTTGCACTATTTATGAACTCCAGCAGCAATAATGTGCAGACTGAATTGACAGAAACTGGATAACACAGTGAGAAAAAGAAGGAATGTCACTGCACCCTATGACAATCACTACATTCTCTGCCACTTCTATGATTCCAAATGCCAAATGAGAGACTCATTTGCAGCTCCTGCCAATAAAGCAGTGGTACAATATGAATTTTATGAACTACTCATACAAAGATTGCCATTCAGTAAGAACTGGAGGAGCCAGAGAGGTTCCAGATAGGTATTATCAAACACTGAAAGAGGACATAAAAAGTGGGATGATTATCTCCTTTTGCTAAAACAATGTCAAGCTCCAGTAATAGATTCAGAACCAGTGGCATACTCACCACAGTTAGCTTCATCTGACCCATCAGCGCAATCTGGGTCTTCATCACAAACCCACAGCTTGGAAATGCAGTGTTTGGTTGTTTTACACTGGAAGTGGTCTGGAGAACAACTGTTTTCAGCTTGAAATAAAAGAATTCCAGATCAAAATCAGAAATTTCTGCTAATATTTAAAATACTTGTTTCAAAGAAAAAGTAGTAAGGATTCAAAATTCAGAAATCTGGCATCTCTAGCATCATTTATGTAACAGCTGTAAGGAAACAGCTGTTATATGTCTTATACCAGGTGCCCATGTCAATATCAACTTTGAGGTAAATTTACTTGAAAACTCCTTTGTTTTCTAATATCCCCAAAGGCAACTGTCAGTGGAAGACAGAGCTACATTGCAAGGCAGCCCCATCATCTTCATTACAAAATGATCAAAGACACAGACTTACTCTGGAAATTTCCATTATAAATCTGAAAATATTTTCTCCACTTATATCCGAGAAATAGAAAATGAAAATGAATTTATGAAAAGTAAGTCGCATTAAAAGCTGAGCAAATGGAAGTCCAGTTACACAGGTAGATTAATGAAGTCTCCAGAGAAAAGGGAACAGAAAAGGAAAAAAAAAAATCAATGAAAGAAAAAGGATGTAGAAGGAGCTTTGGATCTACAGCTTTTCCAACAAAAGATTCTGAAAAACATCTTTTTCCATTGAAACTCATTGCTGCAAGGCATGGCAGATGAAAGCCTCGAGAAGATGAGTCATTTGTGAGGTGGTTAAGAGTCAAATACATGTTTCAACCTCGTCAAAAACCCAACTAAATGCTTGAAATTGTTTATACCCCTCTCTTCTTTGCAATGACTTTCAAAATTGAAGTTAATAAATGACATTTTAGTTTGCTCTCTTGTATATGAAGCATTGCACACCAATCCCATGAATTAACTGTTTTGCATGTTCTCAGATTATTTTAGATACAGACATTTGCTGCATTTTACTCCAGTTTCTTGTTTAAAACCAGCTAAAGAGCAAAATTCTCTCAGCGTCACTTACGACAGTCTCTTTCATCCTCTTCATCCCCACAGTCATCCTGGCCATTGCACCTGAGGTTTATTGGGATACACTTCTGGTTCTTCGTGCACTTGAACTGCCCCGACAGACACACGTGTGTGTCTGGAGATAGAAAGAAAATAAAAATAAAGAGATCAAAAAGACAAAATGAAAAGATTCGAAGTTAAAAATGAAAAGATTTAACACTTCAAAGGCAAATGAAGAAAAATACAGTTTGTTGACAGTGTGAAACATGGCATTTAAAGCATTTGCTGCTGTTTCTGAAGCCCACAGTGTCTGCAATCACCTACCACAGTTCAGTTCGTCAGAATTGTCCCCACAGTCGTTCTCTCCATCACAGATAAAGGCTGGCAGAGCACAAAGCCCAGTTCCACACTGGAAACGTCCTGGCTGACATCTGAATTCAGCTGAGAAAAGACAAAACTGCTCATGAATACTACCAGAGGAATGGTTAAAGATTCACTAGTGCTGTTCTTACCTCATGGACTAATCAAAAACAGCTACAAACTTTCATATTTGCCTTTATAATTTCCATCTGAGTATATATTAGTAACTAAAATCCACACATACTGTTGCAAAGCTAATTTCAAAGTCTGATATCTTTAATTTCTGCAACTCTAGCTACAGTACTAATGACACAGAGTGAAACCCCCTGCAGGTTGAAGCTCAGTAAAAGCTCAACAGAGACCTGCAATTTAGGATCCAAGCACTTGAACTCAAGTCTGCTTTTAAGAAACTCCCTATTCCAGTATAATTCTGTTTCCCAAGGCCTAACATTGTTCCTTCTCCAGACACTGCCATTAGAATCAACGAACAATTATTTATCTTTATATTAATATTATATACAAACAGCCTAGCTTAAAGTGGAATCTTAATTATTAGAATGCTTGGAATTATTACAAATATTAGCATTTACTTCAAAAGCCTCTGCAGCAAGAAAAAAAAAACTAGTAATAAAATTGCAAAAATAGGGGTGAGGGATTTCAATACAAAAAATAAAACTAACTGTTAATTAACTGGAAGATTGTAGAACACATAGTAGAGCATTTTTTATATAAGCTTAAGGGAAGAAGGCAAGAATCACAGGAAGAATATTGTTGTTGCTCAGAAAACTGCAGTAAATAATAATGTGTATCTAAACTTCTATAACTGCAATGAAACCCAAGCAAATGAGATTAGAATCCCACATTTTTATTACATAGAAAAATAAACCACATCAACTTGTCAGGATTTTGTATTTATGTATATAATTCCACAACCTCAGAACACAGCTTTAAAATTAAAATCTTTATCAAAAACGTAACTGGGATGAAGTAAAGGTTTAAAAGATAAAACTCACGTATGATTTTCTAAAGACTTTTAAAGACTCCTGGTAGAGTTAATGAAAATCTTTTACAGGATGACCAAAAAAACCTCCGAAAACCAAATTAACCCGTACCCTTTGTCAATCTGACCGAGACCAAGGAACACAAAACAGTGCTGCACACGAAATAATCCCCTTCCTAAAATTGACAGAGTGTTCTATTTGGTTCAGACCCTGCTGCTGAGGGCAGCCCAGTGCAGGAGCACTTACGGCACTCCGGCGGCTCATCGGAGCCATCGCCGCAGTCATCCACCGTGTCGCACTTCCACCAGAACGGGATGCACTTGTCCGTCTTGCAGCGGAACTGCCAGAGGGAGGCAAGCAGGGAGAAATGCTTTGATATCAGCATTTATTTATTCATTTATTTATTTACTTATAAGCAGTATTTGGTATCAGCATTGATTCGTTCGTGTATTTATTTACTTATAGGCAGTAATAGCGCGGTTTATGAAAATCAGATTCGCCGCTTGAGGCGTTGATCTCTTAATAATTTCTAGCTGTTAATTTTACAAAACTTGGCTTTTTTTAATACTTTCTTTTCTTGGAGAAAAAGATTCTCTTGCACTGAGATTGCCACTGATAAAAGTCAGTGTAATTTCAAGGGCTGGGCTATGCTGGCTTACAATGCTCCAACATAAACTCATTGCATTTTGCAGCACTCTATTTCATTGTTGAAGATCTTATTCAAAACAAGCACTTCAATTCTCAGTTTTTGTGAACTGCTGAAGCAGACAACATCCAGATAAACCCAAACAGCCACAGTTACAGAAAAGGCCCTTAATGTGTGGTGTTGTGCATGGTACTGTTTACATTGTTTGAATTACATGGACAGACCAAATGTAAAGGCTTCCAGACTTTCAAAAGGATAAAACATCTGCAGAAAAGAAACACAAAAATCCTTTGTAAGATCCTGGCTGCGCCTTTACTCCCTACACAGGTGGCTCTGTATCTTTGTTCTGACTGAAAGAGGAATGCCAACAAAACAAACAGTACAAATTGTTGTAATTTTCTGGGACTAAACCTAAAACCTGAGTACATTATGTGGCTCATGACAGGGAGAAAAATCTGGGTAGATTATCAAACAGCTATTAAGAAATGCTGGTTTTCCTGCCTGGTGTCTCTATGAACATAGAGAGGAAGGAAACCAAAAGATTTAGAAGGGCAAGACATTTCATTTTCTGTGACTGGGCGGCTTTTCTTTTTAATTTTTTTAATATCATTGATTATTCAATCAAGCTGTGTTTAAAAGCTGTATTAAATTTGGTGCAGTAGCTCAGTTTTATCTTTTCTGACAAGAAGAATTAGGGTTTCAAAGGCTTTTACGTAATGAACTTATGGCTGGAGCTACATTATTCTTGTAGCACCTTGAGGGACATTCTGTGTGACAGGCTGGGGTGAAGGGCAGCTGTTCTAACTATCAAACTGCCCCACACAGACCTGCAGCTCACAGGGGCTCAGCAGGAGGCTGCCAAATGCAGAAGACAAACAAACTCAGACAATTGTCATTCTCAGTCTTTTCTGCTTGCTCAGCTCACCAGAGGGACTTCAGGCTGTTAATATGGCATTATGAAGTTATTGCCAGGAAAGAGGTACTAAATCTTTAAATGTTACCATGAAACCACTTGCATTCCCTTCCAAACTTTATCCTAAACTCTATTTTTGAGAGTTTAGGATAGATACCCTGCCAGACGCCCTGCAAAATCAGGGATCAGAGTCATAGGGGTCTCAAATGGTTAGAGTTTTGATGTTCTAGAATCTAATGGGGTTTGTATTAAACAATTTCTCATGCCAGATTAGCCACCACAGGATGGTCTGGAGATGCAAGACCAATTTCTGAACAATCCAAGTCCTTTTCATCAGAAAGAGCCAACAGTGGCTGAGCTGTCAAGAGTGATCACGTCATAGCTCTGATTTACAGCATCACCTGAAAATCTTAAGGAGAAACAAAATTTTGCCACTGATCTCTGCAGCTGATGCCATCAGACTGATGAATTAACAAGCAGATTTCAAAAGGGGAAAAATGACAAAACACCAATGGCAACCTCTAACTTCCTGTCTGAGGCTTCCTCTTTTCTATAACTCTGCCCTCCATTCTGTGGAATCCACAAGTGATCAAATGTTGCTCCTCAAGAATCCAAGATGTGATGCTGTTTCTTGAATTCATACTACCACTGAAGTAACTGGACAGGAATAGAGCCATTCAATCACCTGTTAGCATATAAACTCACTGTAGAATAAGCTTCTAGAGCCACTTAAAGAAAAACTAAAAAAGAAAAAAAGTGCCTTATTTTTTTAGGCCAAATTCGAGGAGCTAAATATGGGGGAAAATTGCTAAGACATTCCTCATTTGAAAAGAGATTTACACCTTAAAGAAACAGAAGAAGGCAGTGGGCAGATCTCTTAAATAAGATTATTATTTGAGTGAAACTGTACAGCTTTTATTAAGATGGCCACTGCTCCCTAAAAATTAGGAGTAAAACCATTTTCCTTAATGCTGGAAATCATAATCAGGCATCATGATATAGAACATTGTAAGAAGTCATTAGCTAATAAATAAATACTAATAAAACAGAACTACTAGAAAGTGAGACTACTGGAAATATTTTAAAGGCTGTAGGTAGTGTAACAATCAAGCTATTAATTGTCTCATTAGAATAGTCTAAAAACTTTTATCAAAGTGGTTCTCTTATAGGAAATCAGCATATTCTACTTATTTACCTTATATGTTAAGAAAAAAAACCCAACTTATTTTAAGTAATAGGGAATACACCTCAATTATTTAATTGATGCAATTGTTAATTATGTATTTTACCATATATTTTTCTGCTACTGGATTGTTTTTAATGCAAGTCTATCACTTACCAATCTATCTAACTGGACTGACCTTGTTTTCTTTCCTTAATGCAAAGTTCATTCATGCATGAAATACTCCAAAATCATTGTTATATGCACTTCGTATTTTTTTTTTAATTTCAGACAAATGCTTTTTCAAGGCAATTTTCTCACATTTAGCAGCTGTATTTGTTCTACTGACTGGCAGGAACATCGACACCTGGAAGTGAACAAGTTCTGCGTTCTCTGGAGAAAAAATGTATTGGCAAGTCTGTTTCCCACGTTTGGAGCTGAAACGCTCTAAGTGCACCCCCGAGCTCCCCAGCGCTCAGCTCCTTCTAAACTCCTGCATTTCCTGGCTGCCAGCATTCCCAGTTTGGAGCAGCAGGTGATGCCTAAAATGCTGGTAAAAATGAGACGCAGACACTGCAGTATAGGGAAAAGGGTATTACCTTGGTTTAACAGGATCTCAGGCGCACCATCCTTAAAAGTGGTACCGCGACGAAAAAAGAGAGAGCCAGTACAACGTGTATACAATTTTATGGACCTCACCAATTAGCATACCTATCTAAAATTCCCCAATAAGAAACCTAACAAATGAAGTAATTGCCCCCTTATTCAAATTACCTCCCCCTAAAAAGGCTACAACTTAGTTTACAAAAACATGTTCCAGAGATGAGGCTCCGTTCAAGTTTGGTGCTTCATGTTCTTGAGATTGTGAGATGTTTCGTCTCCCCCAAAGAATTCTGAACTAGGCAAGAGTACAAGGGTTATGAACATGTGGGCTAAGATAGAGGGAGTGAAAAGTACAGGAATGGGGAAGGATATAAAGTATACAAAAAGGGTATAAAAGTATAATGAAAAAGGACAAAACAACCCATCAGGCATCACAGGCAGAGCAGTAAACCCAGCACGCTGCCATACCTGGCTGGCGGTGCAGTTGGACAGACACGTCTTGTTGTCGGCGGCCAGGTAGAAGTTGGTGGGGCAGGCGCAGGAGTGCAGCTTGCCCGGGGCCAGCAGGCACAGGTGACTGCAGCCACCGTTGTCCAGGGTGCACACGTGCTTGGACACTGCGGGCACAACAGGGAGTGCGTCAGAGCAGGTAACAGCAGAGCAGGTAACAGCAGAGCAGGTAACAGCAGAGCCCGTTAGCTCAGCACACCGCGGGGATCTGCTGCATGGAGGCAGAAAGGTGTTCCGTGTTCTGCCTTTGCAATGGAATATCCCCAATCAAAAACCCACGGAGGCAACCTCTTCTTTCTGCCTTTAAGCTATTCTCTGTTGTATGCAAAAATGAATTATTGCTGTGGCTGTAAGTTCAACAGTGAAAGAATGAAAGGAAGAAAAAAGCTTTTTTTTTTTTTTTTTTACTAGTGAGAGAAAAAATTAGCTTATCTAGGTTGATTGCCAAATTGCATTCAGTTACAATTCTAATACAGGGATATCAGCAGATAAGACAATTGTACCACTCACATTCTCTGACATTCCCTCAGTCCAACAAGTTTCTAAACAGCAGTATTCTTCTGCACTATTAGCACTTTTCAAAGAATAAGGTGAAAAGCTTTTGTAACACACTGCTCCCCCTCTTAAAAAATGGTTAACTTTTACTGTAATGCAACTGAACATTTCTGTACTTCCTGTAAGTATCTGGGTTAATTTTTAAGCATACAAATTATCTCTCTACTGAACAAGTTTTGTTACATATGTTTAATACCAGGCTTGCTTAAAACATTAATCACAGGTTAATGTTTAAAAACGCTAATTTGAAAACTCCTACAACTTGAAACAAAACAGAAATAATCATCGCGGATAAACGAGCATGCAGTACCTCAGCACCTGGCTAGTGAGTTAAACACATCAAGGTGCTGCTTGGAAAGCAGAGAGAGGATAATTACCATCAGGCTGCCTGTAGGAATGGTACACCTGGATGTCTGTGATGGTGTGCCACGAGTTAATCAGGGAGAGCCTGTCTGAGCCAGAGGTTTTGTGGGCACGGCTGAGCGATTTGGTTTTCCCATCTGTCCAGTAGATGTAGTCTTCAAACAACGTCAGTGCAATCACCCCTGGGATGTCTTGGTTCGGGACTGGAAGGAGAGATGCCCAGGTTAATGTTCACCCTTGGGAAACTGCCAGCTGGAATATTCCCCACTGCATGGGCTGACAGATACAGGTGCTCTGGAATGTCCTGAGAGTAAATAATTATCGTGACAATCCAGCAGGGGCAGAGGGCTCTTTCTCACCAGTTGCAATAAAGGGGGATGGAGCACGAGCCCTGCTTGCTCAGAATCAGTCAGCTCAATCAGGGTTACGGAAAAGAAAGAATTTCAGTTAACAAAAACCATCTCCAGATTTTAAACTAAAGACAGGTCAAACTTTACAGTGGTAAGCAGCAAACATAACTTTCCCTACTCTTTGCATAAGCAACATAAATTTGCTTTTTTCACTGGAATAAAAGTTATCAGAAAACATACAAAAAATAACATATACATCTCCCAACGCTCTCTGTTTAATACCCTTTCTTACAATTAATAGTATTTTATTTCATGAACATATACTGAGAAGACAGACAGGAAAAATAAAGAAGCGGCATTAAAATAAACATTGCAGTAAGAGGGCTTATTGCTTATTCCTAGGATCAGCACCACACAATATTAAAAAAAAATAAATAATGATGATAGTCCATTGTCACAGTATCACCAAATTATGAGCCAACATAATTTGAAAAAGAATGGAAGGACAAAAGGGGGAAAAAGCTTTGGAGCATTATTTATCTGTTGTCTACTCCTTAATCTTGAAGTATTTGTTCTTGGTAAAGAGCAACTGAACTCCACTTTTTTTTTCTTTTGACACAAATAAACATAAATGTCACAGGAGAATATCTGACCACAATAATTAATTTGTAAACAATAATCTTTTGTTGCTGAATCACTGATTACTGAGAGAGCTGGAAAGGCAGAGCAGGGCAGCTGCCTGTCACTTTTAAGCAGCATATCCTGAACACCTTTACCTTGTTTTCTGCATCTTTTCACCTGGAAAGTTCTGACACAGAGCTGGCAAATCTCAAATTCCTGTTGGAACATTTCTTAGCTCACTGGGATCTGATGGCTGATACTGAGTACATGGAAAAACCACACAGAAAATTCAATTTTCTATCCAGTAGTCCTCCCAGGACTGAACTCCAGAGTAGGAGATGTTGCCTTCTGGTCAAGGAGACCTTGCTTCCTAGACCTGGAATTATTGTCCCTTCTTATGTCTCCATGCATCATATCTATCACACCGAAATAACAATGGGATATTCTTTGAAAGAGCTTAATAGCATTTCCAAGAAATCAAAGTCCGAAGAAATCTCAATTTTGGCATTCATTACAGAGGCAACTTTGCCACAGTTTCATACACAGTACAGCACAAGAAAAGCTCTTATAACTTTTGTGATGTGTAGAATACCATTGCGAAATATTTCCTATGAGAAGCCCAAACCAGGCTGAGAGGAGAAGCAGGATGGAACATCAGAAAGAGAAAATGCCTCCCTGGATGAAGCCCAGAAGCTTTCTGTAAAAATAACTACTTTATTTTGCTTCAGTTCTGAAACAATACTGGCTCATATCAATTATGACCCTTGCTGCTACTTTTGCCATCAGATTAAAGATGTCAACGGTCCCCATCCTCTAGAGACAAAAAATGCCATATTTTATTTGCCTGTTTCCTCTTTTTCAGACCAAAGATTAAAATCAGAATAAAAGGGCACATAAGAGACTTAATGCCTAAATGAAGAGGATTTACGCTGAAAAATTATTTTTACTTCATCATCCTTATTATTGCCCACCAATGAAAAGTACACCTAGGAGTCATCCTTATTTTGGCTATCCAGGAAGCAAACACCATATCCTAAGCATAGATATATCAACAAATGCCAACTTTTTGTTTCTGTGCAGGCTTGTGTGTTGCCATACAATTTATCCTGGCTTCAGTGAATTAGACATACATCAGAATCCAGCTGAAACTTTATATTCATGAACTGAAGAAGATTCAAGAGATTAACATATACTGCCTGAATTGTCCCATCACACTGCATTAATAGGGAAGCCAAGTAAGTGTGTGGCATAAATATTAAATATTACAGTTAGAACACGGCACGTAAGAAAACTGGTCATTGACTAAAGTACAATTTTCTTTTCTTTTCTAACAATTCTGTAAGCACCAGGTTTAAAAGCTTAACTCTTTCAACCAGCTTAAAAATAAACACCTTATCAGAAACAATGCAACAAGTCTTACACTTTCTTCTTTTTATCTTTAAAAGAAGGATGACAAAATATATTTGTTTTTAGAATATAAAACATATAAAATTGAATAAAAATGGAATATAAAAAATATAAAATTGGTTCCCCATTATTACCACTTACAGTTGTAAATTTGAAACCATGAATGGTTTAAACACTCACAAATTCAGGCTGCAGCTTGCCACGTCACTATTTTTTATTTCTGAGCAACTTTGTAATTTTAATGGGTTTCTTCATTAACTTTTTATTAGGTCATGATCAACACAAACTGGCAGCATTTAAAGCTGCAAAAGCTACATGTGTTGTGAAACCCAGAGAAAGTTATTAAAAATCAATTAAGAAAGCAATGAATAGTGTAAATATATGCAAATAAAAATCCACTTGAAGTAAAACACAGAAAGTAAGTACAGAACCACTGGATAAATATTTCTTGTAACAATTCTATGCTGACCATAAAAATATAAAAAATATAAAATAAGAATTAATAATAATTGCATAACAACAAAAAAAAAAACTTATTTCTTCTAAGCTGTCCATGAAACTCAATGTATTTTCTTGTAGAAGATACAGCTGTAAAGCCTGAGAGAAATTTATAAAAGCAGGCATTCAATGGCATCCAGTTCTGACTTACTTTACAGTTTAAGGAATACTTCTACTGTAGCGGAATAAAATTTTTCTTTGGCTTTTGGTATTTTATAAGCAAGGGAACATCAGAACTGCTGACATGTACTACTAGGTTACAGAACTTGCAGTTCCCATCAGCTGTGAATGACCAAACAGAAAAGAACAGAAAGCTGAGGTGATTTTAACATCTGATTTTCTGATGGAACAGAAAAATAGTTTTCCATGCTCTTTACTCTTTGCTTTTGAGGACATCACTGTTTCAGGCTTTGCAAAACTTCAGGCAGTGAATATTTATTTTTCATAAATGCATGGAGTAGAAGAAACATCTACTTCCTTCCTTCAGTCTCTCCTGTAACTTCAAAAAAGCTTTAGCTGATCTACCTCCTCATAAATGACACACAGGAGTGGAACATTGCAATATTAATTACTAACCCTACAGCAAACTGTGCAGTGAATCACAGTTTTAAATAGGAAAGCAAAACTCCCTGCTCCCCTTTCTTTACAAGCAGTGCAAAACCAAACCACTTGGTGCAAATTTAAGGTGAAGACAGGTTTGTCACAACCAAGCACCTCTGTGTCCTCAGCATCACCTATCTGAAAACATTTAATCAAGATGTCGACTTGGCAACCATTAGTGAGAAAGAAATATGTTCCGTTAAAGAGTAAAAAATTGACTTTTGTGATTCCTTTCCCTACCACAGCCTCCTCCTACCAGAGATGGGCAAGTTCTGTGCAATTCCTCCTTTTCTGAAAGGGCTTTCACTGCCACCTCCAATTCTCTAGTGGTGTTTGATTTTATCCATAAATCATGGATCCTCTTCCACTGAATGCTAATCCCAAACAGTGCTTGACCACATAACAAGTAGATGAGAAAAAGGGTGAGAAATAGGAGGTAGAGAAGAGAAGGAATGCACAGGCCTTTCACAAAGCTGCAGAAAATAGGAAGAGGAAACACAGGCAGGTAATAAAAGGGAAAAAAAAAAGAAGGCTTACAACAGATCAGAAGTGGTGGGAAATAAAAATTATTAGATACTTGAAGACAAATAAAAATGACAATATATAACATAATAAAGGGAGATAAAGTGCTGCATGAAGTTAAGAGAAAAGCCACAGGAGGGAACATGATTATGTAGACACGAGAAACATGACAGGCTTAAAATTTATCTCTCTCTCTCTCCTGCATCTTGTATGAATTTTGATCCAAGAATATAAATTCATAGGCTGTAAGTCATATTTGTGATACAAATGTTTACTTTTCTCTTTTGTGAACTCTACTTCCCTTTTATTTTCTGAGCACATTTACTTAAGCATAAAAAAAAAGTTCATTTGATTTCAGGGATGAAAAATTCCTTCTAGGATTTCTTAGCTACAAAACATTGCTTATAGAGAAGCCATACAGAAGAAGAGAAGTCCAGCATCCCTTGGCTCTTATTGCAACACAAATATTTCCAGAAGTAAAAGCAAATACTGCAATATGAAAAATAATAAAAAAAAAGTCTTATTGCCAGGTGGTAAAATCAATGTACCAAGAAAAAGTGTCCTTAAAAAGGACAAATGTTGGCTGCTAACAGAAAAAAAAACCCAAAACCAAACAAAATTATCAGTGTCCTATCATGTCTAGAAGACCACTTCCAAGATGGAGATGCATCCCTTCCCTTTCCAAAAACAAGGGACCGAAACCCTTGTGAAAAATTTACAAGAACAGAAGGGGTGAAAGATTCCTGCCATGCTCTTCCCAAAAATGCATTCACCCAGCTAGAGTGCCAGGGCTGGGAAGCAATTTCTAAAGGTAATTAATTGTTGTTAAGCAACAATTTAAATGACTTTCTACCTCCCCTTGGCATTAGAGCAGATTCTGTTCAAGAATTTAGGCACCCAAACACAGAAAATCTACATTGGTGATCAAACCTGAAAAACCAGGCGACATTATTTGGAAATCCACTCTCTGAAACTTGATTTTCTGAACTGCAACAAAATGGAAATAAAAAGCCTACTGACATCTTGATCTAAATGGAACCAGTGGTAATCTCCTGGGAAGGATTAAAAACCATCCAAGACAAATTGCATCAAGGAAGAAAAACATTTAATAAGAAAATAGCAATTAAACCTACAAAATGAAACCAACTTGGAAATTGCTGATCTTCTCTTCTGCAGCAATTATTGGCCTCCACTGTCCTCTTTCCATGTGAACTCCCCGGTAGCTTTTTCTCTCTCATTTTACATTCAACTTGAGGCCTCTCTCATACAGTCAATGCTTTTTTATATCCTATACTACTTACTCCTGATGCTTGTTCCCTTTGATAAAAAATTTGACATGCTTAGTCCATAAAATTAATAATGAAT
This sequence comes from Grantiella picta, assembly GCA_013397955.1. NCBI lineage: Eukaryota > Metazoa > Chordata > Aves > Passeriformes > Meliphagidae > Grantiella > Grantiella picta. The sequence goes on along the minus strand of VZRM01002345.1, from coordinate 2,387,372 downwards.
AATGACAACAAGATTATCTCTATTAAGCTTGTGAGAAAGTACGTAGTTTTGACAGATATAATTAAATTTAAGTATATTTCATTAAAATACTATATTTTAAAGATGAGACATTTTATAATCATTATTACTTTTATGAAATTGACACTTTGTTTAAAAACCTAAACCTGTCAAACTCAATGAACAGAAAAAAAAATATTCATGGACTATATAGATTATGTGCAGTAATTAAAGCTATGTTACACATAAAAAAAAAATTAAACATAGAGTTTCAGGATGCTATTACTCATATCTTAAATAACAACATGTGCATGCATAAATACTTCTTTCTGCAAAATTAGTATACACATCACACATCCACACTGGGTAAAGAATGGAAGATACAAGTCCTAGCATTAAATGGTGGGATATTTTGCCAGTATAAAAATTTAACTGAAACAGTGAAAACTGAGAATATTTCAATACAGTAAACTCACACAAAACTTGTTATACATCCCTGAACTGCTGTCACTAAAGAAGAAGGAAATTTAGACTTAAATCTAAACATCTTAAGGCACCAATGTATTTGAGATATTAAAGCTGACTCTTACAGATAACACCATGAAAAGAGATGCATGAATTTTCCAAAAATCTGCCTATAAGATCAGTTGATCAAAACTAGGAATGAAATATTTTATTGTCCCACTTTAAAATGTTTTATTACTTTTTTGAGTCACTGTGAGGAGTTGTTTATATAGCAGTTACTCCATGGCAGTACAGAGAAGTAATTAAATTATTCTCAAATATATACAAGTCACTATTTGAGTAGAAAAACTTATAGTGTGATAGTGAGTTTCAAAGGGTTTTTTAATTATTTTTCAGATTTACAGAGCCTCTCCACCTGCCTACCAAGCCCTCACCTTGGAGTCATGCCTTGCTGCTGGTTGCAATATTCATTTCCATGACCCCCAAGCTATTCCTTCCTTTATCTTTCCCTCTCCTGCCATCATCCAACTGTGAGGACATAAACTTCTGAGCCCCTTTGGTTTATCTCATTTATCTTCTACTGCAGCCATGGGAGCTTTTCAACACTGCAACTTCCTTCACCAAAATCCTCCCATTTTCCATTGTGTTGATACCAACAGGGGAAAACAGAAAATCTGTGGTTTATGTTCTCTGTTGTGATTGCTCTCTGACAGGAACAACTGCAGGGACGGTAATGTCCATCCCTTAAAATTTGTGATGGCACATGTCCAGCTCACATGGAAATTTAAAGTGAGAGTCTACTAAGTTTTTAATAAGCATGTAGAAAAAGTATTTTCAGAAGTTTATGATGTAATTGAATTGGGGCATATTGTCAAAAATACAGAAACCAACCTGTTGGCCATCTTCATAAACTGGGCTCCATAAGTTGGAGACTAGGGAACCTTAGAGTAATGTAACTGTGTGAATTGCCTTTAATATAGGTGAATCGGAGTAATTTTTCCTGAATATTAACCCTTTAAAAGAGAAGGGACACAGTAAAATAGAATAATCCGATTTAGGAAGACATATGGATTGGAGAATTTTATCAGAACAATTATGAAATCCAGAAGGCAAGAATGGAGAGGAATCAATTACCAGTTTGTGTTATCAGATGTGGCTACGATGAGTAATTCTACAGACTGCTCAAAAGTTGGCAAAAAACTATTACCGTATCAGAACCACTTCTCATCTGTGTGAGAAACAAGCCCTCTTTTCAGACTTCTCTAATTTTTGAGCTATGAAAGCTTCCAGTATAAATCTGGAAGGAATTGGTTTCTATAATCTTTTAGATCACTTATACATTAGGACAACTTCATAAATAACTGGATATACTTTCTTATAAAACTCTGGTGGCAGAGTTCAGAATTAGACATTAGTACTTGCTTTCTACCTATAAACTCCTTCCACTGAGCAACTTTTGAAATTACAGGTGCTAAAAATTAAAAAGGTTATAATCTCCAAACCCCTTGTACTTGCCACTTCAAAACTTGCAAATAAACTCACCAATTCTGAGATTTGCAAACCATCAGGCAGAAGCTAAGTCACAAGAACATGATGCTTTTTCAAACTGAGATACTAAAGGAAAGTTATTCTCTGTTAATTATATTACAGCTAAAGAAGCAATTTGTGAATAATTAGTTTATTTAAAGCTCAATGCTTTCATTGGTTAATTTACATGCCCCTGTCAGATGAAGCAATAAGGTGTTCAACTTGTGTTTTTAGAGTATAAAGAGTTGATACTTGACACAGTTTCAGGACTAATCTCAGAGAAGTTCCTGTACTCCCTAAACTGGACTATCAGATTTCCCTTCAATAGTTTCATTACACTGAAATCTTCAAAGTGAAATGGGGGAATGTTGGCACCTCTGGGTTTTAAGAGCTCTGAAGGATGGGAAAACCTGCATGAAGCAACCAGACAGCCAGGGAATTGTGCAGCTTGCATCTCCTCTGGGCAGTGGGAACCAAAAGCAGCTAAGTCTGACAAACTCTTAAAATTTGTATTTTTAAATTTTTTTTAAAGCTCACATAAGTAAACCAGCTTAGTGCTTAGCCAGATTAGCGCTTCAGTGCTTGCTCAATCATTTACAGGGTGTAACATTTGTGAATGCTGCAGTGCTGAACTGGCTAAGCTCTAAAGACATTTTACATAACCAAGCATTAAATTTCAAATAGCTGAGCAAGGACATCACTGCCCCCAGCACCAAGAGGAGCTCCCAAGCACTCTGAGATTTCTGGCCTAGTTAGCATGTTTTCAAAATTCTTACTAGGACTCTCCTGGCACTTATAAAAAGCCCATTTCTCTATTGAAATGGAGAGGAGCTTTTGCAAGAGAAAAGCACCAGATGTTCTCTTCTCCTGAAAAACCTTTAAGGTTTGTAAGAAAGAAAAAAAGCAACCCACAAACTTGTTGACAGCAGTGTTAACACTAAGATCTAAATACAAGTAAACTCACACTGCATCTAATAACCATTCCTTGATTTAACAGACAGCATGTCAATAATTACCCTAAGATTGTTCTGTTTATCCTAAGGTCTCTGATGAGGAGCACAGAACACTGCATTCTGTCTCAAACCATAACATCCCTTAATGATATGAAATCCACTCATTCTGACAAGTTACTTATTTGCTGGATCTTGCGAAATCTCAGTGGCATTTTCTGGTACATTTTGTATCAGACAATTTAAGATCCAAGAAAAATTATTTTTACCAAAAATCCTCACAGCAAGCTAGCCTTATTCTCAGAGGTCACAGAAAGAGGTGAGAAAATGCTTAGTTTGCCATAACCAGCACTTTAGATTGCATCACCCACAGCATTCCCATTCAGGCTTTTCTCTCTGCTCCATGAGTATGTAATTTGTGGTCACTATGTCTGTGCCTTTATCCTTCCCCATTTAAAAACACAAAGGATAAGAGCAAACTCAACGATCTCCCCTCAGTTAACTTTGACAATACAAAATGTCCAAAATGACAAAGGAAAAGAGACCATGAAATCCATGTGAAAAACATGCCTTCAAGGAACACAGTTATCATAAGATATAAAACCTAATCTTTCTCATTTAAGTGCTTCTCAATTTAAGGGATTACAGATATCAGAAAGCCAGAGGGGATCATGGTTCCAAACACTGAACTCCCCTGAGTTTCCCATATTAGAATAATTATTTTAAAAGGGCTAAACTTCATCTTCCAAAATAGTCCTGGTCTTGTCCTGAACTATGAAGAATTTAAAATTCTATTTGGTTGGCTGTTCCATGAAAAGTGGGGAAGCAGAGAAAAGTCTCTGAGTAAAGGCAAATTGATTATTAAGTGTGAACTTTACAAAACTCTCAAAGCTCCCCTTGGAGCACCCATGGGTGTATTTCATCTGTTCCAGTCACCAAGAATGCTATCAATTATTCGTTAAATCCACAGAGACTTTTCTAACACTTGATTTTGATTTGCTAATGACCTTTTGAGTGAAACTCCTGACAACAGAAGGTGCCAAATGGCATTAGGTGTGGGCAGGAAGGAGAGGATCCAGAGAAGAGTCACAAAGATGATGCAAGGCCTGGGAAGCTCCTGTGTGAGGAAAGGCTGAGAGAACTGGGTTTTTTCACTCTTGAGGAAAGAGGGCTGAGGGAGACCTCATCACCACCTTCCAGCTTTTAAAGGAGGGCTGCAAAGAAGAGGAGATTCCCCTTTTACATGGAAAAGGTGAGGGGTGATGGAATCAAGTTACTCCTGGTAAGATTCCAATTGGAGACAAGAGGAAAACTTTTCACAATGAGAAGAATCAGCCGTTGGAATAATATTCCCAGCGAAATGATGGATTGGACACTTCTAAGTTGCAGATGGACAGGGCTCTGGGTCATCTAGACCATGCTTCTGTTGGAAAGGTTAGACTAGGTGATCCATGAGGTCTCTTCCAATCTCATCCTCTATGATGTCTAGCGAAGGAGAAATTCTTGCTTTCACATCATCTCAATACCTCGGGATCTTTCTCCCAAAGCTCTTTACTTATGGCTTGAATAATTATACACCATCTGGACTTGAGAGAGACACGTCCTCAGAAGCAGCACGACAGCAGCTTTACGCAAAGTTACTGCTGCTTTTGGAGCTTGCCTCAGATACTTCGCTGCTATCAAATTGGGATAAATTTGCTGTGGCATTGTGACAAATTTCCTTCTTCTCCAGGATTATGTATCCTCAGGGGAAGACATCAACTCTGTGAATAGTTACTCAGCATTTGAAGCTAATTTTATTTAATTGTGCAGGAGAACCCCACAGGCTGGAGACCAAGGGAATGGGCATGGAAGATGGTATGACTGGAATTTTGCAGATATCTCGTGAGTTTAGAGACAGGAGGACATTTTCTGGGAAAGAAAAATTCTGAAACTCTCAGGCTGAAAGAGAAGACTGTGAAAGGTTTGACCAATGCAGTCAGTTTAGGGCTAAGGGAGATACACTGGCTATTTATATTTACTTCTTTCCTTTGAACAATCCAGAAAGAGTAAGAGGACAATATAATGAGAATGAAAATAACAAGACAGCAGCACAGGGAATGACATCAAGAGGAGTGGGGAGCTTTGCTTCATCTGTCAGAACAGACTGCCAGCAGGAATCCAGCTGGAGGGATGTCTGAGCAAATGCTGCTTAGGTGAGCAGGTTAGGACTGACCAGTGTTCTCATCCCGAAAAACCATGGAACTTAGTGCTGGGATTAATGGGAATGTTTACAGCTCTCATAGCTACTGCTACAGTGTCTCCAATCTACCATCTCAAATAACTGCCATTGAATTATTCATGATGTATTTATAACTTACAAGTCATGAATATAAGGGCTAGAAATCTTGTTTTGCTTTTCTTTTTATTTTTTTTTCTCACGGCGAAGCTTCGATCTGAAAATAAAGTAGTTATTCCATGAGCTGTGGTTTGGAGAAAACCTGGAGGCACCCAGTATGAGACAAAAGCCTAAAAATGCCCAAATCCATGAAGTTTTACCAGCATAGAAGCAGTTCTGAGATTTGGGTAAAGCTCGTGGAAGGAGCTCAGGTAACAATTTCATCTCAAATAAAACCCCAACAAAAACTCAGCAGACTGATACTCTTTCATATATTTGAATTAAAATGAAAGATCTTTAATTATAAGATTTGGAATATGAGAACTATTCATCATAGTGTAGAACTTTTTTTTTTTGTTTTTTAATGCTTTATGGATAAATGACACAAGCTTTTTAATTACCTGTCAGGTGAGAAGCAAAACACAGGGATAAAGATTAGTTCATTACACAAGTATTTCAAAAGTTATTATTTCACCCATCTACCAGGAAAGGCCCAAATTACACTTGCAATACTGGTCTCATGCTAAGCAGATTAATGGGCATTTCAAGCCTTTCTGAGGTGGGAGAAAGGCTGCTTTCAGCCCTATTCTGACTCATGGCACACAGGATATATCCTTCCTACTTTTAACACCAAGTTTCACTTATTTTGTAACTTAATAGAGAACATGTCCATATATGCAATTAACAAAATTGACAGGGCTGCCTCCCATTGCTGAGTCTGTTTCAAGAGTTTCTTTTTCCACTTGACATTTTTTAAAACTGCATATTTAAAAACTATTCATATCCATAACAGAGAAGAAAAATTAAAAGCGGCTTTTATAATACTGATAAAAGGAAAACATCTCAAGAAAGTTTGCAAAAATGTTTTAAAGGACAGTTTTTACATAATCACATAACACGGAAAGCACCTTTGATTTAAAAACTGTCAAAAAGAAAAACAAACTCAACAAAATGTTCACCAACCTTTATGTCTGTGAGAACCATCCATGTCAGAGAACTCAATATGATTCTCATCAGCCCAGTACAGTCTGTGGTTGACGTAGTCTATGGTAAGAGCCATAGGTCTGGATATCTGTGTTTCTATAACAACAGTTTGCCTGGATCCATCCATCCCAACACGGCCAATGTGAGGAAACTCACAGCAATCAATCCAGTACAAGTATCTGTGAGACAAAACACAGCAGCTGAATAATATCACTAAATAGCTGACCAGAGAAGCTGTGGCTGTTCCATCCCTGGAAGTGTCCAAGGCAAGTTGGACAGGGCTTGGAGTAGCCTTGTTCTAGTAAATGACATTCCTGCTCATGTTGGGTTTCAAACTGGATGATCTTTAAGGTTCCTTCCAACCCAAACCATTCTATGACTCAATGATTAATTTATTTAGTTGATATCAAGAATAAATCAGAATAATTACTCTACAGTATTTTCACCTTCCAGGCAAATCTTTGCATTTGTCTAGACCTGTCTGTAAATAAGTAATGTGCTGAATGTAATTTTAATAAATTAATTATGGTCTAGTAAAAAGTGCATTTAAATTGCTTCATTTTGATGCCTTAGAATTTGCAGTACCACCCAAATTAGACTCTGTGAATCTCACATTCTGAATAAATGTCATCACTACTAAATTTATCAGAAATATGGTATTACATCTACTTTTTTTCTAACACATATTACAAAACCTTATTTGCTGTTAACAGCCACGATAATGCAAATTGAATTGCTTCAAGAAGTACAAGTTCCAAAACATTAGAACAGTTTCTCAAAAACAGAGTTTAAAAATGGGTGAAGTGCTGAGAAAGGCTGTTGGAAAGCTGAGCAGCAATTTCTCCCTCAATATGCTATTTAACCACAACACAGAGCACAACACAGCAGCAGAGAAAGGGAACTTTCTCCACTGACTCCAACAGAAAATGTTTTCTTGGGAAACAAACTGCATGGAATCAGCAGTTGAATTCATTCAGCATTTCTCATTCATGAGAAAAAAGCTAAGATACAAGTAATACCACTAGAAATTATAAGTTGGCATTTAAAATTTTGAAATTCTTTCATTTCCAGGAACTTTATGTACATACATACATACATACTAAAAAATACATATGTTCATTAAAAAAGAAAACAAAAACCAAACAAACAAAAGAACAACCCAAAACCAAAAAAAAACCCCAACCCTTAAAAAAGCTGCAGAGCCTTGGAAAGCTGTCTACACCCACTGAGCAGGAGCCCAGTAAGTTTATTATATATATTATATCTAAGCCTTCCTGAAAGACTGGGACTCTGTACTAACTTTGTAGGGTGATTTTTGCATGCTCAGGGATGTCCAGGCAACCAAAGAGAGACCCCATGTATTGGTACCCTAAAGACATTTTACAAAGGTCTGTATCATCCCTCCTAAATTTTATGAGGAAGAAAGGGTACAGGTAAAAGAAAATGAAATTCCCATTCTAAGAAGTGGTAGAAAATGGCTTTTATCCAAAAAATAGTCAACTAGATAGGGTTCATTTCTATACAATGAAATATACTGCTTTCCTTTGTTTAGGAAGAGTCCACACCAGCTTAATGATTTTCTCCTATCATGGAATATTAGATAAAAAAAACCAAAAAACCCTAAGTAGTTTTCCTATCTACTTTCTAAATAAAAAGCATTTTAATATCAGATTAGGATTACATAGGTATTACTGAAAATTGGCTGTTTCATACCCAGCTTGAGGATCTAAGGCCAGATCTCTGGGAAACTTCACTCTCTTGCTCACAAGGACAGTTGGGTACAAACCATTGAGTTTAGACACCTCAATAATTCTCTTTTCAGTATCAGACCAATAGAGATTCTTCCCAATCCAATCGACAGCCAGGGCATTGGGAACAGCTGTATTGTGGATTACCTGGAAAAGCAAAGATTACATAAATTATTCATCCAAATACTGGGAAAAGGAACAACAATTCCAGAGTTACTGATACCAGGATGTTGAGAGACTGGATTTTGATACAATGACTAAAACATGTGAAAAATGGGTATTATTCACTGCTAAAAACTGAGGTTTCTTGGGTAATGACACTTCTTAAGTAGCTCTGATACTTTTTTCCTAGTAAGGGAGAATGGAGAATACCATGATATTGTAAATAGCAAATTCCCAACTCCTCTGCATTATGCACAAACTTTTAAAAACTTCGGACATTTTATTTTTCATCTTAAGTTTCCAGTTTTCTCTTAAAGTAAAAAAAAAAAAAAAAATCATCACACCAAACCAACCTTTTCCTCCTTTGCTATTCTATATTTTGTTTGACAGAACAGAGTGGAGATGATGTTTCTCTCCCCACAGCGTGCCCTTGAACACATCTGCTTCTCAGCTCCCCATTTCTCTCCCCAGCCCACATCAGCATATCCTTCATTTTAATGTCACAGTAGTGCCATATGTCATCGTGACTGAGAGCCCATAAGAGCACTGAGAGAGTTACAGACCAAGATTCCTGGGTGGAAAGTAAATACTGTGCTCTTATTTCCAACATTCATGTGGCAGAAGAAAGAGGAACTCCCCGAGAATTAGTTAAATTTCAAAAGGACTGCATTGTTAAGAGACAGAAGCAGTTTAGTCACCTGCTGGAAAGCCTACAGAATACTGACAGGGATGTGTTATTCTCAGGGTTTTTGATGATTTGGATAATTCTGGAACTTGAACGAATTCCTCTAGATAGATGTGATTGCAAATCTCATCATGATTGCATGACTCAGTCTTGCTTGTCTGGGAGTACTTCATGTCAAGTGCTCAGTAATATTTGCATATTCACAATCATTTGAGTCCAATTTCTTCTAGGCTTGAAAATGCTACTCCTCAGAAGGTCTACCCTGACCTATTCTATTCCTGATTAAGTCCTGATTAGGTCTCTGCAACTAGAACTTCAGAAAAATCCCACAATACTTGAAAATTTATGAGATTTCTTAAGGACAAATAATGGGTTTATTACTGTGGTGTAGATTCTAATTTATTGTCACCTTCATCACCAGCAGCATGTGCAATAGAGTATAAACGTCACATGTATTATGTATAACTGAATGTGCTGGTTTTAAACTTATTTACCATCTGAAGATACAGAAAAGCCTTTAAGATAAGAAGGGATATGGTGAGACACCTTAAATCAATTTTATAGTTATGAATATGTAAAAGCACCTTCTCAGGTTGCTATGTAATTTATCACCTTATAAAGTCTTTACAAAAAGTTAAATTCAGGCATACACTGTTTTTTTAATGGCAATCAGATACTTTATTTTCTAACACCTTCACACTAACAGTTCTACCAGTTTATAAATGTGTCATTGCAGCAACTGCTGCACTGTGACAAGGGACACTTTACGTAGGAATGGATAACTCTGAAAATTCAGAGAGTGGTTTAGTTATCTAAATACTACACTACAGCATCGACCAAAAGAATCAGTCTTTCTTTCTGATGACTTTTCCTTTGGAGAGTCACTTCAACATATTCCAGTCACTGAGATGACCAGTGTGGCACTCAGTGTGCCACAGCCCATCTTTCTACAGCACTTCCCACTAATACCTGAGCCTAAACTCTACATAAAGCACTGTGGTAATGCCTGAGCACATCGATATGAAAAAGCTGTCGTTTTATTTCTATAAATATCTCCTCCATGATCACATGCAGAAGAAAAATGAGATGCCACCAGGCTTCCCAGGGCTAGAAAGGCAGAGCTGGTGTGCTGAAGAAATCGCATCTCCTGCAAGGGGAATCCGAGGTAATACATCAAACAGCATCACTTACACTGAGCGTGGATCTATTTAGAGCAAAGAGTAACTCAACAAGTGTGAAGATATTAAAGTAAGGAATTTATACTTCGAGGGAAAAGCCTGTGAACCGTAAAAACTCTCTCTCATGACAAAAAAACCCATTAAAATACATAAACAGGTTTTCTTGATGACAAATAACATCGGTATTTAAATAATTACATTAATAATTATAATTTCATTGAAAAAAATTAATTTTTAATAATGTCAGTTATTAAATATGTCCCATGGCAATGTTATAACAAGTCAAAGAGACATAAAAATTTGGCACTGGATAAAAGGTTACTGACAGACTATTAGACAGCTACAATATATAATTCTTGCTAATTTTTTTCCATGTGTTTTTAGCTTTCAGAGGCCAAATCTGGGAAGATGTTTTAGAGAAAAAGACCAGGTTTTTGTATGAAAATTAAATGGACTTATTTTAATAATTTTTGCTTTGAATATGGCACCCTATTTGAACAAAATTTTCATCAACATGACAGTGGTGCAAATTGCAAATTATTAATGATGGAAAAACGAAATACCCTCTATGTCTTCATCCTAATTTTCTTCTATTGGTTGTTCAACCATATGAAACCTTTTCTTAAAAACTGAAATGATCAACGAATCAGTAGAAAGCCATGGGAGTTTTTTGTATTCTTCCACCTGGTTATTACAACTTTTTTGACTGGGAAAAGTTCTCTGTTCTTCTTGAAATACTGAAGATTAGAAATAAAGAGTCTGAGTAATCCCCAGCCCTAATATCATACTGATTCATCCAGAAGGGACAGAAGCTGAGGAGGATGCTTTGGAAACTGTTTAAAGGCAATAAACATGATTCAAGGATTTAACGGATTTTGAACCCCACACTTGCCTGCCTTCTCTTTTTTTTCCCTTCCCAGGAATCAGTAGAGCTTTTGAGTGCATGCTGGGTTTTAGTTTTACCCCAATGGAATCAGAGTGACCCAAGTTGCTTATCCACTTGCTTTTTACCTTTTTAAGAACAATTATTTTGGTGTGAAGGATGCAAAAAGGGTTCACTAAAGCCAGTGAGTTTCCAACCCTAATTTATAAAGACCAAAGCTGAGGATGTGTCAGTCCATGCACGAAGCTGTGAATGAAAAGCACAAATCTTTTCTCTCTGCATATTTATTGGTGTGCAATGAGGGAATAAAATTCACAGGAAATGTTTCTGCTCATTTAACTCCGTGTTTCAGAAGGTCAGACATAATAGAATCAACAAAGAATTCCTTACTGCTTATCACCAGTTCTGGAAAAATGTTCACATAAGTCAACAAATGTGCTTAATAGTGGATTTGTGAACTTAATCCACTACAGAGGCAGAACAGACAGGCTGTGCAGAAATGGCAGTGCACTTTTACCCTTCACAGCAAAGGCACTGAATTATTTTAGTTATCAATGTAGTGGAGGTGATACAAAAACAAACTGAAGATCAAAGGAAATTTTAGAGGAAGAAATAAGACACCAAAATTTACACAGCTTACACCTAATTATAGCTCTTTTTTTCTCTGGTATCCTGTAAACCCCATGGCATTGCCAATGCAGCAAACTCTGAGATAAGGCATAAGGAATTGAGCTCCTAAATCCAGTTCTCCTAGTCCCTACCCTCACTTCAATGAGATACAAATGCAACTGAATTTTACTAGGACTTGCTAGCTCATGCTGTGTTTGTATTCGTACACCAAAGCCCCACAATCTGGGTTAAAAATATGAAGGAGCATCTCCCAAAACACTGAAAAAATTATTTCTACTGGTGACATTATTAATCCCCAATTACCTTGATGTCACTTCCATTTAAAGACATTCTGTTGATGCGACTGCCATTTGGTCTGCTGGAATCAATCCAATAAATGAACTCCTCTCTGTAGTCAAAGTCTATTGCAATCACAATGTTCAGCCCCTAAAAACAGGGGAAAAAAAAAAAAAAAAGAGTCCATTCATTCAAATGTTTGCATACAAACTGCTGGATAACATTCAAAATGCAAAACACATTTAATATTCATAATGCCTTATATTGCTGTCTGTATATTTCTGAAGCACTTCCCTCTCTTTTGCATACATTACTTGTAAACAGTCAGAATGAGATAAAGATTGTAACAGAAATAAATATGGTGACAAATTAACTGTCTCACTTCAAAAATGCAGATGATGTATGAAACTAAGTGAGGCCTCCTGTGTTTTTTTGTACTCTTATTTAAATGAACTTTGGCAATAAACACTTGTAACTCTTGCTCAGTTACACTGTTGATTAATACCTTTGGCATACTAGATGGGACAACCAGAAATAGTATATTTATGATATTTAAATAATTTTTAAAAATTTCCTTAGTGATATAAATTAATTGGGAATTCAAAATGGTTAGTGTGCAAAAAGGCATTAGTATTAATGTCTGAATAAGGAAGTTTTGACTTCTTAGATGCTACATTATATATATTTATAAATATATATATATTTATGTGTGTATATACATATATATATATTATATTCGTATTTATGTGTGTGCAAATACCTGAAGAGATAGTAGACACAAAAAGTGTGAAAGCTAAAAATCCAACAGGCATCAGGGAGCCTCCGAAGGCTCCAATTACAAAGCCAATCCATTTTAACAGAGAGTGGTGATTATATCTGAGGTCCTCCAACAGGTTGGGAGGAGCAGACATACAATGAGGGCTTTTCATCCCAAAAGGCAGATAAAGGAGAGGATTGCATTCACATGATGCCTTTATTTCCTTATCTGCCCCATAACCTGCTGGGCATTCTGATTTGTAGTGAAATCACAGTGATTGTTAATATGCCAGGCTGTGGTTATCAATGAAATATGGAGCAGCAGTGGGAGAAGGAAAGGATGTGGTTTCTAGTCCTTCCACAAATGCAAGGTCAGTTCATCAATTCCCTTATCAGCCCAATGACATTCTGCTCTCAGGCAGATCAGCAACCTCCCTGGCTAGTGTAATTCACTGCTGCAAAGGGTGTGCTGGACCTGCCAGCTCGGGAATAAACAACTAAGAGCAACAATATTTAATTGTACAGAAACTGCTACACGGCTTATCTGCCATCTACTACTGTATAATTACTGTAAAGCTATCTTTTGATCAGAATGTAGAGGCAAAGAGTACTTAGGCTGCACAAATGGTCATTAAAGGAAGCCTGAAACAATTCTGTGCAGGAGGATCACTCTCATTTTTCAAAAATATTATATACATGCACACACTTTTCACAAAGCCAGCTGCAGCTCTGTCAGTCATAACTGCACTGCAAAACTCTTCTCCTGTCTCTTTTTCTCCTATTAGTATAATTCCATCTACAGAGAAACCCCCAGTCCATTCTGAACCAAGGAGACAACAGGAGAATGAATACAAAGTACTATTTAATACAATTATATAACATTCCATAAATCCAAGTCAGCAATTTGTAAAAACATATTCCACAACACTGCAAAAGTTTCCTAAGGATCTCAACCAATAAAGAGAATTGACTGCCTGCACGTCTTTGGTTTCAAGTGTTTCATTCTGGGTCAGCTTAATTTCAGTATTTATCAGAACATCAACTGCAGGTCAAATATTTCTGTACCTCTGTAACAGAGATTTCTGTCCAGATTTCATTTCCTCTTTATTATATATACATATACATATATATATCTATATTTTATATATATATAGAACTATATCTAATACATATATATGTAGATATATAGATATATATATACACAAAGAGACATATAATCTATACATATATATATATATATCTGAAGTCCTCCTAGTATAATTCTTTGTCATTTCATATATAATCTGCTTTTCAGAAGGAATAGGAAGATTTCAAATAGCATCAGCTGCCTTAGTCTCTCATCTTAAAACCTGTGGGTTTGTTTCTCTTACACACAGCACACGATATATCTTTAGTTGTGATTTGCGTTCCCTTGGTGCCCCACTTAAAAAAAAAAAAAATCACAAATAATGAGGAGGAAGATTATCTACTCTGCCTATTGAAACCTTAAGGATTTTGATGACTAGGAGTGAAGGAAATGGAAAGCAAAGAAGATACATGAGACACAATTCCAACAGTTGTACTGTTTTATGTGTATCTGGAAAAAAAAAAAAGAAAAAGAAAATAGAATAAAAAGCTGGCACATAACTCAGAGAAGACTGAATGAGCTCCTACTTTCAGCTCCTTTATTCTGAGTTTATATGAACAACTGTTAGAATGGCAATCACAGATCAAATACACAGAGAGAAGGGTGGGTCTGCTCCTCTGCCAGAGCCACTCTGGTGTTTGCCATCATCTGGTGATGTCCAGGAGAGCCAAATCCATCATGACACTGCAAGGACACAAGGATGTCCTCAGGAGGGAGATAACCCCCTGATCTGCTGCTAAAGCTCCCTCTCTGGCTTTCAAATCAAACACTGCCTTTGCAGGAGCAAAGACCAGCAGGTTCAATAGCAGAGGTACTTATCAGACTGGTGAATTAATGGGATGTGGAAAACACGTATTTTGTTCCATGGCTGGAGCTGCAGGGTGTCTAACACTCCAAAGAGGAGTCCGTGGAATTCAGCACTGCTGAAGCTCTGACAATCTGTCAGCACCAGCCACGAAGAAAATGTCCTGTTGCTCCCCTCTCTTCCCAGGTTTCTGTGCAAAGGTACGCCAGGGAAAGAGGAGACAGGCAGCAGATGTGAATGAGAGGAAGTCAAAAGGATTTCAGGACAACAGACAGACTTTCCTAATGCTTGCTAAGCTCAAATAAAGTCAATGTTTCATTCAATTGGTAATTTCATAATTATGAAGGTGCACGAAGGTGCACAGCCTTGTAACTAGAAGTTACAAAATTACATTGATGTGCAATAAATAATTTCAAGTCTTACTATCCATTTCTATCAAGGAAATTGATATTTTTATTAAAATATATTTTGGAAATCTAATCTGTGGTAAGTAACTACACTTAGGTGAAGCACAGAAGAAGAGCAGACACTGCTAAAAATGGCAGCTCTGTATTTACTGGGTCACTTTCTATTTTTGCAGTTTTTCACTTTTTTCCTCTGTTATAGTAATTTAGAGTAATTACTTCAAAAATTAGATTTACACAGGGATAAAAGTTCATCTTTTGTAATACAGTAAATATTGGGATTGTCTGTCTGAAAATAGATTTAGAGTATGACAGTAAATAGCCCAAATAATACATGGCCAAATAGGTGGGTGTTTTGGTTTGGTTTTTTAACTCAAATAGACAAATTGCACAAAACATATTGTGATGGAAGAGGATCACAAATAACATAATTTTTTAGTACATCAGAATGACTGACGAAACAACTGCCTGAGCTTTAATCATGTCAAATCCAGAGAAAATAGTCAATTTAAAATATAGCAATAACTCTGAAGGTACTGCAGTTGTTCTGTGGTGCACACAACGCCAATTGTAGGATGAGGTTTCTGTCAGTTGCAAACTTTAGGAAAAAATAAAAAGTATTGAGTTAAACTTAGAGCATGGTACTATGGTTATACCTGTTTCAACAAAGTGTAGTTGGATCCATCAGTGCTAATTTTTCTTATTTCATGATGATCAGCCAGAATTAAGAAAGGTTCCTCATCTAAACCCCGGGAGAAAGAATATATTAGACTAGCTTTTACGTTAATTTATGGAAAATCAGGAATACAATGCTGAAATACATATGGTTTGAAAAATAAATGTTACATGCTCTGATCAATGTTATGGATGAAAGAAATATTTAAAACATTCAAATGCTCCAAGAAAGATCAATGGTGCAGTATATAAATGAACAAAGCAATCAATTAGTATATCTTTCAATGCAATTTTATTTTGCCTTTGTAATATGGACACCATACTGTATTTTATCCTAATTTAATGTCAGTGATTAAATGGGAAATACATTTCATTCCATAGGTTTCAATTTCAACATTTCCTTTCAAATTAACACTATTAACTGTTAAGGTTACAAACTGAGCAGGTTGTGACCATTGCTTTTTGAGACTTCATCACTCTGAACCGTACAGCGAGAAAGAAACAGCTCTTCAGAAAAACCTTGATTCTCTGATTCTGAACTGAAAGCAGGTTTGACTTTGTTTAACCCTGGTCTTCCGGTTTATAAAAAATATTTAACTTCAGATAGTCATTCATGACACTACTGAAATATCTCTGATGGTGACATACATAATAGTAATTTTTTTAAAAGCTGTCTTTATTTTAGCTCTTTTAAGAGTGACCTCAACTAAAATTAAAAAATAAAAACTACCAGTGATAATTAAATATAATAAAGGCTTTGTATCTACTGCTCATGTACTCTATCATGTAATGTGTTGTTCAGCCCACTCTGTTCTCATATGGAATTTGCATTTTTTGTTCAACTCTTAAGATGTTTTCCAGTTCAAAAATTACTCGAGGCATCATCCTCAGCCCTGCCTTGCAGCCTGTGGAGACTGGCTGCAATGCTCTGCTCTCTTGTAAAGGCCTTAAGGCAAAAAATGCAAAAAAATCAGCTTTTAGGCCAAATGTCCCCATGCTGGCAGCAGAGCCATCCCTGTCACAGCAGCACAGCCTTGCCATGCTCACTTGTGAAACTGGATGGATTACACTCCAAAAAACGGCTCTGCTGTGCTCCAGCTCCCCTCCTCCTCCTCCTCCTCTAGTGCAGCTTCTAGAAGAAGTGATGAACTAATGTAGAACTAAGTGATATATTTTAACTTTCCTGATACTTTTTCCAATAAAGTTATGAATTCAAACTTTCAAAAACCACTGCATCTATTTACTACAAATGAGATGAAGACAATACATACTAAAAATGTAACTTCTTATTACATTCAGACCCAATCACATTTTTTTCTATTTTTTATTGAAGAAATAGCAGATTCAAAATAACTCTGTTTTTCTCTTGCATAGAAAGGTAACACAAGCCTTGGGGCTAAGGCTTTTTTTTCCCACATATTATTTGGATACAGCTGTAGATTATAAAAACATTAAATAGTAATACCTGAAAGGGATTTGCAGCCATTTGGGTTGTCAGGCTGTGTTTCATACCCTTCTGCACACAAACATTTGTAGGTTCCATAGGTATTGATGCATTGCTGGCTACAGGGAAATCCAGATGAACATTCATCAATATCTACACATGTTTTGCCATCATCCTTCAGGAGGAATCCAGGCCAGCATTTGCACTGGGAAAGAACCAAAGACATTCATTTTTAATTCTGTTTATCATCTGTGTGTACTTTCTTCTGAATATGTTAGCATCATAAACTTTTTATGTATCTCATTTTTTCAAGTAACATCTTAATTACATTGCTGCTTGTATGGTTTACAGGGAGGCATATCTACTTTTCTTTTCAAATATTGCTGATGTGATTCTAAGCCCCATTCCCTCAAACATACAAACAAACAAACAAACAAAAACAAAACCAAAAACCAACCAAACAACCAACCCTGTAGAATGAGCAATTATTCTTTCTACTTTAACTGAAGGAAAAGTAAAGCACACCTTTTCAAAAATACAGAAATCAACTTCCTTGAAAATAATGATGGATGAACCCTTTGAAGTTCTTAATTTTTATTAATACATGTGTTTTTAGGTAAAGACAGTTTTGAATTATTTTTCCTGGAGTCATTGATATCACCTAGCAGTCTGTGTAAACAACACAGCAATGTGAATGAGAATTCCTGAGGCTGATCAGGAGGTGGACAATTCTTGTGGATCCCTTCTAACTCAGGATATTCTTTTCTCTGACTTTTATTCAGGTCTGATGATGATCCTGGCAAGTTTATCACATGCAGTGTGAAATTACAAGTGGGCAGGACATGCTTTCTCCACCCCTTCAACAAGGTTTTTGCTGAACCCAGCAGCTCTTGAGTCTCTGTCTCAACTCTCACAGTTCCAGAGGGTTGAATACCTGCAGATCTAAACCATGCTGGACAGATTTTATTTAGCCCTCAGTGAGCCAATATTCAATTGAAAAGATGAAACTTTAGGAGTGCAGTTAGGGTTACTACAGAGTTAAAACCTTGCAAAAAAGTCTTCTGTTTTTAGCTATTATTTACAGGTTCCTGCAGTCTGCTCCTCTCTACTTGTCAAGGGTAAAGAGCAGATGCAGGTGATTCAAAAAACATCCTCACATCCAGACAATGAACCGTTTTATGCTGCTACTAAGGTGATATTATTTTGTTTAAATATTTCTCTAAGAGCCTCTGACTTGGGGAAAAAAAAAATTGAGAAAACCACAAATGCTGCTGTTCATTCCTGTGTGTTGTTTTTCACAATTGATTTTAAATGCTCTATACACACCAGTAAGATTTGTTGTATTTAAAGCATTGCATGATTTTTTCCATAGGTTTAAAGTATTTATTTGTACTGTTTTTTAATAAAATTGTCAATTGTTTGCTTACAGGAAATAAAAATTTCGATGTTCTTATTATGGCAGGTAAGCTACTTTACTACAAGGAGGTACCAGACAGTGGAGCTTTATGATAATTATGCAGTAGTTAAACACCTAAGAACTAAAAACTTGCATTATTTTACACCACATTTTGCAGTTATTCACCTTATATCCAACAGGAAGGTCCTGACAATCTTGTGAACAGCCACTGACTTTCTTACTGAGGCACTCATTAATGTGGCAGCTTTTCTCATCAGAGCCATCACTGCAATCTTCTTTGTTATCACAGACCTCACTCTGAGGAATGCACTTGCCATTTTTGCACATAAAGAAAGAACTGTTACATGACTGCTCTGGAAAACAAAAAAGAAAAAACAACTTGGTGTCATCTATTAGTATTTGGAATTAATTTTCTCATGGATCAGCTGCTGTGTGCACGTGAAAGGAAACAATTGTGTAACAATTAAATATTCATTCTTTATTGATAACATTATAATAACTTTCCACTTTTCAGTGTCTTTAAAGGTTATTGTTCTTTTGGAAAAAATGTGTGAAGACATCAACTCATAATTGTCTCCTACATATTTGGGTTTATATACTGGAGAATCCTTTACATCATCTCTGTACAAAACACTGTTCTACAGTTTCCAAAAGTTAAAAAACACTGATTTCTCCCCCCCCAGGATGCTGAGATGTTGAGCACATGACTGACTGAGTTCCACTGCATTCCTTGTCCAATGACTTGCACATATGATTTTCCCTGTTTGGCAAAACCTGAATCCATCATTTCAGCTTCATTCAGCTCCTTTAAATAACAATTACAACATTTAAATCAATTTAAGGTAGGCATGCTGCCTCACCTCACAGCAGATGAGGGTTTTCCATCAAAATTGGTATCAAGGTCTTGGCTACAGTGCAATGAAATTCTAAGGTCTAAACAGCAGAATTGGTCTTTCAAAAAGCCACAGAATCATATGCAGAGGAGGACTAATTTCCCTCTCAAAAACCAATCAGACCTCAGCCAACTTATTAATGTAAGCAGAAAATACCAATAAAACCAATAGCATTTGGTCAATAATTCACTAATAAAATTAAACCAGTGCTTATTATTTATAGCAAGAGCAGCTTTACATCCCCTTTTGCATGTTCTCCTTCTGTGTGATAAATACCTTGAACCCAGTAAATATTTTAAGAGCAAACAAGAACCTTTGGAAATGACTACATTTAATGTAGTCTTATTTTAGTATCAACTGGAGTTATGTTAAGGAGGCTATTTTATTCTAAAGGAACTGGTGGCTGGAACTTTGTGAACTGAGGTTTTGGATGCTCACAACACCTTCTCCTTGCAAGAGATGAGCAATATCACCATGAAAGCACCAGAAATTCAAGCTATGAGGTTTTACATTTGCTGACTCACAACCCCTAACCATCGCTGTCCAAAAAGAAAGGTCACACGTGTTCTTCAAAAAATTCCATACAAACCTGAACTTTTGCACTTGGTGTTGATAGGAGCTTCATCAGAGTGGTCTGGGCAGTCAAAATCGCCATCACATTGCCACTGGGAATTCAGCAGGCACCTCCCATCAGCACAGGTGAACTCTCCAGGACGGCAGCGGCGATAGCCTGCGAATACAGCAACCAGCCACCTCAGCTTTTCTGTCTTAGTTTGCACAGAAAATTCTGCATATTTCAGGCAATGCGAAGAAAAGTATTCTTTGCTTCACAGAGTTGCAGAGTGTTATATGCTTTTGCATGAGTGTCCATCAACAAAGAGAGAAATCAAAATTCTCTTATGCAGCCCCACAGAGGCACAATTCACACCGATGTAAAACATATCTATGCAGCTCTCAATAAATATATTTTCTTTTTGGTCTTATTTCATTTATTCCTGTTACTAGGAAAGAGCTTAACAATACTCAAAAAAATGTTTTTGTGGTGTGCTTACAGAGGTGTGCCTGACCTTTAAAACATGCAGGATAGATATCATTTTAACCACACTAAACACATATTTGCTAAGATGGCCACAAAATGAATACATATAGAATGGATACATTTTCAAAGTAAAAGTGGATTTCTAACCAAAAAACCCAAAACAAACAAACAAAACAAAATAAAACAAGCCCATAATGAAGTAAAGAAACAGACAGCCATTTCCTTCTTAGAACACAGCTGTTAAACTGAAAGTTTGAAAACCGACAAAGCAGTAGAAAAATTTAGAAAAGTCATCACAAATATAGTTTTTTCTTCTCAATTTTAAGCAATTCATTATTTGGATTCCTTTAAAAAGGCTTATACAATGGACCCAAAAGTTGTATCAAATAAATTTTCAAGGATTAGAATGATCGTGAATTTTTTTTTAAAGTTTGACTTCAATGGAAACTGGAAAAGGTGGAAAAGGTTTAGCTCCACAATCTAGCAGAGCTCTGCTCAGGCTCTCTAGTTTGGCAGTCAAATCAGAAACTACAAATTTTAAATCTTGAGGAATTATGTGGCTTCATTTTAAATCCCAACAACACCTCGCAAAGTGTATTTTGGAATTCGACTCCTACTCTTTACAAGTAGCTCCCTTTCCCATAAAAGAATGGAACCCTTGGCTAAAATTGCAGTAGAACAAGTTTGCCATAGCAGCCACACACTGAGGTGTGTATTTGATTAGCAGTTAACAGAAAATCGCATTGAAGCACAAACATTGCTGCAGATTTCAGTTTCCCCAGCAGAAATTCAATACAGCCAGGGCCTGAAGGCAAATCCATACTACAACTGGATTAGGAATTTGTACATCTCCTGCTCCTTTTGCTGTTCCCTCCTTCTGTCTCCATCCAAAAGTCTGACAAAGTAACACTATTTATTTGACAGCATTTTAAGGCGCATGTGTACTTTTAGTGTGTGTGCTAGTGATGCTATAGAAAATAAATTAAATACACCAGCAAGACACTGTAAGCATGAAGAAAAAAGGCACCTATTTCCAAAGTTTGTGACTGTTTAGTTCTAAATAGTTGTTTAGGTACTGAAGACTGGGCTGGGCAGGAGGTGCACACAACTGCTCTCTGTGTCTGTCTGCTCAGAACCTTTTGGGACTAATTAAAAATGGTGTTTGAAAACCCCTAAGATCTATAAATTTTTCAGCTCTGATTTGCCCACTGTGTTGCTGCTAATTCTACTGAATGTGTAATTCCCTGATTTCCTGGTAATTATATGTCATTAATAAATCAATAAGCACACTTTTTTTCACAATCTGTGGGTGTCTACTCACATCATTTATGCACATACTCCCTTCAGGTGGTTTCCACAATAGAGACATCTAAAATATACAGCTGTGTTACAGCTAGTTTCTGTTGTGGCTCTCATTTCTGAAGCAAATTTAAGAGTAAATAATCCATATAGATTGCAACAGCACAAAACCCAGGCATGATAAACACCAATTTGTCCTTTTGGAGGGAATATTTGCTCTATATTTTCCATAAATATTACTGATACAGATTAATGTTTCTGACTATGGCCCAGATATACTGTACAGACATTCAGATAATATAAAAACCCTAAATTCATGTGAATGGTGAAAATGAATCATTCACATATGGTTTTAGTTGATATTATTTGACTGCAATGATAATCATGACAGATATGTTTCATTATTTGATAGGAAAAAAAACACAGAGAGACAACGACAAAAGTACATATAATAAAGATATACTTAATAAACAAGAAATTCTAGAACCTATATTTTTAAATTCTGTTAAATGTTAGTAGCAATCAGCTGTAAGACACCATGGGAAATAATTCCCCACTGTAGCTCCAGATCCAAGCTCATTCCAAGCTGTATTAATTAATGCATAATTTAAAACTGATAATGACAACAATTTTAAAAAACGAAGTTTTTCTTTTTCAATAGTGCCTTGAAGTACTAGACCCTGAATAATGCCTTCCAGTTAGGAGTCTGAAATTGTTCAATTTACTCTATTTTTGTTATACTTGCCACATTCCAGAGATTCATCCGATCCATCTCCACAGTCATCATCATGGTCACAAACAAACTGCTTGGGAATGCAGACTTTGTTATGGCACATGAAAGCATTCTCATCACAAGTGTTATTAGGAGCTAAAGAAAATACAGCAGATAAAAAAGAGAGAAAAAAAAAAAGGAATTGAGAACAATCAGATATACAGCCAATTTTCTTACACAAAGATGAAATGAGAAGTGAATTTGAGTGAATTCAATGGAAATAACCATAACTTTTAAGTCAGATAAAAAGCATCACACAATTCAACACCAGAAAAACCCTACTCATCACAAAGAAAGCTACAGATGTTAAGATAGCTAAAATCTCCTTGAATCCAAGACAGAAAAACTTCAGTAGTTGAGGCTGTCTACAACTAATCTTATGCCTGGCTCTGAAGAAAAGAACGTTTGGCAAGTAGAGATGTCCTTCTTATATTACTCTGCTCCTGAACAGATGCTCTTTAAGCACTCAAAATATACAGGGTATATTTCTATACCATTTTTATACACTAATAAAACAATGCCCTCCAACGGAACTATTCCTGAACTCCTGACACTGTTAATAGAAATGCATCTCAGGAGACTGGAAGTAATATTTTATTGGGCAAGAGCTGTCAGGATCTGAACAATTAGCTAGAATAAAGAGAAGACAGAACTGGCATCTCCCTTCTTGACGCACAACCTCCCTGACATGAGCAGCAGCATTTTCTTCAGGAAGAGCAATAAAACTGCACAGTCAATAATGTGCTGATTTCCAGCAGTAAAAGCTGCAGTATAACTGTGATGTGACACATCCTGATCCTCAGCTGGGCTGTCTCAGTGTGTGTGAGCAGAGCTGGAGATTCCAGGCTGATGAAAACCGGGAAGGATCCTGGTCAGTGTGCTCACACTTGAGCCATCAGTGTCCAGCAGCAATCAGCAGGAGGAGGGTGAGACACCATAGACACAAAGAGCAGCTGGACATTGCAGAGCAAAAGGGGCACAAAAAGAACATTTCTGGACGTGCAAACCTACCGCAGCCTGCCGTGGAGAGCTCGTCACTGCCGTTGGGACAGTCGCGCTCGCCGTCGCACAGCCAGTGCTGGGGCACACAGGCGTGGGAGCCCAGGCAGCTGAAGGTGTCTGCTGCACAGGTCACTGAGCCTGCAGAAACAGGGCATGGCAGCCTTCAGCATCAAACCGTTCCATGTCCTGAGCTGGGAGCTCCTGACTGCTGTTTCTATCATATGGGGTTTATATGAAAAAACTCAGAGATGATTTCGTTCTGCACGTTATGGCAAACCTACTGGCTAGGGATGCTTTACAGTCAAAATCTGACAATCTATTTCTTCCATTCTTTTCATTTATTCAGCCTCCTAAATTTCCCACACTTCATGAAAACTATCCAGCAGAATAACTTTTCAAAGCAGTTTTGGTCAGTAAGTTTGACTGCACATTTGGACTGACTGAATGAAGGAACTAATCTTGCAAACCACATATTGCCTACATCACCAAACTCTACAACAGGAAGCCAAAGGCACTAAGAACTTTTATGAGTTGGTCCCATATAGAAAAAAAAAATGTGTACCAAGTACAACAGTAGTGGGAGTAAAAAATATCTGACAGTTCTGATTGAAGGAACTCAGCATATTAGTTACCTGACTAATTTTCTTTTTTGGCTATTCTTTAGATAACATTATAACCAACATCACTAAATATCACTGAATTGTGACAGCATGACTTGACACAATGTGATTTTCTTTTGAAAAAAAAAAAATCATGAACACATTTCCAGTCCACTGAGACCCAGAATGAAAACAGTATTTTCAATTCCTTATGCACCTTGAAGGGTTTGGGAATTTGAGAGAAATATCATGCAATATATGCTTGTGGTATAAAAAAATTTACCAGGAATGAAAGAAAGAGCTGGGGAAAAAAAAACCCCAAAACTCAAATACAACTACTTTAGGGTCATTGAGCATCTGGCACTGAAATGCAAAACTCAAACAGGGGTTTTACCTCAAGGGTAGGAATTGGAGAAAAGGTTGGCTGTGCTTTTGCCCATGCTGGTTTGCCATTCATAACTTTCCTGATGAAATACACCCAAATCTCACAGTTCCCATGAAAAGGAACCAATCTGCTGTTTGGAGGTGGCTGAGGGAGTAAATCCTCTCATGCCCCATCTTACAGGACTTTTTCCCTTCCCAGCATCCCCTTGGATCACTTGGTCTCTTTTGTACAGAACTGAAATGGTCTCACTCACCACAAACGGCATCACTCTCATCCAAACCATCTCCACAGTCATCCTCCCCATCGCAGGTCCACTGCTTGGAGATGCACTTGTTTGCAGAGCAAGCAAATTGGTTCCACGAGCAGGAGGAATCTGGGGATGACAGCAGGCCCTGCATTTGTTAGGCTCACAACATCACTGCATTCCCTGCATTTTCAAACCAGTTTTGGAATTTTTGCCCTGCTCCTTTTTGTCCTCCCAATTTCTATGTGTTAAAACACTCCAGTAGAGTAAAATTTTAATCTTGTTATTCAGCATGTCAGCAGTTTGTCTTAGAATTTGCATTCACCAACACATTTTTAAAAATAAATAGTGAAACATTCCAAACACATTCCAATATTTTCAAATATTTTGTTAGTGGGATGAGGATAAACACTTTAAAAACTGAAGTCTGGTTTTCATATTTAACAGAGATGTTACAAGTGCAGTGAGCTGCTTTACTTGGGTAGTAGGGCAGAGAGGGCACAGTCCAACTTTTCCAAGACAGCCTTCCACCTTGCATTCCAGTATTAACTCCACCTTTAATAGACTTGAAGTTATTTTCTCTCACAAGAAAAATTGCCGTGTGCTTGCTTTCTGTTGTCCCATTTCATCTTTTCTATACATTGAAAATAACAGCTTCTGCATTTCAAAATCAGATTGCACAACTGTCCTAAATTAATTCTATTCTTTTCTGAAAAATCTAAATCTTCCATGTTTCCCAGAATTCTTTCTCAAAGAATAAAGTTTTTTTTTGTTGTAACTGATGAGAAGAAATTTCAATATTAATATTAGAAAGAATTTTAGGTAATGCAATCTGAATTGAAAAGAGAGCATTGTTACAGGTATCCCAAAATGGGTAAGAGCAATCAATGAAGAAAGTGGAATTGATTTAACCCCCTTCCCTTTTGCCAATAAAAATCAGCTAATACATTTTACGATATTGTACACAGTGTATGAAACCTGGAAATGTAAACACAGAGTTATAGTTGACAAATGTGGCCAACAGAAAAGATTCTGATTGTCACATTGCACAGCAGTTCCTGATTTTGAAGTTATAAGATAAAAATATAGAATGTAAACTGCAACCCAAATGTGGAAGCACATTAATGGGAACTGGGACATGAAGAGAATTATATATAATGTTCAGTCATGTTAGAAGTAAGGCAAAAAACCCATAAAAACTTAAAAAAAAAAAAAAACACCCCAAATTTCAGGGGATATTTAAACAGGGAATAAGAAAATTTGATATTACTTTTTGCTGTTCAGGTACAATATCATTACAAAAATAATCTATTCAGGTAATCCATACAAATTGAAGTGAAAAGATCAGCTCTCTGAGTAAAACCAGCCTGCTTTGTGCCTCAGTCAGGTAGAATTAGGAATCTGAAAAGATCTCAGAGAGAACAGATTCATAACCCAGTGCAGAGTTCATGCTGTATTGTATTTACATCACTTTTGTCATTACTTTAAATAATTACACCTGTATGGCATCTGAAGCAAAGGAATGACTACTCTGATGTTTGGGTATTTCCTGTAGGGGTCTAGATTCTGATCTAAATTCATTATATCTATAAAACTCTTCTAATGAGGAGTTGTGAAGAATTAGTGGAATTATTAAATACCAAAGTAATAGAAAAGTCAGTGAAAAAACAGTATATTTATGAGAAAAAAAAAATATAGGGCTTTCATTCTGGCATGAAATAGAATTTGAGGTATTGACAGCATGAATGATGAGAGTTGAATTTGAAAATACAGCATTCAAGACCTTTTTATATAATCTCTGAGATATAAATGCACATTTCTTTGTTTGCAAAGCACATTAGTGACTACAGAAATACAAATAAGATAAAATGCTCACCACAGTGCAATTCATCTACTCCATCCTCACAGTCTTTCTGCCCATCACAAAGCCAGGTGGTCAGAATACATCTTCCACTAGGACAACCAAAATAATTTTCTTCACATGTGGGTTTGTTTTGAACTGTGATAAAATAAAGAATGTAATGTAAAATGGTCTCTACTAGTATGATTAGGAGCCTAATACATTTCTGCTAAATTTCTGACCGCTAATGGACAAAGTGTTTATGTCTAAAAATGGAAAAAAAAAATATGCTCATAAAAATTAAAAAATAGTAAACTATGTAGTTTAGGGAGATGAAATAGCTCTTATTTTTGTTGGGTTTTTTAGAGGAGAATCAGAACACAGTCAAACTCAGTCAAAAGGCCTACAGAGGAAAGTAGTTCAGTTTACAGGTTTTGAGGTCAGGCAGGTCAACATTGCTTGTTGTTTTACAGCAGCTGAAGAAATTGCCCTTCTGATCTTTCTGCTGTCATTTACAACATAATCTGATTGTGGCAGTATTTTTGTCACTGGGAGAAGCTACAAATCTGATGCATGAACTAACAGGAACTCCACCAGCAATGCTGGAGCTTCAGACTTTGTCAGAAATGAAAAAGTCCTCCCTTGTCCCTTTATTTTGTAGAGTCTGAAAGGAATTTAAAATTTTACTTTTATCAATGCTTTGAAACCAGATGTGAGGAAAGAAAACATGCCACAATACTGAGTTTCATAATGGAAGCACAAATATTAATTAGTCTAACAAAAGCTTATTTTCAAATTTTTAAGCAAAGTCCTGAGAAAACCCAGGACAGAGTTCGAAGCACTGGAGACCACTGAAACTCTCTGCCATGGTTTTTATTGTTCCCTCGGAGCACTGAATTTGTTTTCAGCCTCTTCTCTTTTAAAAGGACAGTTAAAGTTAACATATTTATGGCTTCTACAGCTGTATGAACGAAAAAAAAAGAAGAAAGAAAGAAGTGTGACATCTGTGATGACCTGGTAGAAATTAAAGATTGTCTAAGTATAGCTACCCTACATGAGTATTGTGCTGTAATTTGCAGTAAGAACAATGACCCTGAACAAAACTGCTAATGGGAATTGCAATATTCTTAACAGAAACAACACTCAAAAACCTAATGTGCCAAAGTTGGTCAGTTTTGAGTGAAAGGGCAAAGGAAACCACGTGTGGGATGGGTGAGAATGGTGCTGCTTCCAAGTAAAGGGAGGAATGATCCAGGCAATTAGCCACACATTAAAATGATGGAACATTATGGCACACATTGGAAATTCAGAGAGAAGTAATACAAATAAATGGACAATGGAATAAAATGCACATTAGTGTGCTTATGCAACATTAGTTTGCTGAAGCTATAGCACACTGCCCTCAAAATTCTCCTTGGTATGGAAAAAGCCTTATTTGTACAGAAATACAGTAAATCTAAGCTATTTTGAGCTTAATGAAGGGTTGTATACAATGAATTCTACATAATTAAGAGACAATCTGAAGAATGTAGAGGTTAGAATGGAACCTATAATTTAATATGCACCTATTCTATAGGATTGCTGGAAGTTCCTAATGTCAGGTTGGCTGACAGTATTGCTGGAGTCCCAGGTCTCTCTGGATCCTGGTAATATTTTCATTGCTAAATTTGGCCCCACATATATGAAAATTCTAATAGAGGCTTCTAGTGACACAACAGGATTATTACACACAAAACCAGAATATTAAATGGAAATAATCAGATTACGTCCACTGCTAGGCAAAAATTTGATGGCAATGAATAACATAAAACTAGAAGTTTTAATTTTACAAACTAATAAAAAGTATTCTTTAGTAAATATTTACTTTTATTAAATGCTAACTCTTAGAGGAAAGAGAGTTACTGGTTAAGAGCCAGTTAATTTCACTCTAGAATAAGTAAACTATAAAAATAAATAGGAAAAGATGTTTACATTTTGAACTTAATTATTCTCAAACTCAAACGAGGGGTTCTGGATAAAAACGGAGCAAACACATAAATGGCATCCTTCATTAGGTAAGAAATGAATATTGTGAATAATTCCCTGGCTAGCACTGAATATAGAGCAATAACCTCAGTCCTGTGTCTGGCGCTCAAGTTGTCATGATCCCTTTTCCCTGGCTGAAGACCAGAACTATCACAAAAGCAATAACCCTTGATTCTACCCTGGCAGGCTATTCCAAGGACCTCAACCAAATAAAAGAGAAAGTAAAACAAGTCAGCAAGAAAAGAAATACCACCCACTAAAGCAGAAGCTAATAAAAGTTCCTGAGTGATTATGTGGATGCTTGATGAGCTTGACATTTTAATGACTCATGTTTTACTTAAATAAAAATGATAAATGGCAGACCTAACCTGGAGGAAACAGAAAACTAGACATTACAGTTTGCTTCTGGAAAAAAAAAAATCAGTATTCATTTGTAATAATTTGCACAATCCCATGAAAGACAATAATAAAGGTGAATAAAACTGCATTCAGCATTATATCAATCTCTATGTTAAATAAACCACTATTCACTGAGTAAGCATTTTGCAACACGATGAGACACTCTGTCCCCCAAAAATAGTACTTTTTTTAAAGAGTAAATTAATGTTTTGGGTTCTTTTAACTTTTTCACAGTTACCTGGGCATTTGAGCTCATCTGTGTAATCTCCGCAGTCATTAGATCCATCACAAATCCATTCCGGCAGTATACAAAGGGAGGTAGAATTGCAGCTGATAAATCCTGAAGATTTTATTCCAAGTTTATAGAAGTAAGAGCAGTTTGTGTTATCTGGAAAGAGACAGCAAATTACCACACACCTCCCACCGACTGAGAGCCTCAAGAGCTGAATTTCCCCATTGAGTCGTGCAGCCCATGCAGGTGTTGGTGTCCCAGGCAGGAATGAGCAGCTCCATAACAAGGAATAATCATGGAGCAGCTGCTGGGAGGGAGCAAAACACCAACTTACTGCAGCTCTTTTCATCAGAGGCATCTGCACAATCAATGATCTGGTTGCACCGCGCTGATTTCCCCACGCAAAGCCCATCTGCACAGCGGAATTCTGTCGAGGCACACGGCGAGTCTGGAGCATATGGGGATAAAGGATGTAAATTTGTGTGCTAAACAGACTCTTCAGATGCACATTATGCATATGATGGGTAAGCCTTCTGCTTTTTAGAATGAGGTGTTTGGAACACACTGTACATTCCAGCAGACATATGATTTTGAGTTTATTGCACCTCGTAAGTTTGTAATTTTTTAATTTATTTTTTTAGCCTAGAAGTGTCTCTAGGTAATTCAACTCATTTTGAGATAATCAATACGTGAGGAAGGAAGAAACATTTTCAGGACCATCCATGAATCTCTCAGATTTATTTAGTATAAAATCAGCTTGGGGTTCTTGCCTAAATGTTTTTCCCTCTACTTATATTTAGGCAAACTATTAAAAAATCATTTGGTACCTTCAAAAAAACGTTTGTTACTACGGCCATATAGTTTTTTAGTTATATATTTTGTGGAATAATATCCCCTCTAATCTTTCTGAATTGTAACTAAGGATTTGTGTTTGCTAGATGGTCTTTACGCACTGGCTGATGCACAGATATAAATATTCATGTTGTAAGACACAAACCAAAAAACAATTCTGATATAATAAGGAGAACAATTCTAATAAGCTTTGCAAAGGACACAGACGTTGCCATGCATCTGAGAAGCAAAGAAATAGAGCATTTGCTGCTTCAAAGAAGAAGCAGATGCAGAGAAGAAATCACCCATCTTTCAACCTGTCTGCAGTAAAGTTACTCTCTCATTACTTCACGGAAGAAACAGAACCTGTATTTTATGTTTTATATACATGAAGTATAAAAAAATTATCTATAATGCAAATGTATATTTTATATTTCATTTTACAGCCAAAACCCCTCTCCTTCTAGTAGACTGTAAGTGCAAAACAAAATCAGTCTTTATATCAATCCCATCATATGATTAAATTACAGGTTATTTCCCAGCTACTCCTATTTGCATAATAAGTATTTACAAAGCAATATTCTGAAATCACCTTGGAAATAACTGCCATTTACCTTTGCATTCCAATTCATCAGAGTTGTCACCACAGTCGTTTGCACCATTGCAGACTTTATCGCTGGGAACACAGCGGCGATTGGAGCAGGGCTTGAAACCCTTCCTGCAGCCTCTGTTTTCTGGAAAGTTCAATACAAGCTCAGGATTGGATTGGAATCTAAGGAAAACAGCCTCACACTAAACCCAAACAGACACTGAAGAGAAATGTTTTAATTGATAAGGTATTTGAAGCTACGGGAATAAAAAAAAAATCAGAAATGGTTCATGGATTATCCAACATTACCCATATAAAGGGATAAATAACAATAAATGAAAGCATTATTATGAAGAATGAAAGAAAGACCAAAAAAATAAGAAAAAGGAAAGCCTATTTGCCAATTTTCATTATCTTGTGGTGTAAAATGCCCATGTATTTTAAATGCCTTTGTTTTGAAACAACTTTTTGGGGAGGATGTTTGCATATGGCATCAATACAGAGATCATACAGAATGAAGCATACCAAATTTGGCCTCTACCAAAATAGGAATACATGGAGAATAAAATAACAACAAATATTAGCAGAGATGTTTCTGGATTTCTGAACACCAATACCAACAGCATTCTGCTCAAGAACACTACTGAAGAATGTGTGAATTTTACATAATGATTCGTTTGAAAATTTAGGACTGATTACTAAAGCCCTAATTATTGCAGAAGTCATGTCCCAATAATAATGTTCACTGCATTAGTTAATCAATAATGATGAGTCCAACATCCTGTAATTATCAGAGTCAGAAAGCAACACCTGTGTATGACCTGATGCATGACAAAATCCAAGTTCTTCCTGCTTTTTTTCCCAATGTGTAGGGGAAAAAAAACTGTAGGGTTGATCTAAATGAGGTAAAATGTACACTGACACACTGCAAATTAATATAATATCCTTCATAAAATCATGTGGCAAATCCATGGAAAGACAAACTGTTGGCTCTCAGAATCACAGAATCATGGAATGGGTTGGAAGGACCTTAAAGCTCATCTCCTTCCACCCCCCTGCCATGGACAGGGACAACTTCCACCATCCCAGATTTCTCCAAGCCCCATCCACCCTGGCCTCGGACACTTTCATGGAACCAGGGGCAGTCACAGCTTCTCTGGACAACAAATCTTGCATTTACAAATCTGTTTATAAATTTATAAACTAGCATTTATACATTTTTGAGTATTGTACAGAATAGGTATCTTCCATCGTTAAAAAAGCAGCTGTGTTTTTCCTTATTTTTATTTTAGAGTTAGAAATATGAGAAAGTTTGAGGTGATTTTTAGTAAATATATCAGTTAATACACGAAGTTTATAAGAAAAACCTATTTTCAGGTAATTCTCTCCATGTCGTGTCAAGGTTTTCTTAATGAGTGTCGGCATTTTCTTCCTGTGTGTCTTGGCTGAGCAGTTGGTGTGAAAAAGTAGAAAAGTCACAGAGGAACCAATCTGAGCATGTGTAACACCAAAAGTACAACAGGAAGGTGAAAGATCCAGAAACACCTACCACAGTAGAAAAGTTTCTCATCAGACTTGTCCTTACAATGAGCGATGCCATCACAAGTCAGCTGATAATCAATGCATTCACCATTCCCACATTCGAACTCTGAATAGATGTTGCAAGTAGAATTTTTGCCTAAAAATAAAACACATTCACACATTCACACGTAACTTTTAAAAGCTTTTACAAGTGGTCAAAATGAAAAAGAATGCTGGCTGCATTTAAAATTTGACTGACATGAACTTTGAAGACATAAGTCCAAAACAAAAAAACGCACCATGGCATTAGGATTTAAAAGCTTCTACAGAGAGAATCTGCAAAAGAAAATGCATTGACAAATATCCATGAAGGAACATGCAATGAAACAACTCCGAGGCACCAATTCTGATGAGATAATAACTTTGCAACTGCTGTGCTCAGCTCTTTTCTACCCACCTGTGCCTTCCCAACCCCCAGCTGGAATGACACAGCCTAAACCCCAATGCAGAAAAACTGCTGCTTCCATTTTACTTATTTCTTCAATTCACAAAAACCTCACCTCCTCATCTACTGGGTGTTTTATCTATTATTTTAGAAGAGAAGAAGGTGCACATTTAAAATTTTTACTCTTTTACTTAAGAAGCTAAAACACATCACAAATTTGACACAGAAAAGTTTGGTCACAAACTTCACGATAGGTCATACATCTGCTTTGTGAGCATGACTCTAAACAAACTATCAAAGTGGAGAGAAAAGAGGAGTATTTAGGACAACTCAAGAAGAAGAATGGGGAAATGATACCCAGTTGTTATGCTCCTTTTTTGTTTCCATTGTAATCACTTCAGCACAAATGCAGGAAGAAACAATGTCTGCTATATGCAATAGTTGAGACAATATAAATTGAAAGCATTTCTTGATTTGGCTCACACACGAAGGAAAATATAGATTCCGGACAAGGTGATATCTGGTCTTGAATATGATTTATATAGTTCTTTAAATTTTAATTTAACTGTTTTTATCTCTTTTCCTTCAATTTTCTAGCATTGTAAGAATTTAGATTGTAAAGGAAGTAATTCACAATTACTACAATTTGTAGTTCATCTAGTTCAGCATCTTAGACTGCAATCTTTAGAAAGAAAATGGAAAGAAAAAGATCATGTATAGGATAGTCTGCCCTCAGTTCAAGTCTAACTGGACACCCTTGTAGAGATTGCTTCAAACTCCATCCAGTAGAAACAAAGCATTTTAATGCCTTTCAAACAGTTTCTTTGATGACAACTTAGTAGCCAGAGCAGTCATTACCCATATCATCAACTCTCCCTCTCTGAATTTCACTGAAGCTTTGTCTCAAGACTCTTGACTGGCAGGAAGTTATATAGCCTAATTACACTGTGAAAGGACAGTTAATTCCTTTTCTCAGCTGGAATTGCTAACTTTCAATTTTATTGAGCATCCCTTTCAACTGAGTTACCAAGAAAGAAACTTTTGATCTCAGAGCTAAACTGAAGTCTGTCTTGTTTCCATCCTTTCTGTGCTGCTCAACCCCAACATTTAATGTCTTTCTTCTTTTTTCTTTTTCCTAATAGCTCAGATCAACATTTCCTGCAAACATTCTACAGAATAATTTAGAAGATTAAATCTTACATCATGTTCTAGATGACAGTTTAAACATGGTTTTACCTAAGAGCAATTTTAAGAGTTGTGATGCATTTGAAAAATACAAATGCCCTATAATTATTATAAAAGAAATTGTTGGGCATATGAATTTATCTGTTGAACCTCTTTCACTTCCACTGCCAGTCACTGGTTTGACAACATAAAGAGGGAGGTGAGAAAAAGTGTTTTTATTTAAGGTGCAGCTTCAGTAACTTATGCCAGAGAGATAACCCTAAAGAGACCTGAAGGATAAATACAGATATTTCTATCTATCTCAGCAGTAATTGTGATAGATATATAGAAATCTTAACTATTAATAATAAACAGTATCCCACAACCATAATAGGATTTTAAGGAGAGTATTGCTGCTTTTTAACCCCCGAAAAGACTTACAAAGAATTTTAAGACAAAAGAATTAAAAACCTTGTTTTGTGCTGAATTGCCAGATCAATTTTTACAGCATATAGAAGAAACAAAATTAATGGCTTGGGCCAACTGTCTTAGGAAAGCCAAGTGCATCACAGCCCAGAAAAGCATCGTGTCAGCTACCATTACTTACTCACACATCTGTTATCATCTATCAGGACTCTGTCCCCTCGACACGAGCAGTTCACTCGTCCATCAGGTGTCAGAAGGCATAAATCATGGCAGCCTCCATTCATCTGTGCACAGGGAGATAACTCACCTGGAAAACAAACGACAAGAGATGAACTCTCATTTTATTAAATTTGCTCCAATGGCCAATGTCTTGGACAGAGCAAAGATCACCATATCTCAGATCCACGGGCAATTGATTTGGGTTTTATCAGTGGGATGAAAATGTCAGCATCCCTCAGATGCTGGCGTGCTAAAGATAAACAAACACCTGGGAAGTAATAAATTTAAAAACCTGCAACATTCAAAAGTGCTGAAATTTGACAGGAAAATATTTAACTGCTATCCACTGAGCTCAATGCCCATAGCAGAAAAATCTGAATAATACTTCTTTACTTGGGAAGAGGTTATATCCCATCTTTTCTTAAAAAAATTACAAAACACCGTATCATCTTTTAACTTGGTTAAAATTAAATAAAACTCCTGAAATGAATGACAAATGAAGAAAACTTCTTGGTAGCTTACAGCTGTTGGTATCATTGGCAACAGCAATAATTCCCATGGGCTGGTGAGGGATGTCAGAGCGAAGCACTTTGGTGTCTCCTCCCGTGTATTTGCTGGACCGCAGGATGGCTCTCCTCACTCCGTCTGACCAGAAGATGTACTCATCATACACAGCCAGGCTGAGGAAGGTGCCTGGGCCAGACTTGACAATCACCTGAAAGGCAAAAGCGCAGAAGAGAAACAGGAGAAGAAATGCTGTCAGTGAGGAAGAAGTTTTTAAAGTGCAAACTGCGACTTTTAGACAAAAGGCTTAATACTTTTATACCTACAGCACCTGGGAAAATGAGATAACAGCACTTTAAATGTGTTAAAAGGATGCTACAGGCATCCAAATTTCAGAAAACCAGGCATGTGTTCCTTAATTAAAAAAATCACAGTTTATCTAAACGTGCCTGTAAAAATACCTACTCAACACACTACCTGCTTAATAGCTGCAACAGAAAAGAGAAGAGGTTCTTTCAGCATGGCTGAAAGTCAGAAAATTCAGTCTTTAGGACTCAAAAGTGAGAAGCCCATTTTAGAACTGAAGAGTGCTCACCATATCATCACATTAAAACTTGAACTCAAGACAATAAATGGTTTGTGTTTTCCAATTTAGAAAAAAAAAAAACAAACCTCACCCTAGTAACTATCAATTTAAAACCTAAAAAGAAAAATGAATTGCAGTTCACTGTATAGTAAGGTTTGAAAGAAAATTCTAGAAATACTATGCATTTGATTCCAATCCAAGTCACAGGTCCTGTAAAATATTTTCATGTGTCCTTTCTTTCCGTGTATCAGAATTAAAAATTTCACATTAACAGAGTTTCTTTTCTGAAGAATCTGAAAAATTTTTAATCAGTTGAAAGTTTAATTTTTGCTGAACAGAATTACTGGAAGGGGGTTAATATTTCTCCATTAGAAATTGGAGATAAATAAAACTCAATATTTAAAAAAAATTTATTCCTGGTTTCTCTGGAAAAAAGAAAAAAAAACTTATGCATGTTTATAAAGTGGGATCAGTTCTGACCCAGGCTAGGAAAAAAAGTAAAAGTCCTGTGCCAATGTGCTACTTATCCTAGGGAAATTGGGATAAAACCAGAAAAATAATATCCTTTAACTTATTTCTACTTAGATCACCACAGTTTTCCATCTGTTTTGTGTGCTTTTTTCCCTTTCCCAGAGGGAGTTAATAACAATGAGATTTCATGGAAATCTCCATGAGCTAGCACATCTGATGGATCTGAGCCCTTTGTGCTTGCAAGTGGATGCTGGGTAGCAACTCTTTCAAACAGGCTGGAATGGGAAAGGAGTCAAAATAGTCAATGCCATATTTAATAATTAAATAATTCCTGGTGTGTGTGTGTGTGTAGGAAGTCTTTCTCTCCACATAATGAATGCACCTAATATACAGGACATCCAGATTTCATTCTGTGAAGCAAAAGCCACCAGTTTTGATACTACAGCTATGCCTTGCAGACAAAGAAGGTGTCCCAGCTCTGCAGGATTCAATCCCAAGGGATGCTCCAGGTTTGTTCCCACCTGTGCCCATTCCCTGCCCAGGGTATCTCAGCAATCTGTTAACATCAATAATTCTAGTCCTGTGCACAGGAGAATTCCTGTCCATGTTTAAATTCACTTATACAGACAGAATGTCAAAATTACTTATATTAATCAGGTAATTGTAAGAAATTCTGCTTCACTATGCACATCATGTATTTCTGCATATTTTGAAGCAGGTTGGACAGCAAATCCTTTTTTCCAGGAAAGAATTTTTCCAGTGATAAATGTCCCAAGTGGACAACTTTTCTCTAACCAACCTTTTTCCAGAACTAAAAGTATTAAAAGATAAATGGGAATATATTAATGGCAAAAGAGTTCTTCTCTAATTGTGCACATTTACAGTAAGGCATTTTTCATAACCCACTCTTAAAAGCCTGCACTATTCATATTTAGACATCTCAGGAAAAAAAAAATAAAAATCATGTGTATTTCTGGAAGTTTTGGATGAAATCTGGCCATGCAGATTTTGCAGCTCCATACTTTTCTCCATGATAGTGTGAAACTATCGAAGTTGAAAATATTTTATTATTACAACCAATGCAAAACCAGGCACTGCCTGCTCTGCTTTCTGTGTTGGGCAGCACTGTCCTCACTTCTCTCAGATGGTAACAACAGAATGCAAATTCATTACAGAACTGCTCATCGTTGTTCAACCTTGGGAGAGCTGAGACGCAAATAAAGTGTCACAAAAACAAACACAACACCCAAACCATTTGTTCACTGATGCTCATCACAGTTCATTTCCTGAATTCTTTGTATTATGTCACAGCCCTATCCAAGGACACTGGTTTTATTCAAGCATCCAAAATAAAGAGTTCTTGTTTCTATCAGCTTTTGGCCAGCTTTGCAGCCCTTTTAACATTCGAATTTATGGAATAGCACTGAAAGTTGTGACAATTTTTAATTTTTAAGTCTAAATTTATACCAAAAATTGCAGCAACCCAAGTACAGTTTTAAAACTTTAATGAATCATGAAGAGATATCCCTACCATCCCTTCCACCTGAAAGAATGGAACATCCAGAAGGTACATCCCATGTTTTAACACTAAATGATATCAACATGCAGTAAAGCAGATATTTCAGTCTCTGAGCAACAGACGAAAAGTTTTCTCTGTTTCCTGTAAAACAATAAGGAGACTGGGGGGCTGGGGTATGTCAAAATTAAATTGTTCTGCAACTTCTAACTGTAATCCTTTCCTTTTTAAATTCTGCTTTTTAAGTTGTCCAGAAGGCTTTTGGTTTTGCATTCAGCTGCTCTAATTTGAGATCTGTGTCGCAGCTTCTCTAGGAAAACATGACTGAAAAAGGAAAGGACAAACCAGGTAGACATGGCAGGTAGACGAGAATTTCTGACAGAATGCTATAATTTTGATGATTTATATAAGACTCTTATTAGATTGTCAGTAAGAACTAGACTCAATGATTCTTCAATATTCTTATGCCAACACTAAACTTTTAGAGAAATACTGGGTTTTGTTTGAAAGAGGAATGCATAAAGTTAATGCACCAGCTTAAAGTATGATTTAGTTTTTTTTTAAAAAAAGTATTTTAACTCTAATGAAGGGATTATTGATAATACTTCTCTTTCAAAATGCTTGATAGATGGGCAGAACTATCTAATAAAGCTTTTAGATGTTTTTTAAGGGCTCTTCATTTTTTTTAAAGATACCCAAAGATGTTTAGAGATCTATAGTAAAATAACAATTCTAGTACAAAAAACTACACTTTAAAAGGTTAAAAATGCTGACAACTTAAATTCAATTGCATAATAAAATCATTATACAACTATAAACTAATATCAGTACTTTAAAAATATGTTTTAAATTAATATCAGAAAACTCTGACGGAACTGATTTATACAGAGCACCACATTAGTCAACGTTATTTATTTTATTGTTTGAAATGAAAGATATAAAGTAATATCCCATATATATTGTTAAGTTATGAATACTGATTTTAAAAGATTATAGAAGAGGAACGTATGGAAAAAAAATCATATGAGACTGAAACACAGGGAAACCTGTTGCACAGATGTGGGAAAATAAAATAATTTATGTGATAACTTTTATGTACTTGACTTATTTACCAAAAAGGGTACATTTAGATTAAAATCCTGACTGTGTTTGCTGTGATGATGTTTGTTGATTGTTTTCAATGAAGACTATTTTCACCATAGTTTTAATGCATTAATTTTCCTTTCATTTATTTTATCTTTCACTTTTACCTTCTAAGTAACTTGAATTGTAGTCACACTGAAAAGGATGAAATGGACACACTAGAAGACCATGCTTACCAAGCATAGCAAGACCACGTTTCCATAGAATTTTCCAAGCACAATATAACAAAATCAGAAGAGCTTCCTCTTCAACAATTCATTTTTGTTTCTCCATGTTAGCAATGAACCTCTAAGACACTGGAAACCAATATTCAGTGCTGAATTTGCACTATTCCAGCTGCTACTTAGCTTGCAGTTCAGCTGACTGACAGATTAAGCCATTGTTGATAAAAGCCCTGCTCTTTTCAGAGCCATGGAAATGGAAAGCACACAGCTCTGTAAACCACGGTTATGCTAACCAGCTTCTTTGAAACTGCATGCTTATTAATCCCATGATAATTATTTTCAGCTTCGTAAATGATAATGACAACTTCATCTAATGTTAGGTTTACTTCAATCTCCTAGAATTTGGTTGGATCCTGAGGTATTATAAATAATCTTGTTCCCCACAGCCTTTGAGACTAATTTTATCTGTTCATTAATTCCTTCTTTGAGTTAATTTCTACCAGGCTATCAACACTGGACACCAAGATATTTCAGCAAACTGTCCCAAACTGCAGGTGTTGGATCCATGTCAACCAGCTATCTACCTCACAGGGATTAGAGAGTTTTATTGCCTTTGCCTAGGGAATAACTTTCATTAGGTTCACACTTAGCATTTCTTTACAGAACTACTGAAAGAAAGCAACTCATCAATGCCAGTGCAGTGAACTCCTTCGAAATACAACAAATTGAGGAGGGGGTGGGTATTTCTCTCTATCAGTTTTGGGCTTCTTTAGACAAATGTTGAAGGGAAACATTGACTTTTGAAAAGTTGAGAAGCAAAGACTTTTTTTTTTTTTTTTTAATATGTGTGAGAGAAAAGAATCAAGCATTGAACATTCCTGCTACAACTGCTATATTTATATTGCTGGACAGAGAAAATTAAAAAATCCGTAACTTCACTTCCAGTACCGTTAATTGCCAAGAATATCTATACTATTCCAGCTGCTTTTCAAACACAGAAAGAAGAACTGATTAAAAAGCCCAGAACTTAACTCTTGTTCCCCTAACCATAACAGTAGGGAGAAATAGGATAAGCAAACCAAAGTAAACTTAAATGTCTAGATGGTAAATTGTGCATATTGTGCTAACATCATTTTTTACTGCCTTTCTTGTTTTTCTGCTATTATTGTTTCCAGTGCCATTTATATTACAGAAAACTGCAGAAACTGATGAAGTAATTTCTTTACAAAAGTAGGCTCAATTTAATTTTTTTCCTAGACAACCATCAAAAATAATTAAAATATCTGCCTTCTAGTTGACATGATTTTCCTTTGTGTTAATTGTTATTTCTGAATATTTATTTTTACATAGAAAATACAGCAGTGAGATTGTTCAACAGTCACATTCAGGACTTGCATCATTTTTAACTACTAATACTCAGATCTTGGTGAAAATCTCTTCTAATACTTTTTAGCACATTCCTATTTTAATGGAGTTACATTCCACATTTCAAATTGTTGATATTTTGCATAATTTCTCTGTTCTAGCTGCCTTGGCTGATCTCACTTTTATCCTGCCTTAGTGAGTTATTTGGTCACCTCTCAAGGTAACATTGATGTCACCATGAACACCTTCCCAGAAATGGCCAAAATTATTCTGCTGTCCTCAATGACACTTGGACTGCAAATAAATATAACAACATGCATGAAAAGTAATTTTAGAGGTCAATCAGAAACCCAAGTTTTTCCTAAATGCGCAGCCAAACCTAAAGCTTCCATTTCTGCATTTAATATTTTCAACAGATCTGATAAACTGTTATTTAATAAAACAGAACACCAACTATGGAACTTGTTTGATCGCCTCAATACAGAAATTCAGCAGAATAAAAACACATCCTATAAATGAAAGTTACAATTACTGGCAGGCTGCAATTACATGAAGGTTATAATTACCAGAAACACCTCTAAACCCATATTGATTTTAACAATCACACCTATAGGCCTACAAAACCATAACTGAGACCAAAACAATCCAACCTGGATGTTAAAAAATCACTGCTTACAGGAAGTAAAGAATATTTTTAGTTTTTCACATTTAAAATGTTACAAACTACTTAACACTGAAGAAGAAAAGGAAAAAATAAATCAAACTAGCTCATGATTTATTGGAAAAATAAGTCCAAAACATGAAATCAGCTTTATTTGCTGTTGGCTCAGTTTCTGTGTTCATGGAAAGAAATGTTATAATTAAAACACTAAGCAGCTAAAACCAGCTGTGGGCACAATATTAAATCCAAGTAAGGAGAGGAACGAAAACGGGGAAGAGTTGTGAAAAAGATAATTGCCATTTCTGCTGTTTAAACTGGAAGATCTGACAAAACAGAACGAAAAACGCTAAAAAAACAAAGCCCAACAAACTTAATATCTTCCAAGTAATCAAAAGGAACAAAAGTAACAAAAAAATCTTCCAAACTTGAAAGAGTATTCCAGAAACCAAATACTGGTATTAAAATATCAGCTCAACACAAAATCAATAAACCCTTACAATCCACTTTAAAGAGTCAGTTCAATATTGCCAAATGATTTTCTACTAATTCATTGTACTAGATTCTCGTGGTGAGTGGAATGAAGAAAGAAGCTGCTGGCTGGAAGAAAATTCATTACATTACCATTAGCCTTTCATGTTCTACTATCCAATTTCTACCCTTGTTAACCTAACTGAAGCTAGAGAGCAACAGAGCAGAGATAGTGAGGAAAAGGGTAATCTGTTTAAACTGGTTTTGACAGGTGGTTGATGGCAGGAAGATGGTGAAACACCCCAAAGAATCTGAGATCACCAGAAGAATCACTGCTTGCATTAATGCCACAGAAATCAGAGATCTCGTCCAGCTGGGCAATTTATGAACAAAGTACAACAACTGCCCTGGAAATATTATTTCACTTGGTCAATCATGCAGTTCCCAGGCTGGATTCTGGCATTGCTTGTAGCAGCAGAA
Source organism: Grantiella picta (assembly GCA_013397955.1). Taxonomy (NCBI): domain Eukaryota; kingdom Metazoa; phylum Chordata; class Aves; order Passeriformes; family Meliphagidae; genus Grantiella; species Grantiella picta. The sequence goes on along the minus strand of VZRM01002345.1, from coordinate 2,345,601 downwards.
ATGCATCTGCAGGGTGCCCTGAAGTGCTGCACTGTGCTGAAGTGCTGCTGGAGAGGCCAAGCAGCTGCTGAGCTTTTCCTTCTGGGATAACAATCCTCAGCTAAGGAATGCAGGAAGAGTGGGAACCCACAGCAGTATTTTTGGCAACAGAATTGGGTGATTACCCCAAAGCAGGTATTGGTGTAACACACTAGAGCTCCCAAAAACCCTTCAGAAGAGTGTGCTGGATTTAGTTTATTGTGTTCAGGAGGTTTTTTGTTTACTGCAGTGGGGAAGAAGAGTTCAAATGATAGAAAGCCAAATCAAGAGGCAATATACTCAGAAAATTGGCTGGTTCAATATTCAATTGCTGAGAAGAGTTTTTTCTTGCTAATGCAAGGTGAAAGCCAAAGGCCTGATAAAAGAGTGTATTTTACTAATGGTTTCTGTAACTAAGTAGGATCATACCTTATTTAATGTCTGTGATGCTGTTTTTGTTATATCCTATGCAAAGATGAAGTTAAATTGTTTAATCACAACCTACTAATTATCTTGTAGCTAACTAATTACCTTGTACTTCTGGTTTGGTTTACTAGGTATATAGTCAGAAACTGAAAACTTCAGAATCCATTTGGTTGGTTTGCCCAGTTTCTGTTATACTTCCAGCATCTGAAAGCACTGGTGAGCTGTGGTTCATTTATACAAAAGGAAAAAAGAAAAAGCACATGCCTAGCAATGCTGATTGTGCTTCAGTTCTGCTCTTACCACCTTGGCTCTCCTACTTTACTCTGATAAAATTTTGTCTAAAAAAAGTGTGGGGAACTTCTGGATAAGATAACAGAAAAAACATGTAATTTTCCTCAAAGATGAAAAAATATTTCAAAGCTCTTATATTGCATAAGAACTTTAAAAAATGTGAATAGATATCAAAGTGAAATTATGTGCACTAATCTTGTATAGTTGGGAATTGAATACAAGCCAGAAAATGCCCTTAATTCATTTTATCCTGAACTTTGGGAGGTAGAAAATCCCTGAAATGAAGATTTCATGAAATATGAGCAATGTAGTGCTAAAGTTGTAACAAAACCACAAGCTCAGATCAACTGCCTTCAGCATACTCCTGGTAGAAGATCTACTTGAGCTGAAACTGAAAGAGTGTTCAAGGACCAAAATATATTATGATGAAACAGTAATGGAGAGCAGTTCAATGGCTGAAAATGTAGAGTTATAAAAGATTAGAAAGAAGATTTGTCAAGCATTACACAAAAGAAATTCTGAGCAAACAGAGAATTATTCGTAGCTCAACAGAATTTTAAGTTTTAAATCTAATATACAACTAATACTAGGAGAAATTTAGGCAACAAATGATATTTTTGTAACAATTTCACTTTGAAGATGGTAATGAATGCAAACAAATATACAAAGGGTATATTGAGGCTTTTTGCTTTACTTACATATCTTTGTGATCCATCGTATTCACACCTCTCAATTTTTCCCAAACTGCCATCTGAAAAGTAAAGTTTCTCTGCCCTGTGATCAATGGTGAGTCCATTTGGTGTCAGAATATCTGTACTAATGATAACCTGGGCATTTTTGCCTGAGAGGGTGGATCTCATGATGCTTGGGAGCTGCTCATTCCAGTTAGTCCAAAACATAAGGCTGTATTAAAATCAAAATAACAAACAAAACCATAAGATACATTTTATAATTTAATTCTCTATGAAATGAGCAACAGAGGAAAAAAAAAACCAAAAAAAGCCTTAATAAACAATTCTGAATAGCATCTATAAGTAATTGTGATCATCAGTGGTGAATAAGAAAATGTAATAGCCTATAAATAAATTATATACATAAATTATAGCAGCTCCCCAGTTCATTAATTTGTATCGGAGTACAGAATATTTTCTCTTACAGATCTGTTCAATCCTGATCTTGTCTCTATAGTAATATACCATTAGAGAGAGATACAAGCTGTGTAATGATATAAACTTAATTCTGCTAATGTGTATATCAGTATTCTTCAACAGTGAAATTTGTCTGCAGCTTTTCCCATAATACAACTGGTGTGCAGAAAGTTGACAAAGGAGAGAAATTGACCTTAATGTGCTCTACAGAAGGCTCAGTTACCGTTAACAGTGACAGAGAAATGTTATGGACTGGGCTGTGGATGTAATGCTAATTCAGGGACTGATCAGAACCTGCCCATCCTCTCATTGCCACCTCCACCAGTGTTTAAATGGTGTATTGATGATACTTTGGTAATTGTATTTTAAAAAACAGCAGAAACTCTTAATTTGCATTACCAGGACACGAAGTCACACATGGAAATATGCTCAGCTACTCATGTGACTTTGTACATTCAGCTACCAAGAATTAAAACCAGAATTTAAAATGGAAGAAATGTTCCCCAACCTCCCCAAAGGAGAGACAGCTACAAGGAGTAGAAAAAGCAGACTGCCTTTCTTCCAGAACTAACAGAGAAAGGAAAAGTACTTCAAACGTATAAGACACTGAAGTCAAAATATAAATCCTCTTACTGGGAAACACAGTATTTTTCAGAGTGGCAAAGGGAACTAAAATAGACATCTTTGCAGGATTTTGTCCATTGTTACATCCTTTTATACAACACTGATAAACACATGGGCCTCTACATTGCACACAGCAAACTCAGGCTTTTTATTTAAGGCCTTAAATTAATTCTCGGTTTTATTTAGCAATAACAGTAACGTATCTGACAAAATCACTAACCAGCCACTCTTAATAATTTGCATTTAGCTCACTTTTAAGAAAAGCAGCTTGAATTTTTTAACACTTTGTGAAAATGTAATGATTATTTGACCTGAAATACAAACACATAAAAAACGTTGAATCTTTATTCTGCAACTCCTTTATAAAAGCAAGACAATAAAAGACATTAACATAGAATATATTAACATCTGTCTCCTAAACGCAGAAATCTAATCGACCTCCACAGGGTTGAGCAGCATCAGGTGACTAAAATAAAGCAGTGCTGCTGGCCAGCAGAATGAGAAGGCTGTAGGAGAGATGTAAGACATACTTTTGGCATTCATCCAGGGCCAGGACATGGGGATGGTCATCCTCGGCCATGCTGATCACAGCCTCGCGGTTGAACGCCCCGCGGCGCCGCTGGTCCACCGTGTGCCTGGTGATGGACGAGCTGGTGGAGCTGGTCCAGTACAGAGTGTCCCAGGCTCGGTGATAAGCCAGACCCTCCACTGAGCCCACATCTGCAAGACACGGGGACAGAGCAAATCAAACTCCTGCCAACAGGACGCTTGTTTGTGTTTTTCCTCGGAGTTGATCCCGCGAACTTGCTGAGTTCAGTTATTTCAGCCAACTTGCTGTAGTTACTGTTATCATTTCTACTGTTTATTTTTATTGGAATCATAAAATTGCTTTTCATACATTTAAATTCAAAAAACACAAAGGGCAGGATCACTGTTAATAACCCTGTACTATACTGGTCAATTCTAACAATCATCACACTAGTGTTTCCACTACAGTGTCCCCAGATAACACATTAGAAACAACAAACATTTATTCAATACAGCAATTATTTAGTCATGCCTTCAAATATGATTTAAACCATCTTGGACATTTCTTCACTAGTTACTTGTGTCATTTAGCTCTCTCTCTCAATGTGTTCTGTAACACTATCTCATTACATTAATAGGGATCAAAGTGTTGTTACAAACTGTATTGGCTTTTGCTCAACACCTGAAAAATATTGAAAAAATACCAACTCTGACAGTCTCAGCATCAATATGTAATTTTAATAACCCATGACACGACACGCTTTCATTCAACACAAAAAGCTGTGAGCTAGAAACAAAAGAAAATATTACTAAGCAACTAAAACATGTATTTAATTTCCTGAAAAGACAAATCGTATCTAATCCCAATACATAAAAGTGACAGACTGTGAAAAATAGGAATAATTATTCCCTACCATTATTTTTTAATTACTACAGAAATATATATGTTGATAACTTCACTTATTATATTGCTAGAAACAAATATTTTTAGACCAGAAGGTTCATGCAGCTTATTAATGAGGTACAGAAGGCAAAAATCTAGAAATATAATTAGGATTACATTATTTTGGCTATTACAATTTCCACTCAGCTTGCTGAAAGATGTAATTTTTACATCTTTACAACAGAAAGTCCCAAAAAGAGATAAATCACACTGAAAGAGCTAATACTAGATCAAATCTTTGAGGCAAATGAATCAAAGCTATGAGACAAATAATTATTTATCAGTTTTTTGTATTTTTCTTGTTAAAGCATTTGGCCATCTGACTACATTTTGTAACATATCTCTGGAGAAGTCTTCATGGAGAAAGAACAGAAAAAAAATAAATCAGATGACACTCCGGAAAGGAAGGTGAATATATGTAAAAGTAGTTTGCCTACTTATGAAATAGAATTTATGAAAAAGTACCCACATATCTTCAGCTCACCTACAAGTACCTGAAAGTATTGAAATACAGTGAAGGTTTTAGACATCAACAACTGAAATTCAAAGATAATAAGTTCTTTCAAATATCATGGCAGAGACTTCCCTTAAAATTATAAACTGAATCCAAATTTGCAACTACATACAATTCTCTAAACTGAAACAAATGTTCTTAGAAACGTGGCTTAACTATTAGGTTTCCCTGTGTGGAATCACCACGTGGTCTCAATGGTCCTCGTGGGTCTCTTGGATATTCTGTGAGTCTATTAAGAAATGACAGACATACTGACATTTTTTGACCAATTCTGCATTGTATTTGTAATGAACAAACCATCGGAGCATTTACTGCTCTTCGTTTGTAACATGACTAACAAAGAAAAAAAAATAATTTCCCTCATGTAGCCTCTTGAATTTCTATCAGCTTTAGCTTTGTTTCCTGTCTGAATCTGCCAAGAAATCTGAGAGCAAACTGATTACACAACACAGCCCAAAACTCTGCCGTAGCAGACACAAGATAATGATGTTATTCCTGTCACGGGAATACGATCCACTAAAACAAAACTACGAGGATCAAAGTGCTCCTCAATACCAGATTTGCTGTTTCATGAGTAATTTCTGTACTAAAGAGGAGAACTCAATTTTCCCACAGGTATCAGAAAGCAAAGTTTGCCATTCTTACATGGGACCAACGCATCATACTGCACTTCCACGTTTAGGTATATAAATGGTGACAGAAGAAGGTCTAAATCCAAGTTACCTTTCACAAAATGGCAATTTCTAAATTTTTAGAAAACAGATAAATGGAAGGTTTTGGCATGTATGGAGACAAGCAAATATTTAGCACACAGATGAAAAATGTTTTAATGAAATATCTAAAATACGCAGTTTTGCCAAAAAACTCTGCCATATATGCATATGTTCTCAGTGGAGCAGAGCTAATAGAAAGCAATCTATAAAACACTATTTCAAAGATAAGGTCCAGGCGACAAACCTGTAGATGATAATTGTTTCATAAATGACTCAAACAGAAAAACTCATAGTAAAACAATATGCTCTTAAAATAAATCAGAAGAATTCAATTGATTTAAGACAAGAAAAAAATATTAATTAAATAGAAAACTGCCTGCTGCAAACACACACCAAATGCATTTTCTTAACTCCACCAAAAGTATTAATTCTGAAGGATTTACACCAGGCACACTCTTTTATGTACTAATAAACTTTTAGTTTTATCAAGTTCTGTACTTAGGGAATTGAGAACTCCACCAATATAGAAGTGAATCATTTAATAGCTTTAGAAATCTACAAATGAGGTGGTTCTAAAGTCAAGGACATAAGTTTAGAGAGCAACACAAGTTTTAGATAAATTCTTCCAATGGGTAACACAAGTAACTTTGTTCTTGTTAGCATGTGGTGTGAGCTGGATGTGCCATCAGGGCACTATTCAGGCAAATCTTCAGGATAATAATTTCCCTTTCTAATACAATTTTTTGCTAGTTTATATGTTTCTGGTTCTTTGGGGTTTTTTGTTTGGTTGGTTTTTGTTTGGTTGGTTTGTTTGTTTTGTCATTGTTTGTGGGGTTTTGGATTTTTTGTTTGGTTTTTGTATTTTATTTATTTTATTTACTTAGAGGTTATTGACAAATCTCCAAATTCCTGTAAATCTTTTTATCAGTGATAAATTAGTGACTGAGAACAGAATTGATCCCAGAAATGGTCCTCTAAACTTTTAGGCTGTTCCTTAAAACTAAAACTTCTAGCAACTTTACATTGCTTAAGACAGGAACTGGTGAAGATTCCTAAGAAACTGCATTTCAGTGCTATATTATCACTAGTTTGCACAGAAGTTATTTTGCATTTATTTATTTCGTACTTCCTTAAAGAATATTCTAGAGCACTTTTTTTCTTAAAGTTAATTTATCATTAGATATTCAGTTACTTTAAAATATATCAGAAAGATGTACTCATCCTCTCTGGTGCTACAGTTGGGGGATTTAGTCCCAAAAGCCACTGGCAGGTTGAAAATTATCAATTTGTTTACTCTAAGCTTCATATTTCTGCAGCATCATATAATAGTCTGAATTGGTAAAGCATAAAGAAACTGGAAATGAAAAGAATCCCATTTGTTTCACTGACATATTGAATTAAAACACTGATGGCATTAGATGCCTACAGCACTGATTAAATTTATTCTAGCCATGAAGCAACAGTTTATGATATTCACATGAATAGCATACTTAAATGAAAAGAACATTAATACAATATGATATTAATATACAAATACTCACATTATTCACCTGCCACTGACGTTCTGAATTAAATCAGTAATGGGGTGTATAACTGATTAAATATCTACACAAGAGAATGCAACAGCTGATGATTTACAAAGGCAATGCCAGAGTGATCACATCATTACGTTGCCAAATGCTATCTATCACTTTTACTGAAGTTAACGAAGATAGATTGCATCCCACAGATGAGATGCAGCCTATAAATATTGTCATGCTGATCTTCATCTGACTTTCTCGGGGAACAGACAAGAACAAATCAATAAGTGAAGAACTCAGAATAGGTGCCCTTACTACTGCAACCAGAAAATAAAAATACTAAAGGGCAAAGTTTGAATTACCCAATAGTAGTTGCCACTGATTTTGGTTCTATATATATACACTAGTTCTCCATTTCCCAGATTTTTTACCCCTTATGCTTTTTTTTTATTTATCTAGAAAGTTTACAGTCAAAACTTTTCCAGTTGCACCATTTCAATTACCTTTTTCCTTTAATTTCCTATTTTAAACAACTCCTTTTCTTTAACAGTGTCGTAAAGCAAGAACAACTGTCAACATCATCATTTTTTTTAACACTGAAAAGCCATAAAAGTAATAAAATTGAGCATAAACAGCACTTTGCTATCAGAACATTGGTGACAGCTTTAATGATCAGTGGTGAAACACCTGCTTGATCTCCATTCATTCTCCAGCTCAGCTTTGCATTTCCCTCTCAGGGTTCAGCCTGTGGATTGCTCCAGCGCAGTGGGCACAGGAGGGGATGCTGGTTTCTGTCAGTCTGTCTGTGCAGGACTGTGTGCTAGGGAACAGGTGGTCACTGCTAGATCTGAGCTGAGGCAATGCCTCACGAGCAGAAAGCATCCGAAGAAAAGCGTTTATATTCACATCTCTCACTGAATGCACAACCAGAACTTTAAATAATTCTCACTCTCTACTTTGATGCAACCAGATGCAAACCAGCAATATTCTTATTATCTGAGATATAACTTACTCCTTTATTAAATAAAGGGATTGTTTTAGGGTTAGCAGGATTCATGTAGCAAAGGACTATAACTTACTCCTCTATTAAATAAAGGGATTGTTTTAGGGTCAGCAGGATTAACGTAGCAAAGGACTTGTTTGCTACATCATACACTTTACACTTGTATACATCATACACTTTAGGAAACGCAGGANTATTAAATAAAGGGATTGTTTTAGAGTTAGCAGGATTAATGTAGCAAAGGACTAATGATACATCACATGCTTAAGGAAACGCAGAGAGCTCAAAAATTTAGAAAACCAGTAGTATTTTGTATAACTGTAAACTGGAACCTTCCCAGGACATTTCAAAAAATCATTACTAGTTAGCAAGTGTTGTAATGCCATAACTCCAATGTAGTTAAATGTATCCATATAAAAGAGGTTTTAAAAGCAGGAAGACATCTAGAATGGAAAACTAACCTATACAGATGGAAGTGGTTTCAAGATTGTTAAAAATCTCAACAATTGTCACAGAATATTTTTTTTCCTAATTACAGGAGCTCACACTATCTTTTTATGTATTACATGTGGACTCTAAAAAACCCCCAAAACTATTCACCCTCACCACCTTCAAAACAATACCATGACTATCCTGATAAAACTTCTAATAAATACGTATAATCACACATTTTTATTGATCCTGTTGAAAAAGAGATATTTGAGGCATTAATGACAGAATAGCCTAATAGTATTTGGTAGATCACATTACTCTTTAGAAAAAAATAGAAGAAAATCAAGAGATGTTCCTCTGCATAGCTTTTCCCTGACAATTCACCAAACACAGTTTTACATTTTATGCAACTAAGTCACAGCTGCTGATGGAAAAGTCAGCAAATATGTACATCAATAAAAATTTAAGGGCTATGTTTAAAGTTGCATTAGTCACAAACATTATTAATTCTTCACGAACAATCTCAAGTGCAATAATTAGTCCTGTCATGAATACATTTCAGAGTTTCAGACCAACACACAAACAAAGCATGAAATGTGCAGAAATACAGACATCTAAAACAAACAAACAAAACAATGCTTAATATAACATTAGTAAACTTCATCCACCTGTAACAGCAACTCACAGATTTTCCCCACTAATCTCAGTCCAGTGGAAGGTGTACCAAGGTGATCTTTACTGTCCCTTCCAACCAAACCAGTCTGTGATTGTCTGATTTTCTAATATGCAGCAACATACAGAAACAAATTACATTGACTAACCCAAAACTTTGTTTTCCTCTAACAAGGCTGGCGTTGTAAAAATAAATATTATGTTTTGCTATTTAAATATCCTGGACTTAACAACAGCCTCCCACTCTCCTTCCTTCAAAAAGGGAAAACCCTTGGACCAATATTCCAACACTTACAGTTTCATAATGAATCTGATTCATTTAAGGAATGAAAAGCAGCAATATCCAAGTATTTATTTTTAACAGATTAAAAAAATCTTTCTTGGAGAAGAAAGCTCCAAAACTAAAGGGATTTCACACAATGTACAAAATGTAATGCTCTGTAAGAGAAATGGGAACATAAATGCCTTTTTGACAGTTAAATTGGACCCATTTAGTTAGGAAGAATAGTAGCACACATTGGAACACCTTTAAAAGATTCAGACTGTAAAAAAGCCTTACAATACATCACAGGATCTGACACTTTATGTTAGCAGTGAAAAGATTTTTGTGTTCCATGGGCACTAGTGCCTCAGGTTCAAAACAGGAGTGTTTTCTCACATAACATTTCCCTTTTGTGCTGTGAAAGACACGACTGTGGCAAAATGTCTTAGGACCATTGTTTACACAGGCAGGAGAAAAAAAACAGCTGAGTGTAGCTCATCTTAATGCTTTCCCCTCTTTCTCTCTCTCTTTTGGTTGCTTTGTTTTTGGTTGATTTTTGGTGTTTTTTTTCGTTTTGGTTTTGATTTTGTTTGTTTTTTGTTTTCATTTGTTTGTTTTGCCTTGCCTCCATCTTTTGTCTTTAATTTTTAACTTGTTCATTGGTCTTCTGTCTACTGTTGTACCACAGAACTGAACTGATTTGAACGCTGCACTGTTTTTCTACAGATTCACTGAGGCAGGCTTTGGTTAATGAACATATTAGTTCAAACTTCTACCTATGACATGTAAATGAAAAAGCACTAAGAGCCTAGAAGTGGAAACTTAAGGGTTTTCTATATAAAAACGTTTCTTTTTATAAACATAAGCTTTGAAACAACTTAGATCAACCAAAAAAAACGTTTGTGGAAAATCAGAGGCAAGAACAAATTTTTAAAAAGTGGGAATAAGAATAATTAACCTGATAAAGTTAAGTTACTCAGAAAAATGAGAAAGAAAAAGCCACTGCTGATTGACCAGAGGAGAGTTCAGAGATATGAAAGAATCTCCTCCAAAAAAACCTACACTGCACAAAGAATAAAGGTGTTAGGGCATGGCACATCCTGGACTGGTTTATTGTTGTAGTTGCCATCGTTTCTTCCTGCTGAAGACAGGACCCCACCAGGTACAGGATTCTTGGTGAGTTTTGAATCTGTTTTTAGTGAACTGGAACAAGTTAGATAAAGTTGTTTATATGCCGTAAATCTACTTTCCTTGAGCCGAAAATGTGTTAGCTAATGGGTTGTTTATGAGTTGCAAATCTGTTCAGTGAGGTGAAAATTTGTCAGATAATGGGTTGTTTATGAATTCTAAATCAATATTCAGTGAGTCGGAACTCTGTTAGATAATAGCTTGCGTATGGGTTGTAAATCTGTTTTCAGTGAACTGGAAACATGTTAGATAATGGGTTGTTTCTGGGTAGTAAATCTGTTCTCAGTGAGCTAAAAACATGTTAGATAATGGGTTGCTCGTGAGTTGTAAATCTGTTTTTAGTGAACTGGCAACCTGTTTAACACAGAGGTCTATATGCCTTAAGTGTTTTTCAGTGTGCAGAAACATTCACGGATCTATTAGATTTCAGTGGAATGACTGGTTTCAGGGAGGTAGGAATCCATCAGATCATAGATCCTTTATGAGCAGATTTACATTCAGTGAACTAAAAGCCTGGGACAACAGTATCTTGTATGTAACATGCGCTATTTTCTCTATTAAAGTCAATCACTGAGTAAAGGTTTGCACTATTTGTAGACTTAATGAGGTAGGAAAAGCTTGTAGAATGATACAACCACAGAAGGTATTTCCAATGTGGTTTTGAATGTCTTCTTAATGAAGCAAAATTTACTACAGATGCATTCTAATAATTTTGGAGGAAAAAATAGCAAAATGATGTAAAAAATGTTATTTTTCAGGCCTGAAATTAAATTAATTGTTACTAAAACGTCCCAGCTGGATACCATTCAGTAATTTCCATGTAATCACAGACCTGTAACGTGGAAATGAGAAAAACTTAGAATTTTACATCTTCCAGTGAAAGGAATTAATGCTGTCAACCATCTCACCACTGCTTTTCTCTTTCTAGATGTAGGTTGATCAGATATTTCCATTATATCAAGCAGCCTCGTGAAGTGTCTCTTGTTTACAGTGAGAAAAAAATCACGTGCAGACTGTGGGATGGAAGGCTAGAAAAACACCAGCTGAGAAAGAGTGACTCAGCATAAACTGAGGTGGTTTTAAACACGTGACAAGAGAGCAATAAACATATTTTGGGACGTTATATCCCTTTTTCCTTGCAAAGGAGCATTTCTACAAAATAACACAGAAGTATTTCTACAAAACACCACAGTTCACATATGCATCCCAAGCATGTACAGTGAATGCTTTTGCAAGGATACAAAATTTCATCTGACATTCAATTATTCAGAGTGCTGACTCTGCTAATGAAAAATGAAATCTGGCATATTAAGTTAGAAGTAGAAACACTTCTTAACAATTTTTTAAAACTATAATTCCCAGCTACGCTTTATGGAATGTCTTTAGCTCTTGTAGAGCAACCTATTATGAAGTAATGAGGAATACTTTATTGTTCTTTTAAAAACCAATTTCTAGCTGCATTAGTGCTTCACCAGTATTTATTCCTCCTCTTTGTCTACTTTAAATGCTGAAAATTCCAAAGGCTTTTCATACAATACTTTTAATCTCTTCTCATAACACCAGAGTTAAAATTGTGGTTCCATGTCACCACTGCACGTTTCTGTGAGCTGTGTCTCCGTGCAGCTAAACTCAGCACTGAATTCCTGGGTTTAATGCTTTTGTGGGAATAATGGGAACATCCTGACAATATTCCTTAGTTTATCTTTAACATATCTTAATACAGATATCATAAATTCTGGTAAGATATCCACATATAGGAAAACAAAGGGAAAAAAACCCCAAAAAACTAACATTTAATATATGATCAGTGTGGTTGGGTTTGGAAGAGACCTTAAAAACTCATCTCATTCCACCCCTGCCATGGGCAAGGACACCTTCCACTATCCCAGGCTGCTCCAAGCCCCAGTGTCCAGCCTGGCCTTGGACACTGCCAGGGATCCAGTGGCAGCCACAGCTTCTCTGGGCAACCTGTGCCAGGGCGTCACATCCTCACAGGGAAGAATGTCTTCCTAATATCTCATCTAGATCTACCCCGTTTCAGTTTAAAGGTATTTAAAATGCTCTTCCATGTGTTAGTGCCAACCGTTTTCATAACCACAAACAACTCCACAGAACCCCACTGCAGAGGTAGAATATACAACAACTATCCAATGTCAGTTGGGGAATAATATTAGGTCACTTTGAAGCTGTTTAACTTTTTTCTTTTGTAAAATATATTCCCATTAACATGGACAGCAAAAGGTGACACATCAAACAAATTTCCATTTTTCCTCATCACTCTTTGGTCTTGTTACTAAACTGACCCAAAACAAAGAGCTAAATTTAGGCAATATAGCATAAAACAATAGAAATTCATATGAGATTTATCCACAATCTAAGGAACAAATATTACATGGCACTTCAGACATTTTGGAAAACAATTACTGAAATTTTAGCCTTCAAAAAACCCAGACAGTACTGAAGAAGGACAAGTAAGAGAATAAATAAATTAGGCATTTGCATCAGAAATCTTACTACAGATGAATGGGATTTGTTGCATATTTTAGAACAATTAAAGAGGAACAGAAATGAAAAACAGCAGAAGTTTTTAGAATTAACACTTTTTTCATGCAGACTTATGGATGTTAAGCATTAAGGATATATTCCTCATGTAGTCACATTCAGATTTTCCTTGAATTCAAATTTTACTGTGACAAACCTGACAACTTTCTACATACATCTTACATTAAAGTTATGTCAGACTGTTTTGATAAACATTTTATTGCCAGATACTCAGATTTCATTGAGACCTCAGCTGGAAAATTATGGTTTGCCGTATCCTGAAGACTTTGGTGAAGGTGCTGGCAGCAATTTCTTGATGGTAGAGCCAAGCTACAAGTATTCAAAGTCTAAAAACATCTCATGTTTCATACAATTCCTCCTACTATTGTGGTGAATGAAGGCACAGCAAACATGAGGAGTAAATAAGTATATTACCAAGTAATACCTCTATTAAAACCAAACAATTTTGTGGGTTGGGCCTTTGGAACTTCCTTCTGGTTTTCACTGAGCTCAAGTCCCTTTCTTGGGTTTCACTTCAAGAAGGGTGAATACACTGAACACATTGACTAGGGTCTTAATATTTTATACTGAGAAATGACTACAACAGAGACTTCATCATAACAAACCAGAAAAATAAACAACCCAATACATAAACATTTCCAAGCAACTCAAAATGAGGTTTTGTTTCAACAGTAAAGCTCCTTAATAATCACAGTAATACAAATTAAGCATTGGCATTATCACTTCTGTTTTCTAGCAACATGCTTCAGGCCTCCTAAGCCTGCTTTAACACAAATCATTTAGAAGTGATTAATGTTTAAATGTATCTTACAGGGATAAAATATAAGAACTAATTATGGTAAAATTTCATTGACTTTTTTACTCCATAAAGCAAAGTGATACCCAGCTCTTCATTCAATGAACTTCACTGAAATAAAATACGCATTTTGGGAAAAATTTTTATTTTATTTTTACTTACTTTCAATTAGCACTTTTCTGCCAGCCCAGTTGTCCTTAATAACCTGGATGTTTCCATAGTGGGCGTCACTGAAGAATATACGATTGGTGCCCTTTCCCTTCAGGCTGTAGTCAAAGGCCAGCGCTATCACATTTTTGAAGTACTCCGGGTTTTCATAGGGCCTCACGGGAGAGTTCAAGTTGGTTTCATCTGAAAGGTGTATGCTTTTTAGGATGGTTCTCCCCGAGTAGAGCAGGTAGCCCTCGTGCCTGAGGCAGCTGCTCCCGTCCTGGGCGAGGTACCCGTGAGCGCAGGCGCACGCTCTCCGCGCGCTGCCGCGGTACAGGCACAGCTGGTGGCACCCGCCGTTGTTCTTGGCACAGACGTTGGTGCCTGGGGGGAAAAAACACAACGAAATCTGTCTTTTGTTACCAAAAATATACCTAGCTGACGTAAAGAGAAATGAAATTTTGTGTGGTCTGAGAATTGTCCGCTTAGAAATTATTTGTATTATGTTCACAAGGAGAACGAAGGGTGAAACGGTAAATAATGCAACTTTAACCACAACCTAAAGATTGTTTTGAAGAATGCAATTAATGAGCCGATACAATTAATGTCCTTTTCAATTCACAAGAGCATGTATTTTAATAATAGAAAAAGATAAAATGGGTTATTCTTCCATAACCAGCTGAAGACTTAGAAAAGGTTTCAAGTGCTTTGAGCTTTAATTTTTTTTTAAAACAAACACCTGTAACTAGCAAAAACTCAAATTTAGATACTATCAGAATATAGTACTGCCTTTAGACATTTTCTACAAAATTAAATACATATATATTGACTGGTAAAAACCTCTGTGAATCCAGATCCCTGTTTTCAATGAAGACATATCCTAACATTTTCTTCTGATTTAATTTAAAACCTGACTTCAGAAACTAACTCCCTGACAACTGCACACCATTAAGAAATCATTGTCAAATTAGTAACTACATTTGTTGCAAGCAATATTTAAAATAACAGTAATCGTCAACAATTAGGAGCTATTTGTCTTTTTCTTTTTTATTTTGGACTATACATGAATTACTATTATAGTTAGTTAAGATCATTTAGTTTCTGTTTCTGACAGCACTTCCCATGTAACAACTCAGCTCTTTCAGTATAGTCATTTTCCCATTTCTGAAAGTTTTCCACATAATGAAAGTGAATAAAACATTTTAATAGATTGTTTGCAGGTATAAAACCATAATTATTGGGGAATATGTAGTATCTGAAAGTCTTTTGATTGAATTTTTTAACTGCTACATTTCAAGCTGAAAATCTTTTTAAGAAAAAAAGTCATGGGAAATGAGAGGTAACTTGCTCTTCAAAGCAGAAATATTGAATTTTGTGTTCCTAGGAAAAGTGCCATGAGACATAGTCCTCTGAAGTTATGTAAAACACGTGGAGATTCAGCTATACACAATTTTTTCATTCAGTTTGCTTTAAAGATACTGAAAAAGTTCTATTAGGCTAGAAAAGTTAATATCTGTTTGGAAGGTTGAGAGGTTGAGAAGAGAAAAAGAAAATATATGGAAAAGATCCTCAAGCTTCTTAATTCTGTTGGAAAACTTCAATGCTTCCATAGTTCACCAGCTGTAAATATCTCTAAAAATGGCCAGTTCTGAAGCCAGTGGGGTCAGAGCATGTTCTAGCATACCTTGCAAGTCCTACTGCAGGACTGGCTCATCAGAAAGAGTAAAATGCTTTGGAAAAAAAAA
>VZRM01002345.1:2298200-2330026 GCA_013397955.1 Grantiella picta | reverse complement strand
GCGGTTTTTTTGGGTTTTGTCGTTTTTTTTTTTTTTTTTTGGTTTGGGTTTTTTTTGTTTTTGTTTTGTTTTTGTTTCTTGTTTTGGTTTAAAGTTCTTTTCAGCTTATTTAGGGGGTTGTTTTTTAATAACAGAAGGTCAGGAAAATCTAATTGCATCGGGTTTTTTTTTTAAACACTGTTAACTACTTCTTGTTCAATAAACTTAAAAAAGTATATATATAATAGTGTGATATAGAAAAACATTCCAAAAACATTTTTCACCTGTTTTTTCCCTTTTGTCCTTCTGGCTCACTGACATCCCCTCCCAATGACATTAACCATTTGTACCCTAGTAAAATTTGAAAAATGTATTAAAAAAAATCATTCAGGCATGTTTTTCAAACTAACATCAGTAGATTTTTAGCCTCAGTAACCATTTATTGTATTCCTTATGTGATCAAGTCTACAAATCTGTCAATAAAAATTACACATAAAGAAGCATTGTTTTATCCCACTGTTCTATTTTCCTAATTCTATAATATAAAGCCCTTCCACGCCAGCAGACATTAACAATTTCTAGCCTAGTTTAAAAAAAGTTGGGTTTTGGTGTGGATTTTATTTTTATCAACAAAATACAGTACTCTGAAATTGCATGCAGAATTCCTTAGTAAAATTAATATGCATATATGCTTGCAAATTATTTTTTCTCAAAAATAGTTAAAATATTTAAAGAGTTTTTCTTATTCATAAATATGTTTTCTTTCAAAATGCAGATTTATATAACATGTCATATTTAATGCAGTTATTTAGGAGAGAGGTATGTAGAAGACACAGAATCTTTGAGTATATAGTGCAGTGATTAAAGCTAATTCTGAGTGCTATTAACACCAGAAATATACTTGTATTACAAACTTTATAAAATATGGTGGCAAGTTTTTTTTCCCTTCTTTATTTTAGAATATATTTCTTCAATTTTTTTTTTCTGGATTACCCAGTAGCAGTTTTTTCTGAGGAAATCATCATCATTTTTGGTAGACATCTAACCAATTTTTCTCACTGAAACATGTTTTCCAAGGTCTTGTCAAAACCAGAATTTTAGAAGTAAAAAGACATTTAAAGCAAGATCATTCTTAGTCAGATAGTGGAGAATGAGGTTTAACCATCAGTACCATAAATCACAGGGAGTCTATCATAACTTTTGTCTCTTGAGTTTGCTAAAGTAATTGAATATAAAGGAAATCTGATTATTTACAAGGTCTCTTCCCACAGAAGAAGAAAAAAAAATAAATCAAAAACTCAAATCCAAGTAATTTCAGCAAATAAATATTAGAGACACAGAGGCTGGGAATTTCTAATATGAAAACATTCTGGTTTACTTTCCAGAAATCAGAAACTGCCTGAGATTACTGCTCTGTAAAGCACAGGTCAAGGTCTCTCATCCTAAGAGGTCAAGGTCTCTTAATCCTAAGATTGTTTTTTAAGAAAATCGAAACAAAAACCATCCAACCTGGAATGATAGGAAGTGTTTTTGGGAAGGTTTTCTCTTTAAAACACTTTGAAGAATTTTAGTAGTATTTGTACTATATGTTTTCTTTAGTATATTCACTTTAGTTTAAAAAAAAACTTCAAGAGCAAAAAGTGGAGATAAAATCGATTACTTCATTTTTGGTGTGCTTTAATATACAGAAGAAGTAGCAGGTGATATGAAAACAATCAATAGCATCCTTAAGAACAGCCAACCTTTCTCTCGTGCTCTATTAAAGACTTTCACTTCCTTCAGGTTTATTCCAAGGCCAGTCCTCATGGTCACAGCATCCGTGGCCTCATTCTTGTGGCCTCTTCTAATAGAGCCATTTGCATGTGCTCTGCCAAAAAAGTTGAAGATGTCTCATCAACAATCCTCAACTAATTCACACCGAACAAATGACTGAAGAGCAGTGGAGAGTTCACTTAACGGGAGGTGGAAAACCTGTTCTCATCTACGGCATTGAGGCACCTTTCAGCATCGCAACGCCCTCTCCTTGGAAACTGCACAGCTTTCTGTGACCTTGCTAAGGAATGGCTAATCCTACAAAGGTGAGGCACCTGGCACTGAAATAACGTTTGGAGATTTAAAATACTTATGAAAAATAAATTACCTGTCAGACCAGTAGATGTAAGCTCCGAACACAGCAACTGAAAACATATCCACATTGCTCCCTGACAGCACAATCTCCCGACTCCCTCCACTCTCAAGGTCAATTCTTTCTATCTTGTCGGTACGAGCATCACACCAATACAATTTATTTTCCTAAAGATTAATTTCAAAGGAAACGTCAACAGGCTTGTCCAAGTATTTAATTAAGAGTTATTAAGATTACATCAAGGTGGAACACCAGCTGGCTTTAATGAAACATAACAAATAATGTACATTTTAAGGTATACTGGAAGACAGAGGAACCAACCTCATAATCGATGGAAATCCCATTAGGCCATGCAATCCCCAGGCTCACAAGGACAACCTTCTCTGACCCATCCAAGTGTGCTCTGCCTATGCAAGGGGTCTGTCCCCACTCTGTCCAAAATAAATACCTAGAATGTTGTAGAAATCACCGATTAAAATTGCAAGCAAAATGAGCTATTACTATTAAAAGGGTACTTAAAAAACATAAGGATTGTGTCTCTAAATAATCTTAAGAACTGAAATGTATCAGAATGCTTGTTTAATAGAACACTTTGTTGAGATATTGTTTTCCAATGATACATACAAAGAAATTCTTAAATCTGTATTCTATCAGTCAATATGCAATTCTATTCCTTAAAGAATTTAGCTTTGTGCTTGGAAAAATAAAAGCAAATTTAAAAATAAATTACTGGAACAGAAGCTCTTCTCATAAATAACAAGTGTTGTGATAATAAGAGAGATACCCAACTTAAAAATGTTTTAGATATGAAGCAGTGAGTAGCACTGTGGGAAATGGTAGAGCAAAGGGACCTTATTTGAGAAGAAAAAATTTTTCAAATTCTGCCAGATGCCTCATGGGAACAATTTAAATCTCACTTATCTAATCTCATGTTCCTGCATACTTACTGCCTCAGTTACATCACTAATTTGGGGTAAGATGCTGAGTCAAGCTTCTGCCTTGAAAAACTTCTCCATCTGTTGCTTCAGGTGGAGCAAAATGAGGCCAAGCTGATCTACACAGAGCACTTCCTTTATGAACAGTGACCTATGGAACAGCTTCATGGGAATATGTGTATGTCTACAAATATAAACGTGTATATGTATCTCTGTGTTTAAATATATTACAAACACACAAAAAAACATTCTGAGGAAGAAATCTCATTCTAAGATAATACAATGGAAGTCTAGAATATTGTTAATTGTCTGAAAGAAGGATTTTCATAGCAAATATTCACAGAACACTAAAATTTTGTTTAATATTATGCTGTACACTAAGTGAATAGAACACACAAAACCATTCTCCATTGGCATCCTCTATATGGAATGGATGTGTTGGTCAGTTCTGAAAAATTATAAATATTTGTTGGGCATTAATAAACAGTCCTACCCCTGTGTCTAGTACATCTCTACACCAGTCTGTTGTTAAGTAGCTGTATTTGACTAGATGACTGCAGATATGTGAAATAATGAGAGATAATGCGATAAGGGTGAAAAAAATACAAATCCTATAACTTGCTCATCAAATTCAGCTTCCAAAACAACCCACTTTGGCTCTCATTGTAGAGCTTTCTGTTCTCATAGTTCTTGACATAACAAACAATAATATTTATACCAATGATAAGACTCATACAGACTTGGAAACTGAGCCGCAAAATTAGTTAAATTCAAAATATGTTGAAGAATGTCAAAGTAGGAAGTATCATTCAGCTGGATTTTAACAAGCACTACATAAGGTAAATGCAACTTAACCAGATTATTAATAGCACCTCTAAACAGAACTGGACTTGCTTTCAGGCATCTGGTCAGAGGTCAGACAGACTTCCTTAATACAGGATGTGAACTAAACGTGGACTGCAGAAAAGCAGACATTCAACATATTCAAATTAAACTTTCCTCAAACCACTTACTCTGATAAAAAAAAAAACAAAAGCCATAATTAGAAGGTTAACTGAAGCTAAAATCCTCCAAAGAAAATCATTAATAGCTGCCAAAACACGTTATGTGAATAAGTATACCTGATGAGGGACAAAGACAGCCTTCTGTAGGGCTACACATTCGTAACTTTTTCCTCAGTGACAATAAATAATGTCACCAACCAGCTGAATGCTGCCTGCCTCTCATCTTGGCATAACTGGCAGATTCAATGAGCTCTAATAACTGCTATTTTCTTCTCTATTCTTATAGCTGTCAACTCAAGCTCCCTGAGAAATGCAGAATGTCAAGTCAGGGCAAGGGGAGGGAAGAATACCTTTGAAAGTTTTGCCTTGAAAAGGGGAAGAGATGTAACAATAATGCAAAGGGTAAAAAGGCCTTAATCTTCCCACAATAAGGCAGACCTCTACTTCACTAGAAAAACACTGCTATCCTTCTTCTGGAGGAGCTTTGACTGAAGATATCTCAAGGTATCATTTTGTGGCACAATATTATAAAACAGATGAAGTTTACCTTGCTTCACAGAGGACACTAATTGTTTGACGTGTCTGGTAGAACAGCGTCATCTGTGTGCTGTCATCCTCCTGAAGGGTTCTAAAGCATTCCCCTGCCCTGCCCAGGGACACCTTCCACTAGGCCAGGTTCCTCAAAGGCCTGTCCAGCCTGGCTTTGCACAATTTCAGGGATGGGGATTCCACAAGCAGCTCTGCAGGTGGAAGGGGATGGTACATTCCCTGTTTCTGTGTCCCTGCCCTCAACTATCAGCTGGGTGAATACAGATGTCAGTTTTGCCAACCCTTATTTTCCAGACCACAACCCTCATCTCACATGACTTTCAGCTGTCCTGGGCTGTTTCCCTGGTTGCTGTACTGGGATTTTACACGATCCTGGAGTTTGTAACTACCAAGGACTACACTGTTCTGCCATTCCATCATGAGGTCCTTCAGGAGCTAACGTGGCTTCCTTGGATTTGCTGGGAACTTCAGAACAGATTTGGGCATTCTTCCAAGAAACGTCTAAACTTCTGGTGAAACGGTTTCCTTAGAAAATTAAAACTATTTTGCAGGGAAATGACAGTTTGCCATGAACACAGAGGGCAAGGAGAAAGCTATGTGTGTTAAGAAGAGCAGGTTACCCTTTCTCTGGGTGCACGGCGATGGAGCGCGGCTGGTCCAGCCCCTGCGAGATGACGACGTAGCGGAAGGAGCCGTTCAGCCGCGCGACCTCGATCAGGTTGAAGCCATGATCTGTCCAGTATATGTTACCTAGGAGAAACACCTTGCAGTCACTGCATGAAGGAAAGGCTACTTGAAAAGTGGTTAAGAAGCAGAAACGAACTGCTGTTATTTTTTTTCAATTGCATGGGTCTTGTATTTGTAATTTATAGTCGTATTCAGCCTTTTTAGAGCATGAACTTGTACTGAAACTGCTCATCTACAAAGTGCCATCCCAGATATATAAACAATTTCCACACATTTGCAATACCAGAAACTGGAGCTGAAAGGAAACCAAGTTATTTAGTCTAGGGGCAAAAACGCAAGAGTGTACTCTCAGAAAGATGACAAGTCCTGGAGCAAGCTCACACCTACCTGCTATCCAGTCCACTGCGATGCCTTCGACTCTCCCCAAACCATTTGTGATTATGTCTTCTTTCCAGGTTTGGTCTCGCTTAGCTCTGCTAATTTTGTTGAAACCCATGTCTGTCCAATAGATTGTATCATTTCCTATAAAACACGTGCCAATGATTCTAAGTTAATGCACTTACTTCAGTCCAAGTATCTGCATTAGGAACTGTAAAAATTGCCAGTTATAGCTTTGTTAGTAATTATAATTATATTAATAATAATATAGTAAAATAGTATCAACAATAATAATATAGTGATAGTAATAATAATATAGTAATAATATAGTGATAATAATATGGTATTAATAATTCTATTAATATTGTTTATAGTCTCTAGAGACTATTACTGAACTATACTCATGATACAAGAAAAGCTCTGAGCATCAGCTGTCAGTGATCCGGAAAAAAAAAATATATATACAAGTATGAGGACACTGTAATTTGCGAGAGAACTTGAAATTTTGCTAGGCAGAGATTCAAGAGCACCAGTGAAGAAGCAGGTCAAAAATAGAGAAGACAATTAATTTAACTTCTAACTTGCTAACGAGATTAGTGATATTTGTGTGATGAACTAGTCCAACAGAACTAACAGAAATAGGTCTGATTTTATTACAAAGGCAAATATTAATATATACTTAAGCAAAAAAATTAGATCTCCCAATGCTGAATTCCCAGGCAGAATTTATTTCAAAACAAAAACTGATGGAGTATGACAAAGTAATTGTATGTTTCAAGAAGGCAATGCTTGTGTTTATGTAACATAGGTAACTTAAGCTTTCATTTCTAGACTGCTGGTTTGTAAACTCAACAGGTAACAAAATGAGTCTCAAAGGAAGGCTAGCCAAAGAGCTGATGGATTAAAAATATAGAGACACAGGATTTATGAGAAGAATTTACAATTTTTACAATATATTAAATAAACTATACATTATTTACCTGCATGGAAATCTATGCCCACAGCAAAGGAAGCCCCAGATATGGGCATTAAAGCATCCATTTTATCATTTGGATCAAGAGGAATTCCTCTAATTCCCTCATGAACAGAATACATGAGAAATGATTCAATACCTATGGAAAGATAAAGCAGCCAGTGAGAGCAAAGTAGAAACTTTCTCAATCACCAGGATGTGAGGAGCTAGCACACACTACACATAATTTTCCAATACTGCTCCACAGTTTTTCAGAGTGATAACTCCACCTCTTTGAAAAAAACCCATGAGTTGATATGGTGTATTTCTAATTAAATTACAAATGTGGTCCTATGAAGAGAAGGGAATCATTGTCCATTTATAACACCGCCTTACAGTTAAGGAATTAGCAGGAATGAAAATTAAAACTTAAGATGTTTTGAATTATAAGCAATTTAAGAATATTTTCAGTGCACCTCTGCACCTCTGTGAACATATCCAGCAAGAAGTATTTTTTAAGAACTTGTGGAAAGCAGGACAACAAATTGTCTTGTCTCAGTTATGCACATTTCCTTCACAGACAGGAGAGAGAAATGCACAGTTTTAGTGACCAATTCAGCTGATGCATTTTAAATGCCTACTTTTGTGTTAGATTAATCACACTCCAAATGCACCTATTTCTGTTAAGTAGGAATAAATTCTACAGTGGAGAGGTCTTCTTACATAGTAATTCTCAGGAATTACTTAGTCCTAATCAATAGTCATAAATAATATTAAATTTATAAAACTAGATGGCACCTTGACCATAAGGCTGTTATTTATTCAGGCAAAGAGTAAGACTTTGGCTATAAGCTATGCTCTGACTTTTGCCAGCTTTAATAAAAAAAGATTTAAGGAAAAAATTAGTTTTGTTTTGCATTAGGAGCAATACAATAGGATGAGAGACCAAACCATTCAGGTACTCGTAGCCTATAATTTATTTTAAAGATAAGGAATATGACCTTGAACAAATATTTACTGCTGTTAATGATGGTTCAGATGGTCTGATTTCTGCCTACATTAAAAAAATATGTATATATATTCCTCAGAAAATTAATTCTGTCCTAACCACAGTAGACATTTCTGTGTTTCTGCTTCGATCAAGCATATTAAATATCACTATTTAAAATTACTAAAGTTTATTCTTACTCATTGCAGTGTGCCCCTAGAACCTAAGTTGGTTAAAATAAACACTGAAAGCCACTTTACCTTTGCAGGCCATGCGGTTTTTCTGCAGGTTGTAGCCTACTGTGCACACACAAGTTCTGGTGGTTTCTGATGTTGGCAAACAAAGCTGGGAGCATCCCCCGTTGTTTAACTGGCAGGAATTGCTGCCTGTGGTACGATGGGAGAAGAGACAAGAGAAAGCAAAACCTGAGCAGTGCAGTCCTGGATAAAATTGAGCGTTGTCATCAATACATCAAGAAATTCAAATTTTTTTCAGCTCACTTCTTCGAAAAATTGAGATATGCATATAGACTATAAAAAGTTTCATTTTCTGAAAATCTGCCTATTTTAAAGTAAAAGCATATGAAAAACTTGAAAATTCTAGGTTGAGTTAATGATGAAATCTCACTGACAGAAGTGTATCTCACTGACATGAGTGTATCTTATTCCAGACCACAAGTCATTGATTATATTATATTCATTCATTAGCTGTCATATTAACGTTGTTATCTTCATGAACCAGCCTTTTTTTACTATATTTAAGACACATCCCAAAGTGATCTCACAAATCCATGCTCCTAACTACTTAATTATTACAATATTTACTTTTAAGTAGTAGATGAACATATTGTAATAAGATTTTTAATAAACATTATACACAGTAAACTAAACATATTTCAGAAATTCAAAGAGTCACGAAGAAACATTTAAATCCGCTAAGATATTCAAGGAATTAGTTGATTACAAGTTACCGAGCCTCCAAAAATCAGAGCACTACTTGTCGCATTTATTTCTGCACTCCTATTTTTGAAGTAGAAAGCATTAATTCACCTATAATCATAGAAATTGTCTAATGATGCAGCAGACACCAGATATTGTTGAAGTCTAGGCGTTCAGAAGGAGATCTTATGTCTCCATGGTAGGGAGCTAAAGCATTTTAAAATGATAAAAACTTTACTGAATGCCTAAATTTGTGTCACTTTCTGTTCCACTACACTGAAAACTGAGGGCAAGGCTGGCAAAGCCCCTTTGGTGCTTCCTAGATTAGGTAAAATGGCAAAGAGTACCCAGAAATCCTCCATATGGAACTGAATTAACGTGCTCCATACAGAAACTGCTTACTGCAGAAACCATCCTGTGTTTTTTGGAAGCTTCTCCACAAAATCACAGAATGGTCTGGGTTGGAAGAGACTTCAAAGATCATCCAGGCCACCCTCTGCTATGGGCAAGGGCATCTCTCACTATCCCAGCTTTCTCCAAGCTCCACCCAACCTGCCCTTGGACATGGCCAGGGATGAGGAGTTCACCATGAAATGAAATCATTTGTTTCCCAACCTCATCACTTTTCAACTGGAATCTGAATTAAATTCTTTCCAAGGAAATTCACAAATGTTTTCATCACCAATCTCCAAATTCATAAGACTCTGTGCATGACCCCAGATTACACCTTTTTTAATATTCTCTTAGCTCCCACTGTGCCAACTAAGTTTTGGTGGCATTAGCAATATTCCCCCATTTTTCTGCTGCCTCGATTTTGATTTATACTACGGTCACTTCTGTCAACTTAGATGAATTAAACTGTGTTTTTAAAATAGATAATGAAGAATAATAATGAATTCTCTCATAATACCTCACCTGAAGTTTCAACAGCTTGACATGAAGTTCATGTGCTAAGTCTTTTTTTTTTCCTAAAAATTTTAAACTCTCTAAAAGAACTTCACTTTAGTGTAAATATCTAGTAAATTGAAATCTATCAGGCAGATATGATTAATTATCCTATTATATTCACTAATTTATTAAAAATAATTTTTTAGCAAAATAGATTTTATCGGTGAATTACAATAAAATACATGTTTTTTTTCTTCACATTTGGGGAATAACATGAGAAAAAATACTATGCACTCTAAAGGTTGGGTTAACATACTTAAAACGTGCCTTACCTTGCTGTGCTGCTTTGTCATACACTTTCATATGAACAACACCTGCCGTTTTGTTTCTCAATACAGTTGGGTTTCTTCCATCTTTTTTATTACAGGTGCCAATCTGAGCCAAGTTCTGGTCTGCCCACCAAAGCTTTTTATCTGTAAAATTTCCAAGTTTTAAAAATTTAGAGGATCACTATCCTCTGTATGGTTGAAGCCTAAGGTGGGAAAAGGCTTTTGAGGTTAATTCTCAGATCAGTTTTAAAGCAAATTGCTTAAAGGTTATAGAGAAAATCTGAAGAAATTGTGTTATTAAGATTCTGCAGACATGAAAAGAGTTTTCACCAGTTTCACTTCTGCTGTGACAACTGCTGATTAAGGCTACCTCCATTAAAAAATTGCCTCATTTTACATATATTTATGAAAATTCTACTGTTACTAGGGAAGAAATTAATTTTCACAGGTGAACAAAACTGCTTGTAATGCTAAACCATATCTTTCATTTAAAAAAATTACAATCAGTAACTAAGAAATCATGAAAAAATGAAAAGCAGACACTGCCTCCCAACAAAAGTAAAAAAATTAAACCAAAAAACCCCACCAATCTAATATACAAACCAAAACACCTAAAAAACCAACAAATTCTGAAATACAGACATCTTGAGGTCAAACCTCTCATGACTACCTGCAAAAGAACTTGCCAGTTATGTCCTAAAAGCAAAAAAAATAAATGTTTTGATTCTTCAGAAGCTGCCAGGTGACCAACATACAGCACCACAGTCTCAAACAAACAAACAAAAAAAACCAAACCAACCAACAAAAATTAAAAAAAAAAGCCCACCACCAATTACACAGCTATTTTTGACCATAGTTCTAAACAAAATTTGGACTATTTCTCTTTGCATTACTGATATATTATCAGTAGATAGCCCATCTATGATCTCTAGTATTCAGGATGAACTAATTATTTCTATATTAATTTTAAAATATAGTGGATAATTTTACACAAAAAACCACTTTAGCATAAAGACAACTTGCTTTCACACACAAGGGAAGAACAAATGCTATTCTGGACCTTTAAACATCAAACTGAAGTGATTTATTTGTTTGATTATGCTAACAAGAGTGTTGCTCGATCGCCAATTGCAATCTTGCTGCTGAAACTGGGTGATAATATATATTAAAATTGTTGTATTTATCCATTCTGTTGGGTAATTAGCATTAAGCACAGCAACATATTGGGAAACAGCAATTCCAAATGCCAAAAATTGCTACCCTAGCATTGTGGACAGTCCTTTGGAGATTTCAAGTAGTTCTCTGAATGCAAATTTGGATGGGCCATTAGTTTTCATTAATGGTGGTTTGAGTATTTATGGAAGACAACTATGTACTGCACTTGGAACCGGGCAGATTGCCTAGATATATTTCATATATTAACGCTAATGTAATGAATGGTGTTACGGCAATTAGAAGACTGATGACGTGGAAAATTAAGGTGTGTGTGTTTGAAGTTTCCTGGTCTGAGCAGCCCCTTTCACTTTGCAAATGGATCCAGCAAAGTCACAGCTCCTCACTGTTTGAGTCAGCAGGAAAGCATTCCGGTGTTATTTTTGAGACTTTAGTTAGGATGAAACAAAAATCAAATAACCAATATATCATCTAACCGCATGATGAAAGTAAATGGGCGCATGAATATATTTTGGCAATATTAACCTACATTTTCTGTCTGAAATGAAATACTGTAATTGTTAGTTTCTGTTTCGATTGCTTGATAATACAACTTGATGGCTATATTTATATACAGTTTTTGTTCAAAAGACAATCTTCTAATATCTGCATGGCCATTGAAAAGCTATTATGTATATCTGATTTTGTTGTATTGCTGATTGAATTTTTTTTAATATGAATTTCAACAGAGATAACACTTACACACAAAATCATTCACTACATGAAGTAACTCTATTTTATACTAAAAAAAAGACCAAATGCACAACAAATTACATCCTCATTATACAATCGACATTATATTCCTATTTTGTAGAGACATGATCTGAATTTTGTGGTTTTGTGTAAATTGTATTTCTGTGAGGACTGGTTCAATCAAATGCCAATCAAATGCCTCCACCAAAACTGCTGACAGAAACCTTCAGCATCATTTTCTTCTCAGCCACAGACTTACGGTAACTAATCAATACTCTTCTAGCAATGCTCAGTTTCTCATCCAGAGCCATATATCATTCAAGAAAGAACACTCCAGTTTGGAAACACATCAGATATTGCTGTGAGCTCCTTTGCAATTCAGATCGTGTGAAATTACGACTGCTCACCAACCCAGAATCACAGTTCTCACCACAAAGGTAAATTTCCAACCAGTTTCATTTGGAGTCAAGGAAACATTTTCAGTAAGTAACTTGGAAGGCAGGAGATGAGACTTTATGCAGAATTCCAAATGCATCTCTATCATTTTATCCTACTCGAGATGCTGGCTACCAGGAAAACTGCTTAAATCGGATTTGAATGGTAGAGTCAACTCAAACCTTAAGACAAGTATAGAAAGTATTTTCTCATTGATGACAGGAGTTTTGCCGTACCATATAAAAAATTCAGAGATTCTCTCGCATGGAATACCGTGAATCTCAGAACAGTGGACATATTTGGTATCAACTGGTAAATGGTGTCAGCGGCAGGTGTTGAAAATTATGCAGGGCATAGGGTGCTGTGAACCAGACAAACTTCTAAAAGACAAAAATAAAGTTCACAGGTCTTTGAAGGAAATAAAATGCAAAGTTATCATACTAACAGAGGAAAATTACTGTTGACCAAATGCAAGACAATAAACAATTGGATGGTAGTAGACAAAGCCTTCATGTGGTTTTGACTGATAGATTAATTAAAAATGGCTGATGTTGCATACACTGACATCTCACAGAGTGAATATGTATTTGAAGAAAAAGTGGTAAGAGCAGAAAAGCAAATACGACTTCACAGATTTACAGTACTTCTTTGTAATATGGAATGGCAACAGCAAAAATATGGTTTTGTATGTTTAAAGGCATGGAAAGATAGCAATTTTGTATATATTCAAATGCTTGACTTTCAAATGGAATATAATTTTCATCCCATCTATATCATGCTCAAAAGATTTAGCAAAAGCAGGCACCACAAGACTAGGAATTTTGCTCAGCATATTGAAAAAGAAAAATGACTGACACTGCTGAGTAGAAAACCAATAAATGAGAGAACCAAAACACAGAAAGATGTGAATTATATATTGTTTCCATTTCCCTCAAGGATAAAGCTGACAGTTACTTCGGCACCAACTTGTTTGCTAACATTATTTTTTATGTCTTATTACCTTCTCTAAGCTCCCACTAAAGAATGCAATAGTAGGAAAATGTTAAACAGAGCCTGGGAAGGACTAAACAACAGCAAACATCTGAAACAGAAGTGGAAACTTGCAAATGGTTTCCAACAGCTACACTGCAGTGCTAAAACAGAGGAACTGAAAGCAATAAAAACAATGGGGAGATTGAGGGGTTGTGTTACAGGAGAATCTTCATGGCTGGTGAAGCTCTGAATCACTCCATAAGTTATATTCTGAAGGAAACCAAAACTTTACTGACTCCACTAGCAGAACCTATTGAGTTCACATCACAGAACACAACCAAGCAGTGCCTAACTGCTTCTCCTTTCCACTTTTGAGACTATCAGAATGAAAGATCAAGAAACTCAACATATCAGAAGAGCAGAGATTATTAACAAGGCGAACAAAAGAAGTCTTGGTTGGGCCAAGCCTCTCCCAGTCATCACTTTTTTTATCATTCTGAAAAATCTTCTGGAATGTGAACTATAAAATACAGCAAAAGCCACTGGAAACTGCCAGATCTGTGAGTTTTCTTTGCAAAAAGCTGTCCAGACAAGGGATGGAAGGCATTAGCTCTTGATAGACCATGGGATTCTCCTTGGGAGTCTCTGTGAGCTCACGTTTTCTGAGAAGGACACTGATGGCTGGGGAAGATGCCTCACAAACAGCTAATAATATTTTCAGATGCAACAACTGAGGTGCGAGAAGAGACATCACTTGTATAGTAAATTTATTAAAAATTCAGCAATTTTTCTGAAAATTCTTTCTCCTTCAGTGCAGCTACTCCCCTGGCTGGGCAGAGGGGCATGGTTCACCAAAGCTATCTCAGCTAACATCACCCATCCCACCAATCCATTGAGGTTCCTTCCACTGTTTCCTAGATTTAGCTCTTCGATCCAATAAAGTTTCTGATGATCAACAAGTGACCAACTGTACGACCAGGTGACACAGCTGTACTGAGGGAGTCACAAAACACTGAACTCTCTCCTCTTCCTGCCTCAGCAGAAAAGTAACGCAACAATATGGCAAGATCATCTGCAAACAAAAAAAATTTAAACTGTCCAAAATACTGCTTTTAGCTGAGCAGACACTAAAGAAAAAAGACAGAAAAATGCAAAAGAAAGCTGAAGATTACAGGACTCTCCAGCACTGAGTGCAACTTAAACCCTACAAAACAGTTAAAGGTTTGGGCACAGGTATACTCTCTCTCTTATTTTCACTCACTGATGAATCCAAATGGTAAAAAAAAAGATAGCTTACTATATTCACAGTGGAGAAATATTCCATTCATGTTGCTTTATTGTGTTTACTGTGTTTTTAGATAAAAGGAGTCAAGAAAATTTAGGAAATTGAGCAAAAATGATGCAATAAACATTGTAATTCCTGTGATTCACCTGCTAAAACCTACTAAACTTGTAGGCAAACAGATCAGCAGGGGTAATAAATTTTCACCCACTGTGGTGTGTAAATCTTACATTAGAATAAAAAAGTCGTTTTTCTTTACTTATATATTATTAGTTATGACCATTTATCAATTAGAGATCTCTTATCTAGCTTCATATGGCATTGGATTTTCTGTTCTGATCCACTTTACATGCACAAAAGGCTGCTTACAAGAAGCTGATATACAGCCAATCCTTCTTTAGGAAAACAAACGGCATTTATTTTCCTAAAAAAACCACAGTATGTTCTGTATTCAGAAATGAATACAGAAACTTTTCATGTTTTTCAATCAGCATATACAATATTACTGATAAAACTGTGCTTGAGCTTTTCTCCAGCAGATTTATATAGGGAACCTCCCTGCAATGTCGAGCTGCAGTTTAGTGCAAACATAGCTCCAAAACAGAGACAAAACCCCAAAGTAAAACAAACAGAAATCCCCAAATGCTTTGTAAGTTTTGTTCACCATTTTTGAGTAAGAAGAATTGCCATCACCCATAAAAGCAAAGCATTCCAAACTATGAGTATTAGAGGCACATATGGTTAAAAACTACACAGCAGAAATTCTCCCATCTCCAGATGTGGAAAAACTCAACTGCTTTCACACACTCTTCTATACATGACAGTTATAAACTCTTTATTCCCTGTCCCAGATGGATCATCACTGCTGTAGCTTCTGTGAATCACAGATGAAGACTTGACACCACCACCAACTCAGGGAAACCATGAACAAACACTCTTTACATCTCCTATTAAAGACTTGCAACAGCTCCCCAGAGTAAAGGTCATTTATTCAATCTATTTCTAGTCACAATCCAATCAATGAAAGACAATTTGTCCAAATTAACATTCATGACTTCTCCTGACACCAAACCTGCTTGTGTTTATGAATGCACATATAAAAGCATCCTGTCTCCGGCAGACACTGACAGCATTTAGAGTTCAGTACTGGCCAAATGTGCATATAATAAATCTAATTTAGTAATTACCGCTTTAAATATGACAATTTACCTCATGTGCATAAAAATAATTGAATGTTATTTAATTTTCACAAGCACACCATCTATGTGGACATGATTATTATATAATTAATCAATCAAACAAAATACTGCATAAAATGACTGGCAGTTGATAAGTCACTTATCCCAACGAAAGCCTGTTTATCAGCTGAACTTTTTATTTTTAATATCCAAGATACATATAAGTAATTTTTAAGTGAACCAGAAGAGGGATCAGTAAATTGTAGGAAACATGGAAAGCTCTAAAGTAATCGTTCAAATAACAGAAATGTAAACATAAACTCTGAGTCAGACTGGAATTTCTTACTACACTCTGTCCAAGCTACAGCAAGGGACAAGAGCTGAAGGTGCATATGAGAACTGAATTTTTGATAGATGTTTTTGAACATTCTAAACATTTCTCATTTGGAAAGTGTGACAAACTGAGTATTTTCTGTCAACCAATTTACTACACATAGCAGTCATCTGAAAATCCAAATCCTCAATCACCAATTCATAACCCAAAGAAGTTTTCACAAAGTGCCAGCCAATCCAGCAAACTAGGAATATTCTGAACTAAGAGAGTAAGAAGAATTGAGCAGAGAGGAAACAAGTCATAGATAATTCTGTGTAATAAAGAGCATAACACAGCTCCTTCTACTTTCAATTATGACTATGGTAAATATAAGCCATCAATTTTTTACCTTCATCCCATATATATATATCTGCAAGGCTATATTTAGAAATGTGATAGAGATTGCAAACTGTTCAATGAAATATAAAGAACTTCTTTCACAGACAACCCAGACTCACTCGTGAATTTACTGTATGTATTATTTACACAAAAAAAAATAGCTTCCCGAAGCTTTTTATATTTCATTACAAATTAGCTTTGAATAATTAAAAATAAAAAAAATCACTGGACTTACCCATAATGGTTAAAGCTGTGGCTTTTGTTAAGTCTTCTTTCATTGATTCAATTATTTCAAGATTACCACCATCCAAATTGCATCTATTTATGGTTCCATTTCCTGAACTGATCCAGTAAAGCTTGTTCTCCCCATAATCTATTGATAAACCTGTAATTAATGCATACAACTTTAACTGTGGCTTTACTAGAGGTTATACATTTATTGTTAAGCTGTCTTCATAATGAAAGTGCACTTAAGAAATATATACACATCCAATTATGTTATCTGTTCACTCACCTACTCGCACTTTAAAAAAAAAAAATTGAGAAAACCAAACTTGGTTTTCATTTACAATGAAAAAAATCATGCTTTTAGAAGGATTTGTGCCTTTTATTTCTTCCAGCATCTATAGAAATCAGTGACTGACTGATGAAAGAGCGTTCTCTGGCAATGAAGAATTACTTGAATAAGCTGAGGTGTTAAACAAGGTCATTATTAACTTGTAAATGCAAACCAGAAGCCATCATTTATATTCCAAAATTATGAATACACAGAGAATTAGTAAACAAGGTACTTTTTGTGATTCAGAGGTATAAAAAAATTTGTTCTCTCCCTGCATGCACAGCCCTCTGCCTAGGATGCTGGAATACCAAAATCTAATCCAAACTCTTAATAAATTTATAGTATTACTTTTCATTTTGCTTCATAGTGAACTGACCTCATAATCAGTTCTTTGGAGTTACAAGCAAGAGAACTGTCAAAATAAAGACACTTGTAAAATAACCTACTAAAGGAACAAAATATAGAGTTTTCTGAAAGTAAGAGCAAAGAACTAGGAGATAATGTATTTCAGACTTCTCTAATCCTTTAAAAATGTTCAAGAAGTGGTAGCAGGAGATTTTCCACAGCAAAATACTCTTGGCATGGTAACAATACATGCCATAACAATTTGCTTTGGTGCTCCAGCTTTCCCAGAACTCATTTTAAGTATCCAGCAGCAAGTTGCCAAAAAATACTGTATTTCACTGCATAGGTCAACCTCTAGACATTGTGCTGCAGTCTTTTTCTTCCTGTAAACTACTTCCCTGTGGAAAGCTATTTTGGAAACCCTGACAGGAGCGAGCAGTGCCATGAGCTGCAGCTTTTACAGCTGCCATCGTGTCACTACTTCTTAACGCACATTTGACACGCCAGGCCAAAAGGTGTCTGCTTTCTGAGCTTCTGAAAAACAGCTTTCCAGCCCTTTTACAGGTGCTGGCATTTCCTCCCTCCCTCTCTGCAGGTGTTTCACCCAGGAGGAAACACCTCTGGAGAGAGGATGAGCATAGGGAGCAGCGCCTTCAGGAGAGACTCGACTCGCAGCGTCTTTGCACGAGCGTTTTCATGTTCGTACAGCCAGCACTGCTCTGAGCACAGAGCGCCAGCATCCTGGAGATCAGCTCAGCCCAGCACAGGGAGCTGCCCTGGGAAGGGCAGTGTGGGTTCAAAGGGAACACACCAGCAGGAAGGTTTCCCTGCCCTGGGATGGACAGCGTTTGGGATTCGCCGCACCTCCCGAGCGGGAGCGGCTGCCCAAGGATTGCACCTGGAGGGGATCTGTTCATGGGGTTGCTGCCATACAATCACAATTATATAATATAATATACAATTACATAGCAATTCCAGTCCTATCTTGTCAGGGTTTGAATTCAGATATTCAGCTGGTGTTTCTACACGCCAATTACACAGCAGTAGCTGACATGAAAAACACTCCTATCTCCTCCTACACAACTCTACCACATTATCCTTCCCCAAATAGTTTCCACTTATTACCAACCTTTGTGAAAACACATTCTTTCTAATGTAGGCAGAGCATATTTATTTAGATTTTTTTTCAGGAATTGTCCTTTTTTACTCATGAAAACAAGTGGTTTATTAGCCACAAGCGTCACAGGTACTCATGATGCATTCTAGTGTGGGTGACTGGCTGAAACATTACAACCTACCTGCTAAAGTGAATCTGAACATGAGGACTGTACAATATCTGTCTCAGGGATTTCCAATGAGCCAATGATTTGCCCAACAAAGTACAAAATTAAGCATTAATTCTGAATTCCTAAGAACACAGTGGCATGGTACTCCACTAACCAGTTCTTTTATCAGCCAATATGTGGGTTAGCATTGGAACCTTTGAGAACTACAGAATGGACCAATTAAAATAAAAGACACCATCTGTCCTCCTGAGAGTAACAGTTCTCAAAATTTCCAAATGTCATCTGCTTTTGGTGATAATAGAAAATATATATTGTAATTCAAAAATAGTCTCCTCCTTTTAATAGAACTCAAACAGGAAAAACCCTTCTAAAGAGCCAGAAAGTAGCATTCTTAAAACTTTATTTAATATTACATTTCTAACTGACAAAACTGTCTTCCTCCATAAGTGAAACTCTAGCTCATGCAGTGCTAATTTTGTGTGTTTGGAGGAGTTCTCAGGTAGATTGTTGAAAAAGACAAATATCTGGCTCAATAAACTTGCATAACCTGGTAATTGATGGGGTGTTTAGCTTTTTTGACACATGATTTCAGAATTTGAAAAATGAGGGAGTTTTCCAATCTGTGACCTGAAGTTCAGTGGTTTCACTGCCACCCAGAGCGAAATCCATACAGAAACCCTAAGCACTGCAGTGTAAGACCTTGTGATCTGTGATTACAAGATATTCAGTGGAAAATGCTGCACAGCACCATACTTCTTAGTATTGTTCTAATGTTCTTAAAAGTGCTCATTCTTCACCTTAACATTAGTGGGTTTACCACTCTTTTTTCTCCAGATAAAAAGGTAATTGCCTCTTCAAGGGGATAGACAGATAATCATATCAATTGTAAAACAGTTATCAAGTAATTACTACAAAATTCATTGAATTTAGGGCGTAAAATGCATGTCATGTTGCTCTTATGTCACATTTATTGAATTCTTTAATTCATTTTCACTTCTGCTTGCTTAATGTGTTCATTTATAAAAAAAAATAAATGCTTTAGAATGGAATCACTTTATTAATGGGCCATTAATAACGCATCAACAGATGACTCAACCACTTTAGCTCTCTAAAAACTGAAATTATCTATCGAGAGAGATTTGAACAAAAACAAAAATACCTGCAGAAAGAGCTTTTTTTTTTAAAGTGCCATAATTTATTGTCAACTATACGAATTTCCAAATTCTAAAACTGAGGCTAAGTCATGACATGAAACGTGTGCTTCAACCGTTGCCTTTTTCTCTGTGTGAAAAGTTAAGGGCCAATTTAATCTTTTGATCATTCAGCTGAGATTCTGGGGACGAAGGATCTACATCTGCAGTCAAAGCATCCTCTCACATATATCCACAGCTTATTAAAGCCTTGATCTCCACATTTTTTTAACCATGATATAAAGATTGAGAAATACTGATGGGTTCTCCTTCAGTCTACTGTAATCCTAGAAGTTAATAGTAGTCCACTAAGGCTACAGTAGACTTCAGTTAGAATGGGCCAAAAATGTATTAAATTGTGAAACACAGAAGGACCATATGAGTGTTGTTCATGTCGTTATGCTTGTTCTTATTGCTGTTCTACTGAAGATGAAAAATATCATTGTAAACTTAAATATCAGTTCAAGATAATGTCGGAAAAATAAATCACTACCAGTTAAAAAAAGAAACGGGAAAAGAGGTATTTACCAACAGGATCTTTTTGATTCTGAAAGAGTATTTTGCTGTTGCTGCCATCCATGTTTGCCATGTTGATTGTGTTACCATCAGTCCAGTACAGCTTACTGAAAAAGAGAATTAACATATTTACAATGTTGCTTTATGTACATGGTATTTTTAATGAGTCAGCAGTGAAAACATCCATCAGTTTAGGAGACAAAACGCACAACTAGTGATTAGATGATTTAATCAGCAGCTTTCTAAGGAAAAGAAGTATTCAGTTAAGATATTTTCAGTGGAATTTTTCAAATTCATGCTTTTTACTTTAAGTTTGAAAGAAAACAGAATGGCCAAACATGAAATATGAATGAAGAACCATCTCCTGATAAACTTTACTGCAGTTTATTTTTTTCAATCAGGGACACCTTACCCTTTTACTGGGTGAACAGCAAGACATTGGGGTTTATCGATTCCATGGATGATTGAGGTTTTCAAGGAACCGTCTAAATGTGCCACGTTAATTTGTGTTTCATCAAATTCTGAGCTAATCCAATATAAGTTACGAGATATCCAATCCACTGCAAGACCTCTGATACTCTGAGTATCTGCAAAAAGGGAAAGCAGTTATTTTGATTTTCTTTCTGGATTATTGTCAGTCTTAGGGAAAAAAATAATACTTTATTCTACAGTTTGTTAACGTTACCATGCAACATTTGAGTCAGATGTATTTATTAACTAGTTGCCAAGAATTAATAATTTTTATTTATCTTCCTGGGCTTGATACACTTAAAATAGGAACATGAAAATCACACTAAATATTCACAGCATAAAACCTATTGTCCAAAAATAACAGTCAGAGATGCTGAACTTCTGTATTGTATTCTTCTACTTCAGAAAGCATTTATTGCCCAGTGGCTTTCTAAAACAATGCTCTGCTGAAATTTAAAAGCCTCCTTTCTACTTCAGCACCAGGAAGGCTCAGTACAGAGGATCTGAATTAAACCATTGGTCTATAGCATAGTTCTGTGGCTCATAAGTAGCTACGTCACTGAAGCAATTTTTTAGTTTTATTTTTGAACACTTTGAAGACTCTAAGTTAGTCCCCTGCCTTCCTGGATATGGCAGAAAACACTGTCAGCCAATGGGAAGCAGTGAATGAATTCTTTATTTCGCTTTGCTGGTGCACATAGCTTTTACTTTTCCTAGTAAATTGTTTTTATCAAAACCCATGACTTTTCTCACTTTTACCCTTTTGATTCTCTTCCTCATCCCAAAGTGGGGAGTGAATGAGCAGCTGTGGGGGGCTGAGGGTTAGCCTCAGCACCATTATTACCTGAGGTAACAAACAGGAGCATGGTATGATTGATTTGGTAACTTTAGAGAGTCTCTGTATGTGATGGAGTTCCTCAGCAAGATATTGCAAGAAATGCCAATCGGTGTTAATTTCAGCCTGAAATCCTGGCTGTAAAGTCCCTGCTCCATCCCTAGAGACCAACAAGTCCCGCTGCCTCAAGACAGAACTGGTTCATATTGGCTGCCCTCTCTGTGGAGAAGGAAACAGCCCAAGGGAGATTTAACCATTTCATTACAGTTCATGGTTTGCACACATCTTCTGTCAACTGAACATGGTAATTCCCCTGACAGAATTACTGTCCTTGGCAAACCCACATGGATGTGGCTGCAGACTGGTTTGCATGTCTGTAAGGCTGAGCAGTGATTGCGCATTAGGAAGTTTGCCAGCTTCACAGAATGCAGCAAAGGACACCAAATACATAGTCCTTGACCCATTTTAAATTGATCCCCTGCCCTTCTGGGTTTTTTTGGTTGGAGAAACTAGAAAATAAGCATTTCATACTCCTAAAGAGATTAAAGTACGACTTGGCATCTTTGTGATACTGGCATAAGACTTCACACAGTGAGAATCTCCCCAGTACGTGCTTACAAAGCTTCTTATGTTCTTATAAGAAGCATAAAAATATAACTGTGAGCAAATGAGATAGTTTACACATAATAAATAGTCTTTACAATGTTTTGATGTGCCAGAACATTGTAATTTTCTCAAACTTTTAAGTTACATCTGGAACAAAAAAACCCAAAAAACAAAACCAAACAAACACAAAAAACTCCACCACAGAAATTAGCATAATAAAAGGAATATGAAAGAATGTTGATAAACACACATGGTATATGTCTTTTGGTTTCATTAAGTTCCCTGACAAGTTCAGTGATTTTTCTATAATAAACAGTATCTTTATTCTACTACTATTTGAAAAAAGTAAGAAACAAGTCCCTCTGTTGGGCACATGAATACCTGATATAAAGATCTCTAGGAGGCATTCTAAACCTTGTTCTCATTATTGGGACTGAAAACCATATTTAATTGTTAATAAAGTTGTCTCTGAGATAGCAGGGAAAAAAAAAAAGGTAGGCACACAAAATAAATGAACTCAACAATATACACAGCTTAATGGGGATATGGCCATATCTGTCCAAACATTTCCCAAAATGTGCTAACACAAAACTAATTTCTTCTGAAGTTACACAAGGGGCAGACCTTTAATTAGTTATTTTCTCAAGTCCCCAGATAATCAATATGGTTTATTTGTTCTCCAAGTCAGAAAAGGTCTGATCTTACACAAATGAGCTTTTTCTTTTTTTCCCCATCAAACATTCATTTAACAGCTGGGGAACCAGAGTTGGCAAAATCTGCTTTTGCAGTCAGTTTTTCCTATTTTCAAGCAGGTATGTACATTGCAAAGTAGAAGAACCACATGTGCTGCCAAGAGAAGAACTGACCGAGGCTGGAAACAAAAAACAAATGTTACCAAGGACAACAAATGGTTTTCACTTCAATACCAGAGATATGAGATAGGGTTGGAGCAATAAGATATAGACTTTATATTCGTTAAGTTTCTGTACTTATGCACATATTACGTACAGAAAAAAACAGAAACCACAACACAATCACCAAAATTACAAAGCTGCCATGTTGTGTGTTTCACCAATGGTGCCAAAGCTGAAAGATCTACATGGACTGGAAAGTCAAAAATGACCATGAGAGGGGTAATTTCTCTCCTTGGTCAACACAGGCTGCTAAAGGACATAGGAAACTCTCCAATGCAAAGCTGTGTCAGGATACTGTGCTTCTCCTGCTTTTTATCTTCATTCTTTCTTCCTTCCCCTGAGGACATTAGTTTCCTTTTCTTACTACACACTTCAATCTTGTATAAAATCAATGTGAAATTACATCCCAATTTGTTTACATAAAATTGAATTATGAATCAATGAAATGAACTGGAATCCTACAGAGAATTCTGCTTGTTTATTATTTAGATCAATTATCCAATACCAGTGCAACGTACACACATCAGAACTTGCACACTCATATTTTAGCATGGTCACAACACACATTTACCTAGGATGAATTATTTTTACTTCAATGCTATGCTATTTACCTCTTGAAATAATGGTTTCTAGGCCAGTCCCGTTGATGAAGGCACGTTTGATGGTCTGTGTTTTCACATCAGTCCAGTATAAACGTTCCTCAACAGCATCAAAATCTATGACTGTCACATCATCAATGTCAGGAACCGTGAAGGCTGTGATGAAGTTGAAATATGGGTTTTCTATGTCCACCCCTCTTATTTCTGAACGTCTTGCATAAAGAAGAAACTTCTTTCTTTCTGTTAGAAAAAGGGAAAACATCATTCCTCATCCTCTCCACAACATCTCCAACAGAAATCAAAGTCATTCATTTGAGATCATTTTACAAATGTGTAAATGACATTTATACGAGTGATTGAACATCTCCAGAAAAACTGCAGCCTAGTGACGCTTGAGAAATAATGTTACAGGGCATAAAATCACAGGATTTTTATGAATTTTCCATTAAGAAATCTGGATGCTGGACATTGTTAGCACACTGCTAAATCAATATGGTCTTATGAATGTGTAAGGAAAAAAAATGCGGAAAATGTTATTTTAAAAATTTTACCCTCCTTAGTCCACTCAAACAAATCCTGTTTCACCTGCACATCGTGACAGATATTAAAATTTGGTGTCACAGGGTGACAGAAATTCACTGTGACAGGGAAGTTTTGCAAACAGCAAATGTGTGTGTAAGCAGTGAAAAGTAAAGAGCTGGAAGAAAAAAAGCAAATGGATTGTTCTAGTTTATACCTCCACTAGTGAAAAAGGATGATGCATTAAAGGCAGAGCTCTCTTTTTAATCTCAAAACTTTAAACTATTGGAACAAATACCTGCAAAGGAACAGCAAAAGTAACTTTTTTTTTCCCGGCAATATCCTCGACATGACAAAATAGCTTTTTTTATTTCCTGAACATTATTAATCAACACTAAAAAGAGTAATTTAGTACAAGGTTTTATAGATAATGCACACAATTATTTGACATTTCAAGGGCTTTTAGAGCTTAAAAGTGTGTATTACAGTTTTTTTCATAAAACTCCTCTGCAAGGATGCACTTCAAATATTTACTCTTTGTTTTTTAATCCTTGAAAATGAAACTAAGACAACTCTAGAACAGGTAGAGATTTAAGCTATTAAGCATCTTTTTGTTATTCAGCTTACCTGACTCAGACTGTTGGGATGATGCACATTTCAGGATAAATCTTTCTATTTTGCAGAGGTAAATTTTATGAACATATCACATGCACCAGCAGCATTAAGAAAAGGCTGTGGCAGCAAATATCAAAGAGCCACAGACCTCAATTATTAGAATAAGTCATCGATTCTCAAAAAGCAGATGCTCCTTTCAAATATATCATTAAAAAGCACTGCAGAGGTTTTTTTTTGTTTTTTTTTTTGTTTGTTTTTTTTTTAAGATTAATTTGTCCATCGATTCTAAAATCAATGCAATTGTCAGGCTGTGGGAGGAAAACTTACCATAACATGTTTTTTTGTCTGAAGACAATTTCATCAGGTGTGGACAGGCACAGGCAGCACTTCTGTTGTGATTGATCAGACACATGTGAGAACAGGGACCTCTGCCCTCGTTAGCAGCACACGGGTTGGGAGCTAAAACGGAGTAATTGAAACACACAAAATGTAAAAACACTTGTTAGAATTAAGGTTTTTAAGGTTTGTCAAACTGGAATAAGCTGTAGTTGTGAGAAGGTAAAAATTCTGTATGAAGACAAACCCAGGCTCAGTGATTATCCAAGCTCTAATCATTTTTTCTAGGCTTACAGTCAATCCTAGTCCAAGAACATATATCTTTAATTTTGCTGTTGTTGGTTTTGGTGTTGTTGTTAATACAGCCACAATTTATAATTGTAGCTTCATGAAGCCATTGGATAAAATTTTCCCAGGGAGATATTAACTTTGCAGCCTATTCATAGTATTTAAGTTTAGAATTTTACACTCACAATCAAGACATACTGGATTAAAAAAAGTCAATATGATGAGAACCTGTAAAACAGATTTAATTTTGAGAAAGCATAGTTAAAGCTTAGATTATGACATGAACTTTGGCAAATTCAATGTTTCCTTTCAACTTCATCTACTCACTAGAATATTAGTTGGAAACCTAACACACAGAGATAATTTGAAAGGAAAGAAAAAAAAATACCCAAACAAAAAAACCACAGCAAAGTATTTCTACTTTTCCTAAAGAAAAACCTCTCCTAAGTGTGGATTTTCACAAGTAGCTTCCTCCAGCTCACTGATTGAATAAGATGTGCTAAAATTGCTTTAAAGAGCAGGAAGAAAGCTGACCAGACAAGACCTCTGAGTCTTACAAAGCCTGGAATCATTCTTATTGTCTTCATTCCTTATTATAAACCCCAAAGTTCCAGAGCATTGCTGAAGAGACTTTTCAAGCATAAACAGAAAGTAAGGTTGACTCTTCCTTTTGTTAAAAAAACCCTTTGAAAATTAACATTGAAGAAAAGGGAAGTGGGAATGACGGACTCAAAGACAAACTTGTAATTAACAAAACCAATTAGTGTAGAATATATTCCTCTAACATTGTGCTAGGGTGCAGTACAAGTAATTAGATACCTAGAGCAATCTGATGTATGTATTTCATTATAAAATAAATTTAGCTCAAATTCAAGAACTAAAATTTGAGGACAAACTCAAAGTTTGCTTCATGGAACCATTCTTTTTTCCAGTACTGAATGCTTCCTTAAATTTATCCAGCCATTCCTGAATCCTTTAACTACCTGGCTTTCCCTGCACTATGGGAAGAATGAAGCTTTCAAAACCTTGGAAAATCAGGTTAATTACAATAGTAGCCATCATTCTATTAATTAAAAAAAAAAAAAAAAATCACAGGCTTTTACTACTTTCTATAAAGTAATCCCACTTGACCCTTTTAAGCACTGGAGGCCACTCAGCCTTTCCCAAAAACCACAAGAAAGGAATGTTTATTTAACATCACTTTTCTTGTATCTGTAAGTTACAATGCGAGAAAATCTGGGGTGATCTCTTATAATA
Source organism: Grantiella picta (assembly GCA_013397955.1). Lineage (NCBI taxonomy): Eukaryota > Metazoa > Chordata > Aves > Passeriformes > Meliphagidae > Grantiella > Grantiella picta. The sequence continues at coordinate 2,303,454 of VZRM01002345.1, read as the reverse complement.
AATTCGCAACTTCCTGTGGAAGATGAAAAAAATGTGAAGTTGAAGGAAGGGCATGGAAGTTAAAAAGGCTCAGGAAGCCTTTCCAGATAATTATTAATGCACTATTAGTGAATATAAGTCATCTATCCCTAGGTTTCCTTTCTGATGTATAGTTCATAACTCAGAGTTTTGAAAATATTGTGAAGTAGATCACAGAATTGTTGATGTTTTTGTTTTAAGGGATCTCAGGAGACCACCTAAGGATACAACCTCCTGCAACTTTTTGACGTTTTTTCCACTGGTGACGAACATGGTAAAATTTTAGTCAGATTTTTTGTAGAACAGCATTTCCTTTTGTCTATTGGCGAATACAAAGTAGTAATTTCTGTGGAATTTCCATCTCTCTACACACATACAACCGTCCGTGACAAGGATCTACTTCAGATTAAGAATATTAATCCCTTATCCTGTCTTTCTGCGCAAGAAGTGCATTGTGTTCTTCTCTGTCAAAGTTTCTGACTGTGGAATTCAGAAGAAAAAAGAATAAAATGTTTGCTGGTTAATGATCATTTTAAAGAGAGTGTTGTGGTTCAAGAGAGCTCCAAGCTCCAGCAAGGAGTCAGTCCAAGTCCAATTCCAAGTCCAATTCCAATTCCACTCCAATTCCAATTCCCATGCTGTTGGCATCACAACTCCCTCCATACAGCAGAGCACAAAATTGGTGGAAAAAGAAGTGTTATAAAGCAGATGTGTTTGTTTCCACGTGAATGAACAACTCGAGGAGTAAAGTACCATAATCTAAACATTACTTCTAGCAGCACATATTTATATATTCCTTTCATATTCATACTGCTTTCACTGAATAACAGCTAAGCCTCCCCTTTGTTTCCTAATAAAAACTAATTCTCCTGAAGGCACATTGTTATTGCTCCGACTCTCAAAAATTTGGCTTTTTTATTTCCTTGTGCTCGTTCCAACACTTCTATTTCTACTGTGAAGAACCTCAGAAGCATTCATTAGTCACCTTTTCTATGCCATTTATGGTTGCACAGACTGAAGCCTGTCTATCAGTGGAATTTCAAGCAGCATCAGCCAACCTGTCCTCAGACCAAAACCTTTCCCACACTCTTGATCAGCCTGTCCAGCTTTCTGGATGTGTCATATAGGATCTGTGTGCAGCGTTCAAGATGTGGGAGTGATATGCATTTGTTCAGCATCACAGTTCACTACCTGTGCTGCTGTATTCCTTTCCTAATCATTTCCACCAATCTATTTTCCATTTGATCACAGCAACCCCCAGAAGGGGCATTTTCCCCGACTGGACAGCCTTTTTCATGATTTAATTGATTTCCCTTGCTGATTGCTTGTCAATCTGTTTCTCTCCCAGTGCTGCACACAGACATACACACGTCACTGTCGTCACATCGTTTCCTGACTGCTCTCTAAAACTCTGTTTTAAATAAAATGTTTATTTTCCTTGACCAGTAACCCTCCAAAACAACCCCCTCAGACATTCCACCACCAGCTGACAAATGAACACTTTCTCTGACAACTCTCAATATGCATTTCCTATGACCGAGTTACCCCCTGCATTAACTTCATATTTTGTCCCTTCATGGCCTCAGATTTTAGCAACACAAAGTTTGACCTTCTACTTTAATGGTGCACAACACATTTAAATTCTGCCTACACCTTCAAATATCTGCACTAGTTACATCAAAGTTGCTTTCAAATTGCTGACAATCAATTCCCACTCATATTTAAAACCAGCTACAGATTTAATCCTCTGCTCACTGTCAATACTTTCAATAGAATTGCTTTTCCTAAGGCTAAAGTAGTCAGTCAAGTTAAATCTTTATGATCCCTGATTATATCTGATTATTTTAGCACTGATCTTTAGAATTTGAAGGTTAGGATGGATAAAATGTATAGGTTCTAAAGTAAATATTTATTTCCTCTAATTGCTCTGTTTCAGATTTTAATAATTAATTTCAAAAACTAGTCAGGATAAAAATTTACATATTCACCATGAAACTAAATAAACAAGAATATTCTTAGAACAAAGCTAGCACAACTCTAGATGAAGCTCACACAAACAGAAAACCTATTTTACAATACATATGCCAAACTTTCTGCTAGTTTTGAAGTAAAAAGGACATATGCAAGATTGAGATAAAATCTCAAAATAATAAAATTTTTTAATTCTCCCTCTCTTAAGTTGCATTTCTATAAGAAGTTATTACAGCTGGGAACCTAGGCCTCAACAGAAAATTGCAACAAAACAGTGCTATGAAGTTAAATGTTTTTCATTTTTTAATTACAAACCAGGCCAGTGGTACTAATACACTTTATATTCAGCAGTTATTGTACTGTGTGTCCTGATTTTTAAATAAAAATTTCATCTACGGAAAGAAATATAATGCCATAGCCACGTTTGGTTTTTTATTTTAATTCATATTAATACCCTGGAGAAATGCAAAAAAAGAATGGGGAGTGTGTGAGAAATTCACAGCTTTGTAAGTGTTTTCAAGCTGTGATCCTTCCAAGGCACTGTATTTACCCCTCTTCTCACTCTCCTCAGTAGTGCACAATCCTCCTGGTACAACTTCTCATGTCTCAAACAGACCTTGTTCTTTGCAGCAAGTGGATTTTTAAAATACAGTGGCAGTCAGTGGGGAAAAAAAATCTTCCTAGAAACCCTGTGTTTGCCATCTTAATTCTCGACACACAGCTTTGATTCTGGGAAGGTGAGTGAGCCTCAAATCCTGTTCCTGAGAACATTCTGCATTAGGTGAGAAGCCTTCCACAATCCCCTGTGGTTTGCTGACAGATGAACTCACCATCCACGGAAATATCTCACTCTAACTTCGTTACCTTAAATTAGCGTCTGTCCTAGATTGACTGAAACACTGTGGCTTTAGGCTACAAGGATTTATTTAGCTCTGCTCTACTTTATTTCAATCGAAAGAACTTTCATGCTATGTATTAAGAGCTAATAAACTTTCACCCACATAGATGACCCAGATGTGGATCTGTGGAGATGAAACTATTAAATGCTCATCCTTCAGTGCTCTATTCATACTGACAATTTGCAGTGTAAATCTGCTGTTAATTTTATCTTGGGATTCTAACCTGCATGCTATCTTGTTCCTTTATTGCAATACAGCTACAAATTCAAAAGAAAAAATTAATAAGTAATCAGGCATCATCATCCTTTCTTTAGCTCAAATAAAAAGGTACTGGAGGTTTGGAGAAAAAAATTACTTCCTCTGAAAGGCAATAATGTAGAGCAAACCCAGAAGGCCAATCATAAATCAGAACCTGGTGTTTTCTACATCATAAGAGCTGCAATTATACAACTTGATACTTAAACTTCTTGATTTTGGCAAAAAACAACTGAAAACTCTTCTACAGCTTTTCCTTGCCTGGAGGCCAAGATATCTGTGGCTGTGGAGCTCTGACTGATGTCTCCCTAGGCTATAGAATTCCTCCAAAGATGCTGTCTGGCCCCAGTCCAAACAGAAAATAGTTGTTCTTTTCCTGACAGCAAGAAAAGGCAAACAAGAACTCTACGGCTACTCCAAAAACACAAATACGGGACACAGCTCCTCCAGTCCCAAAGTTCAGGAGCTGACCAATTAACAGAAAATTGCCAAAAAACCCTAAATGAACAAAATCCCCCCCCAAAAACAACAACAAAAAGATCAACCAAACAAAACAAAATGAGACAAACAAACAAAAACTACAAAAAACCCAACCCAACCCAAACCAACCAACCAAGGCACATCATTTGAAAGGTGTGTGCAGAGATGCATATTTACTCCACTCATATTTTAATTCCCTGGGCATACACAATATCTTAAGTAGAAGTCAGGCAGCTTTTTAGAACAGTACCCTGTCTTAAAAAGTAAATTCTGAAGAATAAGGGAAATGAGTGTCTTATTTCAGAAAGTGATGAAGTCCAAGAAACTTGACAACCACTGATAAGCAGTAACATTCTTCTTCAATATACCTTCATTATTACTTTTGAAAATAATACCATCAGAAAAATGTATCCTGACAATATATGTCACATATTGTGAGGTAGATGAGAGGTCACAGTTGTCACCACGCTTGGACACTTTAACTAACAGTGAGTTGTATTCGTTGCTTTTCCTTTTTTCTGTGTGCTGTTAGAGAACATTCTTCAAACCTTTTGCCTTCTAGTGTGCAGAGAGAATTCTTCTTGCTGGTACTCATTTACATTGGAGTTCTAGCCATAGTTTTCTGTGTATAACTAATGCAGAACTGGGTGCCAAATACATTTACAAAGTCATCCAAAATTGTCAGGATTTCATGTTTTCAAATCAAGGTTGCTCAGAACCAACTAACATAAAACTCTAAGTGGCTTACCAAGCACTACAAACCCTGGATGAGAAGAAAAACAAAATATTATCTCTCAGTATTAAAAAAACCCCAAACAACAGAAAGCATCCATGAGATGAATTCCAAAGTAGTTTGTATTAACGTCAACTTCTGGCCAGGAAAGTTGAAATCTATCCAGAGAACATGGAACATTTTGTAACTAATTGGTGGTCATCCTCCAGCAGTGCATTTTACTTTCCTATATTTATGTACAAAATAATCATTGTCTTTTGTTATGTCTCTCAATAAAAACACATATTGGTTTTTTTTCAGCATTGCTATTTCACACATTGCATCCTAAGCTATACATAAATTTTATATATATATATTTATATATATATATATGTGCACTCCATAAAAACTTCTGTCAGGCTCTGTGCACCTGACTTCATCTAGTGCTGAATACAACAGCTCAAAGCAATTTCATATACAGGTATTTATATATGAAAAGAATATGGACTCCCCCTCCCCTCCTGCAGGGAGAAATAATTAATTATACAAATAATACTGATACTTCTGAGAAGAACACTTATTTCCCCCCCCCGTAGAGGAAGAGTAATAAATTATTCAGTAAATATTCACCTTGTGGCTGCCGACTGGGATGATATATCTGGAGATCAAATGGCTGAGCACTTGTTTTTTGTATTACACTGACATTTTGGCCAGTCCATTTATTGGCTTTGGCAAGGGTGTTGGTCCTCCAATCTGTCCAATAAACTTCACTCCCATACAAAGAAACAGCAAAAGGGTGAGAAAGATATTCGTGACCCCGAATAATCTCTATCATGCTGGTTCCATCATACAATGCAGAATAAATGGCATCCGATCTACAAGACAACCCCAAATTTGAGATAATGTAAAAATAAAATAA
>VZRM01002345.1:2270074-2298191 GCA_013397955.1 Grantiella picta | reverse complement strand
GAGATAATGTAAAAATAAAATAAAAATCACACAACCATTTTATAACATTGGGCAAAATGTGTAAAAACCTTACTCTGTAAGAGTGGTATGACCAAAGAATTTTTGCAGGGCAATCATTAACTTCAGAGGTGTTTCAATTCACATTATTAATTTAACCAGACCGATGATATACTGGTTTTCTTGTATAATTTTTTTTTTGTATAATGTTTTAATTTACCTCCATATTACAATTGTGAATAATCCAATAGGAAAAGCAGTTTTATTTATATTTAAAATTTATATAATATAATTATATCATAAATATAATTATATAATAAACCATAAATTATTAAATATGTATATATTTATAATATCCACAGCTACATTCCACCTGCACTTTTCACATTTCTGCATGGAGGAATAGGGATTTCTCAGGGATAATAAGGATGTGTCCCCACTTTACCTGGCATCTGTCCACACGATTCTCTTCTCAAAGTGATCCACAGTCAGCCCGTTGGGCCAAGCTCCAGTGTCCATATCCTTGTAGATGATCTTCCTTTCTGCTCCACTCATGGAAGCAGATTCAATGCGAGGGAAGTTTGCATCCCAGTCTGTCCAAAACAGAATGCTGGTGAGAGGAAAAGGAAAAGAATATAGAAAAAAAAAAAAGAAAATATTAAAGCATGAAGAATATTCTGAAATGGTTTTATGAGACGATAGCCGGAAAAAAGTTTCAAACATTTACATGCTTTAAATGAAAGCATTAAACAGGGATCAGTTTGGGCAACTATAGAAATTCCCTGAAGTAATAGGGTAACATGGAGGTAATATTTAATTACTAGTGTTACAACCATCATGAAACAAAAGAAGTTTTTTAAAAACTGGAGGTTTGCTAGCATTTCCTTTTTTGTGTTCATTTGTACAGTAGCAGCTTGTCTTGTCTTCCCTCTATAATTAGAAACCCAGCTCGTTAAAAGAAATCATAATGACAGCCTTTGAAAGCAATCCACAGATGAGAATGATGGGGAGGAGAGAATGGGAAGAAAGGTGAATTGAGGCAGCAGGGATCAAGGAACAGGCAAAACCTGAGATTTTCATCTACTATTAAGAGTGTTCCAATGAAGACCCCTGGATTTTGCTATGTCAGCAACAAATTTTATACAGATTAGGCTTGCTAAGAAAACTTCAAAGATGTGTTGTATTGTCATCTCTCAGAGTTTTGCACCATCTCCAATGCTTTTTCCAATGAGAACTTTCATCTGCATAACCAAAGAAATATCCTGTTAACTAACAGAAGCAGCATCACCAAGAGGCCAAAACCACACTCTAACTATTCTTAGCTTACTGAATTTTCAACAACACACAAACTTTTCTTCCTTGTTAAAGGAAAACACCTTTGACATGAAAACTTAGTGGCAGTTAATTGCAAAGAGCCAGACTACAACAAAACTTTTGAAAAGTTTTCACATTTCCCATGGAAAGACATGCGATGTTAACAGAGCAGTTACCAGGATGAGCCCAGTGGTGCTGCTTGCTTCTCTCAGCGCTGAGTTTCTGTTCGTGCAGACCTGGACAGGTGTGTGTTTATCTGCAGATGTTTATCTTACATACATCTATACATGTGAGGACTGAGAACAGCTGCTCAGCCCCACTGCAGGCTGCAATGCAGCTCTGACAGCTTTGCCTCCATTGGGGTAGAGGATTTGTGCAGTGCTAACACAACCCTTTTCCTCGAATCACCAGTGTGTATTCATATTTATTAGTGGAAGGATTGAGGAGCTATTCCTATCTACGTTTAAAGACTTTTTTTCTTTCCTGACTTCGAACATAATGTAGCATCAATTGCTTCCAGCTCTTCAAAAGGCAGATTAAGTCTTCAGTTTCAGGAAGAGTGGGGATTTGATTTTTTTTTCCCCTCCCAACCATTTAATTTGAACAACTTCTCTGCCAATTTTTCTGCCAACAGGATGCCTCTTTTTAAAGATCTTTATAGATAAGCGATACACTCTGTAAATAAGCTTTCTAGCATCTTAGTTGAGAGGGCAATAGCCTTAATCACTAAAGCATGTACATTCTAATTCACAATTTAGGTCCCAGAATTTGGGACTTTTATCTATTTTTATGCTCACAGCTTTGCTTCTGAAAGAAATATTCATTGAAGACACGTGACACACTGTAGGAAGTTCCTAAACAAAATTAAATGTAACTTTGCAAACTTGTAATTTGAATTATTTTTGGCTTTATTTTAATTTGTGGTGAGTGGTTTATCGCTTTTGCTGGGGTTTTTTGTTTGGTTGGTTGTTTTGTTTTCCTCTCTGAAAGAACAATAATTATGGGAAGAGGATGTAGCTATTGACTATACCTAATATTCTGGTTTATAGAATATCCCTAATGAATAGGTAGAAAAAATACTGACAGAAGCTGGCAAGCATTATCTCCACTTTAGAGATGAAAACCAAGCAAAAAAGGTGGGATTTACCTCACTCGGCCATTAGGCTTTCAGTAACATTTAAGCTGCATTTTTATAGTCCCACCAAAATAAAACCACAAATAAAAAACAGTCTCTAAGTGAGAACAACAACTTAATCTGTCCATGAACCACACAGAAAGGTTAGACCAAAGGCTCCAGTGACTCTCAACCACATTTTAAAAAAATAAATGAAACAACAACATGGCAAGGTAAGTAATTTGCCAACAAACAGACCCCTGCGTCTCCTGATTTACCCTTATTTAACCCTTTTCACTCAATTTACCCTTATTTAACCCTTTTCACTTTTCAAACCAACCAATAATGGATTGGTTATCACTCAAAATATACTTTCAAGAACTATTAAAAATTACTTAGAAACGACAACTAACAGGAACTAAAAAAAGGAAATGAAACAAATATAACATTTAAAGATCTTTAACATATTTTGCAAAGGGGAAAACCAATGTTTTTATAATTACCCATATCTGGGATCCAAAGCAATAGCCCTGGGATGCTCCATAGCTCCAGCTATTAATGTTGTCCTCAAGGTGCCATCTAGTTTTGCTACTTCAATTTGGTCCAAATTGCTGTCTATCCAGTAAATGTTTCCTGCAATCCAGTCTACAGTCAGACCTTCAGGTGTGGCCAGGCCATGTTGTACTACAACCTCGATGGCACTAACACCTGAAAGAAGAGAAAAAAAGGAAGAAAACCAACAAACAAACAAAAAAAAAAAAAAAGAGAGAGGAACAAAGATTCTTAAAGAACTAATAAAGAGACTGGCAAAGCGAACATAGACATACAAGCTTATCAGAATTCTGAATTATTTGGGGTTTGCCTTTTATCTAAAAGCACTGGAACATACACTTCCACAAAGAACATTTGGGAGGAACTCCTCTGTATATATTATGAGATTGGATTGAGTTATACGCCATCATTATGTCGCCAGAGCAAAGAAAAAGTCTTTCTGGATGCTATAAAATTTTGAAGCAAAAGCTTTCACCCAGTGAGAAGAGATAATTTATCAGACATCTAATAAATTCTTACACTTTTTTAATAAGGAGAAGATAAACTGCAAAAAAATAAAATAAATCAATAGCGCACTCATTGAACCAGGAAGAAACACCAGCCCTTTGCATTTGCCATTTTCTTCTGCCTAAAGCGTATTGCAAAAGGAAACTTTGAAAATACAAGTCTTTTTGTGGCCAGACATCAAGTACAACCCAGAGATACACCTTTTCAAAGGCAGAATGGCATCATAAATTCTGTTTCTGTGAATGGCAGCTCAGTTCCGACTGATCAGGTCCAGCACCCTCTAACTGCAGGTGTTTTTACTGCTAAGAAAATAAAGATTTAATCCATACCTCCAGTATCAGACAGCTTGCCTCTGTAAATTTTGTCCTCCACCACATCTGTCCAGTACAGCAAACTCTGACTGAAATGAAAATCCAGGGCTATTGTATTTCTTAGCCCAGGAACTAAGAGGCTGTAGTCACGCTTGTGAAGGTCAATTTTTCTGATCTCGTGTCGAATAGAAAAAATGATGAAAGCCTCAAATGGATCTGGAAGCAGAAGATTAAACATTTCAAAAGAATAATAAAAAATATAATGTTACAAATTGATATAAATGACAAGTGGAAGGTGAACAACAGAATACTTTATCAGGAGAAACAGATGATTAAAACAATTCATCTTTTGATAAGGAGTCTGTCAATTACTTTTTCAGTTCAACAGACTTCTTAATTCTCCCTTCTAGCATTATCTTTGATCCCAACTACAGATATTAAACATTAAATTTGGGAATATCAGACTCAACTATTCAACTGTATTTTGTACCTCTAGCACAATGAGCCCATAATTAGAGCGTCAAAAAGTCACATTATCAAAATTAAAATCTGTTTCTCAAAAGTTTTAGAAAAATTAAACTATTAAAATATACATTGTTTCAAAGGCAAATTAATGGAAACAATTTACTAATATATAATGTACCTTTTGAATATACAGTGTACCTTGTGTTTTTAACCAAAGTCTTAAAAAACCCCTCATGCCAAACCAACAAGCAAGAAAATGAACATTTTATGTGCTTGTTGATACGTGTCATCACAAATTCAGCTATCAGTGACTTTCTCCTTCCATTTTTAATCAATTAACGCTACATAATTTGTGGCAGTGAGTTTATATCAAAGTGAAAAAAGTATCTGTAAACGTGCTCTGAGTTGAAATTGACTTTTTTTTTTTAGGGTTCTTACAAAGATTAGGAAAGGTTTTTCCAGCAAGTTAGCTGTGTTAATAAAGCAAACAAGGAACACAACAATTGGATTCTACAATCTGTTGAATCAGATCAGTATATCCACTTTAATAAAGATATTTTTTCACAGCAATCCTTTTCTGTGGGGAAGCAGTCAGTTTTTCCTAGAGTGAAACACAAATTACACTGGGAGGTTTGCTTTGCACAGACTTAAACCTCCCCATTTGTATAAAAACCAGATTATTGCCAGTTTAAGGTAATAGGCAATACTCCTGCTTCTCCACTAAAACGGAGGTTCAAGACCCCTGAGAGACCTGAAAATAATCAGTTTATTTCTTGCTCATTCACTCAAATACTACCCAGCCTGTTGCTCCTTCAGCAGACTCAGCTCCTCTCTCCTGAGCCCCACAGGCTGAATTATCTGTGATGTTTTAAGCTCATCAGGTACCTCAGCAGAGCTGTTTCTGCTCCTGAAGCACTTTGTTTACAATCTGCCCCGGAATTTCCAAATGTTCCTCCTGTTTGCTAAAGCAATGAATGACTTCATGCAAAGCCCATTTTCCAAAGCTCTGCGGTGGTTAAATAATTTAATGCAACACAGGATCACTGACATTAGCAGCTATTGCACAAGAACCAGTTATCTGAACTGGAGAAACTCTTTAATGGCACTTCCCAAATCCTGATAAATTGGCAGCTATTGTGCAAGAGGCTACCAACATATGGGGTTTTTGGCAAATCCAATGCAGAAGAACACAAGTCGTGGTCACCACCAGAAGATTTTTAAAATTTCTTTCTTTCTTTATTTATTTTTCTCTTCAGGTATTAACAACACAACGAGAGAAAAATAAACCTAATAAATATTTACTATGTTGGATTGCTTTTGGTTTTGTTTTCATTCAAAGCAGAGGAACTACATCTTAAAATAAATAATCTACAGGGTGAATTATCCTTATGAAAGGATTAAAGTTCAATGGGATCTTGACAGGATTTACACTTGAAATAAATATGACAAAACCCTTCCCCTAAGCTCGGCTGACAACATCCTCCAATACTGTGCCCTCCTCTGAACACAGAGAGGGAATCAACCCAGAAATGCAAGAGAAATGAGCAGGTGTTACAAGAGGTCTCGAAAACATGGCCTGCAAGGGAGGAATGAACAATCTGGAGCTGCTTAGTCTGAAAAAAAAAAAAATGAAATAAGATAATGAGTGGAAGCACAAAATTCCCTTAAGACAGAAAAGGCTTATGAATTGAAAATGGGGAAAATCCTGTGTTCTGTATAAATGACAAGTAGGCCATGGATTAAAGGCTTAAACTGGACCAGGAAGACTCAGACCAGAAAAACAAAAATCTTAAGGAGAGTGAGGCAACAAAACATGTCACCCCTGGGAAACCTGGAGTTTAGCACTGAAGGTGTCTTGAAGGTCTCAGAAAGCAGATAAACAGCAGCATTAGCTGGGCTTTGATCTTCCTTCCAACCTGATCATTCAGTGGCTCTACAGACTGAGCTACATTAGAGAGAATTGGAATTTTCAGGCTGAATCAAATAATTAAAAAAAAAAAAAATATATATATATGCTTCCAGCACCCTATAAACCCTAAATTTGATGCTATTTTCCCAATTCCTCTTCTAGAAATTCAGAGTAAATACTTTTTATTCTGCAACTTGATTATGAGGATTTTTGTAAAATCTCAAATCCATAAAATGGCTATTGATTACATTCTTTAAGACTTTAAGGAAAACTGACTGCTAACAATTTATTAGAGAAATATCATACATTTCTGTACTTTCTGATTACATAAATTCATCAAATTTTTTTACCATAAAGGTTAGTATATAAAAAATATGATGCAAACAAAGTATGAACTATGAAAAGCTGTAAAACGACCCCTCTGATAGAAGAGAACTGCCTAAACAATGCCATCAAAAGATACTATATATAAAGAATAATGCTTCACATTTTCCAGTGGGTTAAATTTAAAATTCTTTCTTAGGAACAATTCTAACTAAAACTTATAGCTCGATTGAAGCTTACTGTAACAACAGCAGCACAGCAAGCAATCTACACTGTGTTTTTACGAAAATTACCTCAAAGAAAAACAATAACTTTATAAAGAATCTGAAAAAACCTCCATTAAAAGTTTGGCACTGCTCAGGGAGGATTGGACTATTTCAATAGTATTGCAAGCTATTTGGAAATTATGACAAAATTGAATTTTAAACCAGCTAAGACAGATCAAACATACAGACCCATCATCCTTTTTTCCGAATATATACATATATATATATATATATATATGAAGTGATATAACAGAGTCCCCACTGCTTAGAAAAGGCTGACAGTCAATTTTAAACTAAGCTAAGTGTTTCTGAGTTCATCTAACATTTATTATACCCAAGTCTGAAAGGCTGAATGTAAACATGAAATTTAAATATCTTTCAAGAACAGTATTTTTTTTCCTGAATGCTTATTATCATTTAAAAGAGCAAGTGCAATATATCAGCACAACTTATTTTGAAATGTGTTCCAAGAGAAACCAGGAACACGAGTATGAAAACATATAATTTGTATTGACTTTCCATCTGAATAATGGAGCTCTGTAACATATTCTTAGTGCAATCAATACAAATTTAAACACAGAGGAAACATTCAGTGGCTGGGAAGTCAGTAATGTAACAATGCCAGAACAGCAAAAAGCAAATGAGATGAAAACAAGAGACGTGGAAAGTGAAGAAGCTCTGAAGGAGAAAAAACGCAACATTTAAAACCCTCAAGAAATGAAAACAACTTAAGTAGAAAAAGGGAAACAGGAAACTAAGGCTTTGAAAGAGACATTGAAAGAGAATTTAGAAAGAGAAGAACTGCTCAGTTCAAGCATTTCAGTTCTATATACTTATTCTGTAACTCATTATGTTTGTCTTGCAGTTCATTAGAAACCTCTGACACACACTTTTTGATTCTGATGTGCAATCAGGAAAAAGGCTAGAATTACATAATTATTGCATTTTCAGCACTCATATTCCCATTTTAATGAGCTCACAAATAAGTGTTTTTACAGTAATCTGAAAATGTGCTGCATACTAACTTTACATGTTATTGCTGTGTACTGGTGAAGTGTTTGCCTATGCACAGGAAAATGCTATTTCAGCTAGCAAAAAAAAAAACCAAAACCAAGGCTAAAGGGCAACATTATCATTTTCTTCTGAGTAATTTTTTTCTCTTCTGGAAAATAGATTATTAGTTTCTTTTCTAAGAGAATACACACCTACTCCTGGCTCAAGGCCTTTTAAATCACTATGACTGTTCTAAGAATTACTTCATAACAACTGGTATTATTGAAATAGTAGCTTGGCATTTGGGGGACAGCTTATCTTCATAAGGTCACTTTGAACTTTACTTGCAATAGTATTGTATTAAAGTTTTTTTCTTTATTCTAAGTTCATTTAAGATCTCATGGCCAGAGACTTAAATGATTGGGACATTTGGAGTCACACAGATTCACAAATGGAACCAAAACTGTTCTCACTTTCCCAAAATGCCCTTCACACAGTCAACAACTAAAGTGGCTTTGCCCTCCAGAGGATTTGCCCTCCAGAGAGCTTCCCATGCCTTTGGAATTAAATAAACTGGAAAGAGCCAAAATGATTAGTGACTCTAAAACCATTTGCCATCTTTAATATGGAATAATTTTGTCACAGCTTTGATGGCATTAGGGTAGTATCATTACAGTTTGTGAAGACAGGTATTTTTCTTTATATCAGCTGACATCACAGGTCTCAGATCATATATTTAGTATTACATTCTTTGAAAAAAATCTGGAAAAATCAATTTGTAACTTCAGAGACTCACCAACATCAGTAAACATTAAGCAGAAATATCTCACGGGCTTAAGAAAAACTGAAAAACTCTAGTCTCATTTTTCTTATTTTATAGCACAAGTGAGTATACTTCATTTGGGGTTTTTCCCATTTGGTTTCCAAATATTGGTAATTTCTACAAATTTAAAGTTTGTTTCAAGCTTTCCTCATATGAGTTACTAACACTGTCTTAAATGCTTTAAATCCTTTCATTTCTCTAACCCAGTAAGAATGAATTTTTTCTAAATTACTGGAAATGTCCATAGTATAGCAAATCAGATTGATTAAAAATCATTGAGAACCAGACCAAAGCACTGACATAAAGCAAGAACTTTAACAGCAATCACTGCAGGGTAAAAATAAATAAAGAATATCTTCACCATATTTACTGAAATATGAAATATCCAAATAAGCAATATACAATGTGGGAGATATTTCTCTTCAGAATTGCTAAGACTCTATCCAAGAATAAATGTAATACAGAATAAAATTATCAAAGAATCCTAAACTGAATTATGAAAATCTAGACAGCAAATTCAATACCATTTTTAAGTCTCTACTGGGGAGGTAAAGGTGTGATGCCAGTTTATATTGCACATACACATTTGTATTTTACACACAACACTGCACTGGAAAAACACACCCCTAACAGTTTCGGAATTATGCTTCAGTGCTTGTTAATAGTGAACAACGAAGGGAATACATTCCCCTCTCCTGTTTTGGCTCATGTTGGATTTCATCTTGATTAGTGAGCTGAGCAGGCTCTCAGTGCTGTCAAAAAACAAGTACCAGAATGCCTTAGGGGAAAAAAGCAGCTTAAATCTTGAATGCTAACAGGCAGCACGTTATTTCACATTCCAAGTTAACCTTCTGAACCCTCAACCAATACCAACCAATATCATGATTGATCCATTTCTTAAAAAAATACGTAGTAAATCCCCTAGACAGAATGTATAATTGTGGCTATACATCTATTCCCATGCATATTAATTATACATGAAAAACTGTATAAAACTTCAAACAAATTCGGAATTATACTACATTAACATTCCTAGAAACATCTGGTATTAACGTTCTTAGCAACAAGCTCGTATTTCAATATCCCCTTTATACATCAAGAATAAGGACAGTTTTAATGAGTCCTTAGATTGCCATCAACCCCACATTTGGATAATCCCAGCCTGTATTTCTTATATAGGTTAAAAAAAAAAAGTTAAATAAATTCTCAGTAAATGGCCATAACAGCTATTAACACCCTGAATTCTGAACATAAACCAAAATCTCAACTTACCAGTACTAACACAACTTTCTCCATCCTTACTGAGCTTCCAGCCTTCATAACATGAGCATTTGACAGTATTTTTATGCTGTTCACAGACTTGGCTACACTTCAGGTGCTTGGAACAGTAATCCATAATCTCACAGGTTTTGTTGTCTGCAGTGAGATTGAATCCTGCAGGGCAGGAGCACACAATTCTTCCTCCAGGAACCACAGAACACTGATGGCTACATCCACCATTGTTAAGTGAACATTCATCTGAAATAACATGGAATAAAATAATTAAGGGCTGCAAGGGCTCTCAGTTATGTTGCATATGTTACAGTCAACCAACACTAAAAAAGGTTTCCAAGACATGCAAACAAAATTTTGTGTTTCTAAAAGAGATTTCTAAACTTATTTTTAAAATTATCTGATGTGCAGCCATTCGTCTGGTAGCTTTACTGCAACCTTTCAAGATTTTAGCATAGCTCCATGTCCAAGGGGTGATCTGCAGAGGCCAGTGGTGGCATTGGCACTGTTGAACACCTTCATCAGTGACAAGGACAGTGGGACTGAGAGCACCCTCAGCAAGCTGGCTGATGAGACTGAGTTGTGGGGTTGAGTCAGGAGGGAGAAGATGTCCTCCAGAGGGACCTTGACAGGCTTGAAAGGTGGGGCTGAGCAAAGCTCTGGAAGGTCAAGGATCTGCACTGAGTCAGGGCAATCCCAAATGCAAAGACAGGCTGGGAAAATAAGGGACTGAGAGCAGCCCTGAGGAGGAGGAGGTGGATGAGAAGCACAACATGACCTGGAAATGTGAGCGTGCAGCCCAGAAAGCCAAATGTGTCCTGGGCTGCATCAAAAACAGCTGGATCTCAAAGGAAGGAGATTCTCCCCTTCTCTTCTTGTGAGACCCCACCTGAAGGACTCCTTCCAGCTCTGGGGTACACAACGTGAGGAGGATGAGGACTTTTTGGAGCAAGTGCAGAGAAAGCCACGAAAATGCCGGAGGGCTGGAGCACTTTGGCTCTGGGAACAGGCTGAGAGCTGGGGGTGTTCAGCTTGGAGAAGGGAAGGCTCCAGGGAGATCTCAGAGTCTTTCCAGAGTCTAAAGGGGCTCCAGGAGAGCTGGGCAGGGACTTTGGAGAAGGGATGGAGGGACAGGACAAGGGGGAATTGATTCATACTGCCAGAGGACAGGTTAGAATCGATATTGGGAAGAAATTTTTGACTGCCAGGGTGGTGAGGCCCTGGCACAGGGTGCCCAGAGAAGCTGTGGCTGTCCCTGGATCCCTGGAAAGTGTCCAAGGCCAGGCTGGACAGGGCTTGGAGCAACCTGGGACAGTGGAAAGTGTCCCTGCTCATGGCTGGGGGGTGGAATGAGATGACCTTTTGCCTTCCAAGCCAAACCATTCTGTGGTATGAACTCAAGCTTCTGTAGCTGGAGAGAACTGCAATTGAGTTTAAGTTCTTTCATAAACACTAATGCCCTTTAAATCGTTTACCCCCAGGAATATTTTAAGGGGTTTGAAAATAATAGCCAGATTGTGCCTTATTTGAAGAAAAGTAATCCTTCAAGCATAAACTCAGTCTGATTTTAGCTAAACAAAAATCCTCACGTATGCTATAGTGATAAAATTTCAGTACAATTAACATGAGAACCTCTCTTTTTAAAGGAATTATTACAACAGACAGCATCATGAACGATCAGAAGAATGTGTCTAAAAGAAGTACCACAAAGATCGCCTTCATCAGATCCATCAGGACAATCTCTTCTCCCATTGCAGAGCTTCTCAGGCTGTAGGCAGATGGAGGTATCATTAGCACAAGGGTATTTTGGTGGTCCACACAAATAGCCCTCGCAATTATCCTCATCAGACTGATCCTCACAATCAATATCGCCATCACACAGCCACGCTTTGCTAATGCATCTCCCTTGGGGAAAAGAGACAATAAACACAGCAAATCAGACTGGAGGCAAACTTTAGGAGGGAAAAAAAAAGCCTTCAAAACAATATACAGACTTTTTTGCTCTTTTTTTTTAAATTATGCTTTTCTATTAATAGTGCTTTTCTCTGTGATGAGCAAAAAGAAACCAACTTGCACTTATACTCTGAAGCATCATCCACAGCACTGTTGACAATCTAATTTTCCAAACAACACCAGTCCAACTCATTTCTGTGCTGAGCAAAACTGCATACAAGCAGGACAAATCCTCATAATCTGTTAAACACACCAAAGGATACTAAAAAATTTAAATTATTTTTCATTTCGGCTTTTTATCTCCCTTTCTTTACCTTCTACTCCAATAGCCCTCCATAGGAGCAAAGTTTAAATATCTTACTTTTACCTAGCATGGGTTTCCAAAGCAAAAATCTTTCTAGGAAGTATACACAACCCATTCCCCAGTGATGTCAGATAAACGATCAGCTTTTAGGCAAAATAACTACAGCAGATGAAATTTCTTACATTATTGCAGTTTTGTCAAACCAGCGTTCAGATCGCTTCTCAAAAAGGCAAAAAAAAAAAAAAAACCTGTGCCGACCATTTATATTTAGATAAGCAAGACAGCCTCTTGATTGAAAAAGGGCTTTTAATCTTTAAAAACCATATAGGTATTAAACCAGGATCCATACAGCCAGGGATTTTAAGAGATGAAAAAGAGCCAAGATTGTGAATGCTGACAGGTACAGGTAGGTGTGTTTGCTCCTCTCCCAACCTATTTTCAACTCTGAGGAATAAACTTGCAACCTACAACCAGCAGGGGTTAGTTGTGAATTTTGGTAACGCCTAGATTAAACAGAAATGTCTTTATTTTCCAACTAATAGGGAAAGAACAGATAGAACCACAGGTTATGAAGCTGATCTAGAATATTTCTTGCCCCCCTCCCCCAAATGAATTAATTATGCAAAGAAAGTCAATCAAAATGGGAAAGAAGGTCCTGGGAATGTTTAGTTCCATTGACAGCAATTCTGGTGGATGCCCAGACCCTGATTGGAAATGACTGAAACTCCTAAGTTCAAACCTGCTGAACTGACACGACTTTCTGCCCACCCTTCCCAGTTTATACAATAGCAGATTTCAATTTTCTTTGAAAGAAATATTTGTTGAAGATTAGCTAATACATTTGGTGTGACATTTTGGTTTCCTTTTGATGCGAAAGGTGCTGATGTCCTCACAGAAAGTCGATGGGATAAAAGACAGTGAAACAAGAACACTTAAATATCATTCTTCAGCACTCACAAGGCAAATGTGATACTATTTTCACTTTCGGTGAAGAAAAGTAAGAAGTGAGACTTCAGGATCATACTACATTGAGTGTGGGTTTAAACAGCAGAACATCATTTTATCAGTGCAAAAACAACTTGAAAAGAAAGAATGAGGTGTGTCAATTAGAATGAAAAGCTTCCACCCTTTTCTTTAGAGGCCAAAGTCCCAAATATCCCACACTGAAAAGAAAGAAATGCACAAACACAAGGAAACCAAATTGTATGCATGATATGTATGCAGTTTATCATTACATGCAATCACAAGTGTTTCAAAAAAGTATCCTTATTCTTTATTATCTTGAATGATCATTGATTTTAGGTATTATTATATAACACAGCAGTAGAATGCAAGCTAATGGAAAATACCAACATCAACCAAGCCAACCATAACCCAAAGTAAATTGAAGCTGCTTCCAGTAGAGTTCCTAATCTGTTATTTTAATCTTTCATGCATTCAAATGTTTACAGAGAAAATCAGTTTCCCTGCCTTTCTTGTACCTTAGTGAAGATATGTTTTATAATGAAAGATTCATCTTTCATTATGATAGATGTGACATGTTCTTAAGTAGAATATACTTTCAAGGAATTAATCTCTGCCAAGGTTCTAAAGAGATGGACTTAATGAAATATTATGACTGTCTTGAATTCATTACTTAAAATTCACTGAAGTATTTTTCCTTTATTGCCCCTTAGTGAAACTCACACTTCTGGTTTCCAGGAACCTTTTTAGTAAAACTCCATCATAAATTAATTGCCTGAATAGATATATCTGCCCTTTTCCATAGCTCTTTTGTGTAACACAGTGAAACAGAAGATCTGAGCAACAATTATGTGGGAAAGTCTGATCCAAATGCTTCTCCAATGATAATACTTGTAGGAAATGAAAAAACAAGTACAACAGAATTAACTATTTATATACCTATTCAGTCTTTCTCATGCTACTGAACCCAGAAGGTTTTTTGTCTGATTACATATTCAACCATAGGAAAACTACTTTGGTGAAACATTAATTGCACTGTTTCCTTTTGCAGCTAATTCTTACTGCCTAAAGCTGTAATGCAATGCCTTCCCAACCTACAGATGGACCAAATCTCATTCCCACCAACATTACAGAATGTTCCAATCTGACTCATGTAACGAAATATTGGGATGGCCAATGATCTCACTTGTCCTGCAGAACACACTTAGACTGAACCACATTTCAGGTAATTTCTGGTATTTAAAGCTTTTAGTAGAAAGCAGATGTTTATAAATGAGTCCTGGATGTGATATGATTGTAGAAAATGGGCCTAAAGAAGACAGCTGTTACCACAGCAAACAATGCTACCATGAACTGAGGATAAAATACTATCAAGTTCCTCATCATTTTTCTGGAAAACCTTTCCCTCCCAGCCTTGCTCAGCACCAGCTTCTTTCCACTTGTCACACATCTGGACTGACAATCCCCATCTAGACAGTTCCAGTGCTGTTGTTATATTCTTCCAGTACCACTGTGATCACCCACTGACTTGATTTCCTCTGTGTACATTCCTTATTTTCCATTCCACAGAAATACTACTTCTTTCCTCACGTTCTATGTTTTCCCCTCTAAGACATTATTACATGTAAGGAAAACAAAAAAAACAAAAAAACAAAAAAAAAAAAAAACCAAAAAAACCCAAAAGAAAATATAATAGTCCACAGAGTAGCATCAAAAATGGTAGGATAACAGTAACTGCTCCTTGAAACAAAAAAAAAACCAGCATGACAAACATTACAGCTCAGATTTACTGCTTACTAAACTGAAGCATTCATGGCTTTTTTGCATTTGTCTTCACAGAAGTACTTTATTATCATCATTTGAGTAATTAGATGACATTTTAAGTGAGATTTCACAGATTCTGCTCTTGGTCTAACAGTACTAACTGAAAAGTAGGGAGGTGGAATAAAAAGGATAAATTTTTGTAGTACATAAAATTGAGCTGAAGTATGTGGCTGTAATAATTTTTGGAGGACAGAATCAGAATTTAAAATAGAAAGTTGGATCTTAGTACAATTTAAATTAGTCCAGTCTAATTTAAAAGAAGCCTAATCTAATTTAAAAACAGAAAATAATTGACTACTTTTGGGCTGCTTCTAGCCAATCTCAATCAGGTAATCACTGCCTCTCATATGCTACTGCTGTGCAACCTCTAGTGTATTTTTCATCACACATCACTGCAAGCAAACATGAGATATTTTGAAAAAAAATTAGAAAAGCAATTCTGAAATCTGGTGGCTCAAGTACCCTGCAGCATTTTGGCTGACTTTGGATACAGCAGCTCAAGGACTGCCCAGGTCAGACAGTTCCAGTGAGACCAACAAACATACTAAAGATGTAAAAACATAGAACAATAAACGGAAGATAAGCAAGGGAAGAAATTAAAGTATTTGTTTATTCAGCAAATAATGTTTTTAGGCAGACACATGGCAGAAGCCATTCAATATCCAAAAGAGTCAAATTGCTTGTTAGGAATAAAATGTTTATCTGCTAGAGATAAATTCCAAAAAGCCATCTATGTAAGTTATAGAATACCTTCTGTCATATGTTCTTAACTGAATACTGGAAAAGAAGCTGGGAATGATGGGTTCTTGAGATCACCATCTCTATAAGCAGAAAAATCCCTTTTAGCTGAATGCTGACAAATCCTGGTTTTGTAGCTTGGCACTCATGCCTGTGGCATTGAGACACATTAACCAAAACCACAAAAGCCACAGCAAGGAAAGACCCTGCAGCTACTATTTACCAACGCAAAATGAAAAGAAATAAGCAAAAAAATGGGCAGTAACATCTTCCTATTGCTCTTCTCACCAACTGCCATTTCCCTCCCAAAATACTGGGGAGGGAAATGTTTCAGGTCCCTCCACTCCCATTCTATCAGATGTCATCACCCAGCAATCTCTAAGGAAAGAATTAGCCAATACTTCCTCATCTGAACAACTGTAATACATCTGGAAACCAGACAGCATTATTTCTTTAGAAAAATGCACAGAGAAAATTACATTTTCTTCTGAAACATTCCAGTGACTATTTCTCATAAACCCATTACTCTTTTGCCCAAACCACATGGATCAAACTGAAAAGTAGCTAAACAAAAATTTGCCTTTGCTGTTTTCTCCTACATGAATTACCAACATGCTTCCTGCAGAACAGCAGTTTTGCTCCTTCCAGGACTGATGGAAGGAAAATCGTGAAGGAAAAAAAAAATTTGACAGCCATAACTGGTTGCTCAAGTGGTATCTCCACACAACAAACAAGCAGGACTGCATTTTCCTCCAAATCAAAGCCATACACCCTTGAGTTTAGCAAATGTTGGATGGAAATATTTTTTTTTTGGCTGTATTTCTACGTGGCAGCCAGAGAAGTCACCTTTCATCCTGTAAATGGAGATAGTGCCCTCCTTACACAAGACTGCAAACATAGCAAAGTCTATGATGAGGCAATGCAGTTTGGAGTGTGACTTTGAAAGGAGGTTGTAGCTCTCTGTTGAAAAGAACTCATTCAGACAATTATGCTGAAATTAAATACTTTGTTAAATATTTCCTGTTATTATAGCAGCTGCATTTTAGTTTACCACCAGAAAGGGGTTTCCATTCTCTGCAACAAAAATCATTCTGGATAAGCAAGAAACCTAAGCCCAGCAAATCAGAAAACAGGGCACATAAATCAGTATTATTTTCTTGGTAGGAATACAAGGAATAACCTCATCTCAACAGTATTAAACATTAAAAGCATTAGTCAAAGAGTAGGCAGGTGAACACATTCATGGAGCAAGTGAGAGGAAAATGCATTTGCAGGAACATACCTGTGCTCTTGCAGGAGAACTTGGTTTTCTCATCACACACTCGCAGAGTTCCATTGCAGCCTTTCTCATCACTGCCATCTTCACAGTCCTTTTCTCCATCACAGCGCCACAGGTCAGGAACGCAGTTCCCATCAGGACTGCACTGAAATTCCCTCCCACTGCACCTTCCAGGAGAGGGAGTTTCTTAGAAAAATAAGAATTACATTGAAGAATTTGCTGGTGTGAGGTTTTTTTTTTCCATTCCAAGTCTACACTGACTTTGAATCCTCTTCCTAACCAAAGCCAAAATCAGAGTCCCCAAGTATAGCACTCAAAATGCCCTACTCCACCCTATAACTCATCCTATAACACACCACTCCAAGACAAGCTCCAGACAAACTCTTCCTTATCCTGCTCACTTCCTTCATTTCCACCACAGGCTCACAGTCAATACCAATTTTTGTTTCTTTTTTTCTCATCTATCAGACAGGAATGAGTTTGGAGCTGTAAGCAGAACCAAGGAGCTGTGAGGAGGAGGAAGTTTTCTTGATGCTTTGTAAGCCCTGTATTTGATCCTCAGCCTGGTTTCTCTCCTCCTCCCTCCTCATTCTCCTCCTTTACCCACCAAGGTCCATCTCCCCATTCCCAAAACTCAAAGGTCTCACCTGTGCTCCCACAAGGCTCCCACACCTGCCTGGTTCTGCTGTTACAGAGCAGCTCCAGCTGTCCCAAATTCCACAGCCAGGAGCCTCACTCAGGGCAGCCCTGGAATCAGTGCTGACTGCTTCAAAGAATAATTACTGTGTGATGTTAATTATTCATCACACACATAATTCTCGAAGCATTTTCTAGCTTATGGCCTTCTCAATTTTATTCTTGCTTCTCTTTTCCCAAACTATTACTACTGTATTTCTATTATTTAATAACATGCTAACGACAATAACATGAACTTTAAAGTAATGGCATACTTATACTTTGCTGCTTGTACCAAATATCATTATTTGAATAAATTCCTATAGCACTGTTTATAAATATACATTTTATTTTATCTAACATTTTGGGGTTTTTTTGAACTTTGTTGGTTTTTTCCCTACATATTCTACATTCTTGTATTCCATCATAAAAAGTTAGAGTGAGGCTTCAAGATTCAAAATGGAAATGAACAGGAGTAAAAGTGGGTAGTTCAGTTCTAGAATAATCATTTTGATAGAGATAAAAATAATTTTGTGACTATATAAAAATTAAGGGCTTCACTTATGCTGGCATTCTGATAATTCATTTATTTGTATAAGGTCTGCAATTAGATTCAGAATACAAACTTACGAAAAGGGATGAACAACATTGTGTACAACTACTTTGTTGTAGAAAAAACATGAGAGAATTATGAAGGATATTCCTTCATTCTGAACTGATTATTCTTTATCCTCTGCCACAGACATCCTTCCCTTCTCTCCCCACCCAAATAAATAAAACATATGGTATTGAAATGGGAATGTAGTTTGTAAAAATATTTTTATGTACAAAAGCCCCACAAACTCAAAGACTTGGATCACACAAAAATGAGAGTATTACTGTTTCACTGCATGAAAAAACCCAGAAAATATCAATAATAACTTAAAGAATGCTTCTTACTGTCTCTTTACCTAGACAGCACACATCTCTGTCATAAGACAAACACCACATCTAGCATAATTCACTAAAGTACAACTATAAAACTTATCTCAGTGCAATACCCGTTTTCAAATACATTCCTCTTCCTTGATACACTTCTGTGTTACCACATTGCACTTGGCATGTTTCCCATTGCAACCTTTACCAGGGTTAAAAGCATTTTCTCTCTTTCCACTGGCTGAAGGTCAGGTATTTACAACAATTTATTCTCTGGGTTTATAAGCATTAAAACATGGGAAGAACAGACACCAAATCTAACCTTCCTTGCTGCAGTTTGTTCTGGTTTCATCACTGAAATCTCCACAGTCATTGTCTCCATCACATGCCCAGTGACTTGGGATACATCTGCCATTCTGACACCTGAACTGATCGGCAGAGCACGAGTGAACGCAGCCCAGCTCGTCACTGCCATCACCACAGTCGTCATCTGCAAATGGTAATATTTTAAAATATTTTAAAATATAAAATATGTGAACAAAATATATAAGGAGGGAAAAATATATTTTGAAAAAAGCAAGAAGAAAAAAAAAATGCAGGAAGTAAAGTAGTATGTTTACTGTCCACAGGCATATTGTCCAATTATTTCTAATGCAAGTAATACCTTAAATCTTATTTACTAAGAGCATTCAACTCTGTCATTTGGGATAGATTAACCTCTTAGTTATTCAATCAGAGACACCAGCAAGGATGAGAAGGCTGTAGATTTTCCTAATTTCTTTAGCTCTGTGTGACTACAGAGGCTTCCAAACACAGTGAGTTTACTTTATTCTCTGTGATATCCTAAGATAGTTAATCACAGACCCAAAAAAGCTTCATAGAAACCAAAATGGAAACCTGATAAATTTCTGTTCAATACTATTAAAGTTTGTTTCGAAGTGTTTACAACAGTGCAAAGTGGAGAAAGCACATAAATAATCATGGACTGCAGTTTCTCATTACTCTAATGTTGTAGTCATTACAAGAGTCTTAAGGCAATTCCCGTAATTTGATCGTGGCCATCGAGGGAGGAAGAAGATAAATATGTTAGGTACACTCTAAAGGGTCTCCACGACCAGAACTGCAGTCAGCACGCTGTGATAATTTCGGGAATTTGTCCATTTACAGCTACAAACTCCTGGAGGACAAATAAAATTACAGCAACACCAAATGCTTTGGACCAGCCCAACGTTATTAGGACTGGTGTGACACAACTCCCACCCCACAAGATCCGAGAGGAGATTCATTTTAACATTCAAATATGTACTCTTTCAGCCAAAAGAACTAAATACATTGTAAAGTCTTTCTGGCCTTCACTCTTGAGGGATGTTATTTGTTTAATTGAACTTGTCCCACAAACAAAAAATCAGATCTATTGGTTACTGAAACTATATTGTTTTCTAAAATCAGAAAATACTTGCATAAGCAATAGCTTTGCATTTTTTTTTTAATGGATCATCATACTTCATTCTACACAATATAGTATTTGTACCTCTTACCATATCCAATGCCCCATTCCTTTTTATGAAGCTTCAATGTCGCTGATTTCTAGATCAGGTAAGTAATCTAAAAATGCTTTATTTATTCTCTGACCACTTACAAGCCAAACTGACAATATGAGTCGCAGAAAAAAAAGAGTATCAAAGCAATATTTATGTAATATCCATCAAATTAATGTCAGATGTAGAGGACTTGATACTTGCCTGAATCACAGAGCCATTTGCTGCTAATGCATCTTCCATTTCTGCAGATAAATTGAGTCAGTGGCTCACATGTTGGGAATTCTGTGAAAATTTTCAAAAAGAAATAAGAACTATTTAATGTTCTGCCACCTTCTGACATGCATAAACTACACAAGTCTGTTGTAGCAAACATTTGCACCTTCCAGGCACTTAATCTGGGGAGGTGAAAAAGGTGGGACACCAAAAAGGAAAGATAAAAAAGGTTTAAAGAGTAAACACTGTCCAAACCCCGCCCTTCTTCAGCATAGCCCATGAAATTCATTACTCTGTGGCAAATGGCAAAGTCTCATATTCTCATCACACCAGGGCTGGTTTTCCCACCAAACTTGCTAATATTTAGGACTAACTATGGCTGTATGACACAGTTAGTCCTAAACTAACTGTATTTTCCATGTCCTTATTTACATAAGAGTTCTCCAATTGCAGCAGCACTGCCAGGAAGAGACAGGAAATGGAGCACTATAAAATGGGAAGGTTAAGCACCAAGCTAAAGAACAGCCAAGAAATAAAGTTACTCTTCCCTGGCATAATAAAATCCAAAATTAAAATGTCAGCCTTTACAAGCAATTCCTCCAAGCATTCCAGTAAAATAGCAGAAATCTGAGACAATATAATTCATAAAGGATCATCTGCATTGAAAGAAGACACTATTTTTCTATAACTATCTAATATTCTTCTGCATAGAGTAACTTAAATATAGTCTGAATTTTTTCAGACTTCTTTTTTTTCTAAAGCAAACAACATAGGTAGGTGCATGCTTTTAATATTAATCTTCTAAACACTTTGGAGAATATTGAAGAGTTTTTCACATAAATACAAAATTTTCTTAGCACAAAAAATAAAATCACTTTTTTGTTTGTTTTATTGAAGCTTGGAAAGTTTTGGCTTAATATGTGTCATGCGTGAAGTGCTAAGCCAAACCGGCTGCATCAAATAGTAGATTTAGGATTAAAATAATTTTTATTTAAAAAATAAATAGATATCACCAAAAATCTCATTGGACAGGTGACTATCCTGCTTCAAAAGAGAAAAGGGTGGAAAGAAAAGCTACCATGGAAGACACTTGAAAACATTTTGTCAATTCTAGAAAGTTCTTGCTTTCATTTTTTGTTCGCTTGTTTTTATCTTTGGTTTGGGGTTTTTGTTTGTTTTTTGGGGTTTTTTTGTTGGTTTGTTTTTTTCAGCTTTGTTTTATTTTTTAAAACAAAAAAAGCTAATTTCCTTTGGAAAATACAACAAAAATCTGTTCTGAGAAGAAAAATAGAAGAGTGCAAATGCAATAGTGCTCAGCCACAATATATGCCTCATGTGCTTCAAGCAAAGCTGAAGGCAACTTTTAATTTCGTTTTTCAAATAACTTTCCCACAGATTTAACTTGTAGTTTAAACACCATTTTCCCCTTTTCCAGGCAGGAATGCCTCCATGACTTCATTTTCTTTCTGTCCATCTGTCCACCCAAGGCCTGTACAATGGGACAGAAATTAATTAAACTGAAATGTGATTATTCTCATCACCACCACCACCAGGCACCTCGTGATTCCCACCCACCACAGCCTTTCCAAGAATATTTTCTAGTATCTCCAGAGTTTGTCTGAGCCTTGACCATTATCCTTAGCTCTTGCTCACATCCAAGAGGACACACAACTCTTTCCCTCATTTTCCCTATTTCACAGAAAAGAGGTGCACATCCTGCAGCTGATCCACATCCAGCCCTGTCCTGACTGCCCTGAAGACAGAGAAACGAAGAAAGGAAATTCCTGAGCTCCCAGTGAAGTCTCTCTCTGGGATAGACACCAATCTCATTTCACCCGGCTGTCCTCGTGGATGCAAGAAGAATTTTAAACTGTTTCATAGAAGGAAATATCTCCCACTAAACAGGTAAATAAATGCCATTAGCATGCCCATTAGTGATCAAATTGTAAGGCAGAATGAAAAGTGAAATATTTGATACATTTGAACAGCCCCAGTGTTCAAGGATAACGAAACAAGATTCTAAAACATGAAATATATGTAAAGTTGGGCTACACAGAAAACCAGCCAGTGAAATGAATCCTGATTAAAACAGCTGAAGAAATATTCCAGATCAGCTGAGAGGATACTGACCAAAGCTCACAGGAAGGACTTACAAAGGTGTCACTAACATCTGTGTGTAGCTAACCTGACTGAGAACACCAGGTACAGGCAGAGACTGCTCCAGAACTGAGAGCCAATGTTGTGCTATTATACAGAGTTAGAACTTCAGAGATTGCAAAATACAACTGCACTGGCATCACTCATCCAACCTCTGTATGCAACTGAACTTACGTGATTTGAAGCAAGGCAATTAGAAGTCTACCTTAATAACATTTTCATTTTTACTCATGGAATGACTTCATTTCCTGCCCCATCCCTGCAAGAGTTCACTGCCAGTCTGGATGGAGCTCTGCTCTAGGGGAAGGTGTGGAAGGTGTTCCTGGCTGTGGCAGGGACTTGGAACAAAATGGTCTTTAAGGTGCTTTCCAACCCAAACCATCCTGTGGTTCTACACTGAAACACATCATATTCAGTGACTGCATTTGCAGACAGCTCATTGGCCCTTGTGCTCTCAGACTCACAGCAGCTACCAGTGCCCTGCAAAACAAATGACTATTAAAATCCTTAATTGTTTGGTAGCAGCTGATTAGAGAGAGCACATCCCTCTCTGCGGTATCTCAGCAAAGCAGCAGTCAGCACAGCTGCTGATATTCTCCCATGATAGAACCAAGATTTTTTTTTTCTTCAAAAATACAACATCAAATATCCTTCTGCTGAGGCTTGAAACAGGCTGATTTTATTGACATGTGGAATATGCAGAGAGGGCCCATGTGGAGAGGTATGTGGCAGAGATAAAGAATAATTTTTGAGGGTGACAGCATTTGATAATGGGCTGTAAATTAAAAAAAAGTGTTGATTGATCTGCATATTTGGTATTGTGGTTAAAAACTCATTAAATAGAAAATACTGCATTTGCTGTGGGTTTATTTATTAATCAAATATATTCTATTTGCTGTTTCAGAAATAGTATTATCAGTTCAGTTCACACGAAAAGAGATCCTTACATGTTTAATTTTTCACAGAACAATTTTACTTTTTTTTCCCCCCCAAAAGAAAAATCCACTCACCACAGGATGTCATCTCATCAGTTCCATCTCCACAGTCATCCTCCCTGTCACACAGCCATGACGTTGGAATACACCGGCCATTCCCACAAGAAAACTGATTAACCTGACAAGTTCTTGCTGTCAAGACAAAACACTCCAAAAATACAAGGGAAATGGACTAGGTCCGTTAGGTCTCAGTGTGTGGATGATTTTAGAAGCTGCAGGGCTGGAGGGCATCTCCTGGCCTTCTGCCCCTTTCCTCTGCTCTGACTAACATCATTCACCTGCTTTGATTTCCCAGAAAACCGAGGTCACCTGCAGGGCTCTATTCTACCTCTGTTATGTGGAAATCTTAGTGGTTTCTTCCTCATAAAAGAACATAAAGTTTTATATGTAATTATGCAAAACTAGGTGGTGTGAAGAGCATGAATGTGGGGTAAAACAACACTAATGCCTGAAGTAAACAGACATCAGGGCATAAAAATGTCCAGCGGTTGGAATTTTAACAAATTGTATTCCATAACATGACCCATGATCTTGTGAAATCCGTGTTTACACATCAAAATGGGAATCAGCCTGTGTGTGATGTGCCTGGCCTCACTGGTCTCAGAATCCTTTCCCTGCAAACACTTAACTGTAATCATCCATTAAAGGAATCAATGCCTGTCTTTCTCCTGAAGAAATAAGGATGGCTAAAAGAATTCCTGCTATGTAACTGCAGAAATTACATTCAAAGCTGATGAATAGTAAAATGCCACTAAAAAGCTGTCATTACTTATATTTTATCTAAAATGGGAATCCATAACAATGCCAGCGACAGCAACACAGGTTTTGATTCTAAATTTAAGCTTTTAGAGTTCACCTGGATGTTATTCTACCTTTAAAAAAATGGCTGATAGGTCAAAATTCCCAGTAACTGAATGACTATTTCTTCATTTGTTTTTTTCGACTACCATTTTCCTTTTTCTTCACAGAAGTAGCCCAAAACACAAAAGAGGAATACAAGTTTGAAACATTTCAAAGAAGTGATTTTTTTAACAGTAATAGTGCTTGCCACTGCAGGAATAAATGGAAAAACAAGAATACAAAATTCAATCCATAGCCAAC
This sequence comes from Grantiella picta, assembly GCA_013397955.1. Lineage (NCBI taxonomy): Eukaryota > Metazoa > Chordata > Aves > Passeriformes > Meliphagidae > Grantiella > Grantiella picta. The sequence goes on along the minus strand of VZRM01002345.1, from coordinate 2,273,686 downwards.
TGACACAGGGATTAAAAAAAAAGGTCTTCAAATTAGACTCTCACCCTATGTGCAAACAGTTGGATATCAAAGAATATCAAGATAATAAGACATCAGGGAATATTTTAGTACACAATGAGTGCTGTCTTTCACTGCTCTTCAGTTCAAAACAGTCATCAGGTTATTGATGGCTGGTATTTTGTATATTTGAGATTTAATGCTTGTTCAGTGTACTCTGACAACAAACACTAAACACTTTCACACAAGCAAAAGACAGATTGGGAATTCCATGATTTACTACAATGGAATCAGTAAACAATCTGCATCTTATTTCCTTAAAACACCAGTCTGCAGTTAATAACTCAGAAATTTTAAAAAAATGAAGGTACTGAGTGGAAACTGAATTACTAATTACACATAAACTAAATCAGCATAAAATAAAATTTACTGGTGACATGGCAGCCATCACAGCATGTTAACAAACAGAATTCTAACTGCCATAAAAGATTTGTCCCTCCAAGTTTGTACCTGAGCATTGCTTTGACAGTCAAACCATATGGACAGGTTAAGGGCTGAATTACTTTGGAAAGCACAGTCGAGCACATGGATTAATTAAAATATAACTTGTGTTCCAGCATTAGTGGCATCAAAATCTGAATTCACTTAAAACATCAATAATCAGATTACTAGCAGCAGAGTCCTTCAGGTCAGTTCAAATCAGTCCTGAACTATTTAGGGAACTGAAGTTAGAGAATCTGTATGCAGAACCAAGTAAAATTTTTACCTGCACAAGTTTTATTTGATTCATCTTCATTATTACCACAATCATTAGCTCCATCACAAAGCCACCTCTTGGGAATGCAGCGATTATTTTGGCACTTAAACTGATCATCAGGACAACTGTGATTGACTGTGGAGAAAAAAAGAGAGGGTTGTTTTGATTTTTTTCTAAGAAAATATTCTGAGAAAAAAAGGTTTGAAATCTTTGGAAACAACACATTAAATGGTATTCCCTGTCGATGCAGTTAGTGTGGTTATCCTGTATATATAACTGCCATGACACAAAAATTGTTCAGCAAACCAGTCAATTATAAATATTGCAGTACTTCAATCATAAGCTAAATAATATGCAGCCAAAATGCCAATATGGAGATCCTCTTCTATTAAGTGATAAAATGCAGCAGCATTTTATAGTGTTGCTCTTTCCTTAAAGAAACATGTCCTTGATCACGTTTGAGCAGTGTGATGAGGTTTGCAAACTAAAGTGCAGATAAACAAAGAAAAACACCGAAGGGAACAGATGCAAGCTGCTAAGTGCAGACCCAAAATATTATAGACAGTGAGCAGGGATTTGGGCAGGTCATAAAATGCTTCTAAAATGATGCACATTACTGTCAATGGCCACATATAGATCTGCTGTTTACTTACCATGAAATTGTAGGTGTCAAGAAGTGAAATATGCAACACGGTGTAAAACTAACAAAAAAAAATCTGGTATTCAGGAGTGAGCAAGGTATCTCTCAAACATGTTTTTGCTGGCTACCAGTTCTCGTGGAAAGGATGAAGCTGAATGCACAGAAATCATGTAAATACTATTGGCTTGCTCTTGCAACTGCAGTAAGTGTTTATGTTCTGCTTCTTTCTTGCTAATAACATCTATTATTAGCAGATCTTGCTCCCCTTGATCTGGCAAGAACAATAAACTGCAAAAAGTTTGAAATGCTGGGTTAAAAATAATCTCCAGCTACTTTTACCTACTCAGCCATCCGCAGTCTCTTTTTTAAACTTTAACATACATCTGGAAACAAAGGGTATTTAAAATGAAAGGATGTCTTGCAGGCTTATCCTTGACATTTCAGCAGCTTTTATCTTTGACCTTTCTGCCTATTCTTCCAATTGAAGACGACACAGAGCGAGGGTGATATCAGTAGCACATGAACCCTCCGTGAGGGGTTTGTGTGCAGAAACACAGATTAATTAATAATCTGAGCAGAAAGATGTCCCAAATCTCAGACTTCTGAAGCAACCTAGTTTGCAGTGTGATTGGAGAATAAAACTCAAAGCATCCGTGGAATGAAATTAAAGGTTGAAAACTTTTTTTTTTCCAGTTTGCCCTTAATACTTAATACTTGCTTTAAATGGTAGTTAAGCTTTTGTCCATATATATTTATTTAATAGCATGTGTGTATTCTACTCATAATTGCAAATATTTCAAACTCATAAAGAACTACGGAAGTTACTATGGGAACTGCTGAGAAGAGATCAATGTTATCATACTGGCCACGTAAACTATAGATCACATACAGATTCAAGACCAGGCTATGATTTCATTTATATCTGTATAAATCCTCAGAGAATTACAAGATATGATCAATGAATTGGTTTTCCTTACACTAATTTAAAAGACAATCAAGTCAAATCTGCTGAAAGATTTTCCTTCTCACTGTCTTTATTAGTTGAGCTCCTTAATTTAGGTTCAAGAAGCTCCAGTATCAAAATGGAATGAGAGTAAGCACTACAGTTCAGAACTAGAAAAAATATTTTAAAAATTATTATTGAAATCAGTAATGGATACTACATGGAGCTATTAATATATATAAATGCTGGGAAAACAGACAAAAAAAAATCAAAAAACCAACAAACAAACCCAAAACTGGTCATGTAAAAGCCACGTGGAAAAAGGTCCAGGCATTACAGAGGATCACAAGCTCAGTTTTATCAGCAGCATCAGGAATGTGTGAAGCAGGCAAGATTTACTCAAGGAGGAAAAAACAATCATCCTTCACAAACACATTCCCTCAGCCTAAGCAGCTTCACAAAAGCCTCAGCAGAAATACATACATCCGTTTTGGACATCCAACCCCTAGAATCACTTCAGAAAAGAGCAACAAAATCTCAAAAAACTCCCATAATCTACTAGTGACAAAAAACCCCAAAAAAATAAACAACAAAACAACCAACCATAACAAAAACCCAGAACAGTTTAGAGTTGTTTGGTCTCAAAGAGATAAGAAAGAGAGACTATGATAAGAGTTTTCAGACAGATAGAACAATACTGCAGAGTAGAAGAGTGTTCATGTCTACAATTGATTGGGAGGAATAATGTACTTTCATTTCAGTAAAGGAGATTTGGTTTAGAGAAATGATCTAAGGACAGAAATAGAAAGCATTGCAACAAACAGAGTAAGGAAAAGAATTCTCAGTGCTGCAACACTAATTTTATAGCAGGCTACTTAAGTACCTTCCAGAAATGACAGGCACACAATTGGTATGTTCTATACTGTTTTTCATTTCAACAGTACAACTCCTTTACAGCAAAAAAACACATCTCTTGTAAAATTGTAACTGGAAAGACAAAGTACATCTAATTTAATACTGGAAGTGGTGTAGGGACTTGGGTTTTGGTTTTGTTGCTGGTTTGCTTCTATTGGTGGGTTTTTTTGGGTGGGGCGTTGTTTGCTTTGTTGGTTGTTTGTGGGGTGTTCTGTGTGATTTTTTTTCCTTTTCCTACTTGCATTTTTTTTTTGTTTGTTTGTTGGTTTCTTTGTTGTGTTTTGTTGTTGCTGTTATTGATGTTTGGTTTGGTTTTGGCTTCTTTTTTTTTTTCTTTTTTTTTTTTTTGTTTTGTTTTTT